>OY829913.1:169717405-170166103 GCA_963691935.1 Nephrotoma guestfalica | reverse complement strand
GCTGGAATTACATACGAATCATTCAATAATATTACGGAAAGTGACCTACCTGGACTTGTTATTTCCACAATTCAAAGGAATAGGAGTAAAAATAAAATTTAGATCAGAAATAATCATTTTTTTGTGCTATCGAAATCCATTTTCATATAAATACATATTACATATATATATATATATATATATATATATATATATATATATATATATATATATATATTATATATATATATATATATATATATATATATATATATATATAATATATATATATATATATATATAATATATATATATATATATATATATGTATATATATATATATATATATATATATATATATATATATATATATATAATATATATATATATATATATATATATATATATATATATATATTGAAATGGGTTGGCCTCTGCATGCGGTAGGGCAAACCCAGTTGGTTATTAGTAAGCTTTAACCTAATACTTACTTGTATATACTCACCAAAACAACAAAAAAAAAATCTTCGGGCCGCCTGTTGGATCCAAAACATTGATCACACTAAGTCTATAAAAAAAACTACGACACTATTTGATTTCAACCAAAAAAAAATGTTTATTGATTTATTCTTACACAAACTTTATAACACCAAATTCACAAAAAAAAATCACTACCACAATAAAAAAAGACTATGACCACACGTTGTCTAACCACTCTAAAACTTACTTCCCCAATGTATCCACGTTGAGACTTCAAACTCACTGACCTCTCTACCAAAATTTTGATACGGTATTTATATCGTATTAGTTAACTGATTGAGAAGAGAGGGGGAAATTTTTGTACAATTAATGTACTACTCTCTCAGTTAATACTACTCAATTAATTTCATTTTTGCAATATTAACAAAATATTGCCATAAACACCGCCCATTTAAAAAGTGTGCTAATTTGCACTTGGGGAATTTATATTGCATGTGTCGCGGAAAGTGCAATTCCTCAATTTCTACATACAGGTAGTTCGATTACCTCCATGTAGAACGTTTACCCTTTGCGCGCACAACACAAAACACATGACTACGGAATCCAACAACAACATAAATATTTACGTTTACTCATTTGTATTTATAATAACTACATTATAGATACATTGAGTGATGTCGGTTGCAATTGGATACATACGTAGATATGAAATATTTTTATGTTCGTTGTATTGCATTTTATACCGTTTTCAGGTATATGAATGCAACAACAACCACAAAGAAAACTAGTTGATTCCCGCATGACTAACTAATTAAAGAATCTTTGTGAAGATGATCTCTTCAAGGTGGAATCACTTTGCATATAGGAAAGATTTAGAGAATAGGTTGATAGCAGAATATGATCAGATTCCGTTACAATATATATATATATATATATATATATATATATATATATATATATATATATATATATATATATATATATATATATATATATGTATATATATATATATATATATATATATATATATATATATATATATATATATATATATATATATATATATATATATTATATATATATATTGTATATGGGTCATTCCATTAAATTTAAGGAACCGCCCAAAATGACCTTCCTAAAATAAAAAAAGACGACACGTGTATTTTAATTTTTCATTTTGACATTCGAAATTCCCGTTATTCGATATGTCAGTTTTGACATCTTTCGCACTTTTAATATTGTGTCTATACATAAAATGTTGTATTTTCCGTTCTGTAAAAGATATTGTTTTCGTTTTTACTACGTTAGAAAGGTGAATATTTATGGTTAACAAATAAATAAATAAAAATTTCAAAGTACCGTTATTTTCGAAGTTATGACAAGATATATGAGCGCACGGTTTTTTGCCGCTAGAGGGCGCAGCTACCAAAATCTTAGTATTATTTATACAGGCTTTGAAAGGTAGAGGTTTAGCCTTTTAAACAAGCTATAAATCGCACTGCATCTAGTTTGGCTGCTACGAGTCGTTTGTCGTACATGACTTTAAAGTTGAAAAATTACAAAATTTTCATTTTTTCCGTTGTGAATGAAATTTAGGGAAAAGGACGACATATATGCTATTCCTAGGAATAACTTTGATCACAATTAAGTATAGTTATGTTACATAATTTGAGTACCAGAGGATTTTAAAAATTGTAACGTTATTTTTTTGTTCAGTTTTATTATTCATTACAAGCTTGTTTAAAGTTAGAAGAAAAGAGAATTTCTCGGTCCTGCACTAATTTTATGATTTTAAAACACAATAATACAATACTTGAAATGAGTTAACAAGCACAAATTAAGAAACATATTTAAATATTACAGAAAGAATTTTTCCTCATAAACAACTTTTATTTACGATATTTTATCAGAATCTTCAATATATATATATATATATATATATATATATATATATATATATATATATATATATATATATATATATATATATATATATATATATCTATATATATACATATATATATATATATATATATATATATATATATATATATATATATAAATATATATATATATATATATATATATATATATATATATATATATATACATATATATATATATATATATATATATATATATATATATATATATATATATATATATATATATATATAGTTACGCGCTGGGTCATTGGCCACCGCTCCATACGCAACGCAACATAATCCATTGTTTCCAGTATTGCATACCAAATCATAATTTTGTAATTGTCATTGAATAAAACAACAAAGTATTCCACTAAGAAATACTTAGGGAATACGATACTAACAAACTACTTTATTTACAATATATTTCAGTTATTTACCATTAAGTTGCTTATTTTGATAATTTCATGTGTACGTTGTTAATTTTAGGTTATTGACCGTTTTAGTATATAAGAAATTGTTAAATGCTAAAACGGGGCATTTGTTGTAACTAAGTTGATGAATAAACAACTACTAAAAATAAATAAGTTATAGAAAATTATTCGTGGTTCTCGACTGCAACCTAACGCGAAACCCATAACTGGCGCAGCCGGTAGTTGTTAAAAAAAAAGTGTTTAACTAAAAAAAGAACTTAGTTATTGTGATTGAAAATAAAAAACAGATAAATGTTCATAAAAATAGTGATAACTATAAGGTGAAAAAAAACTGTTAAGTGTTGTGAATTCAATAGATCCAGCAGTAAACTTCTACAAATAGAAAATATAATTTTTCAAACGAAGCAGAAGCTGAGATGAAGAATATAATAACGGCGACACTTGTAATCACATGGTAAGTGCAAGAATTTTTTTTAAAATCCTCTCTTACTAAACAATTTGCCCGAAATCTAAGTACATGTGAATACTGTGGAAAGTTAAATTAAAATAAAAAAAAAAAATAAAACAACATTTTTTTTGGTGAAATTGAAATACTTTATTTTAAAAGATTGAAATTTTTTTTTAAGTGAATAAGCGAATTAAAGGAAAGTAGTAATTTGAGATTTAGAAATTAAAAATTAATACATTTTCTGTTTTAATTAATTTAATTTAAATTTATTTTTTTTTTGATGAGTATAATAAATTTGGACGAAACAGACCAATTCGACACTACAAATCTATCATTATTAAACGTATCTAACGATTCAAATAAATCAGAAAGTTATTTATTAAACATGACTGAACCAACGGAACTTGATATAGAAATAAAACGCATGAATAAACTTTTTCAAGCTATGAAAATCCCGGACGTTATCAAAGACCTCCCGGAATTTCATGGAGACAAAGAAACTTTACACGAATTTATTTCAAACGTTGACGAGATAATTGAATTATGTGAAAATCAATTATCAAAAAACCAGGAAATCCCTACAGTATTCTTACGAGCAATTAGAAATAAAATAAAAGGACAGGCAAACAAGGAAATATTTAACTACGGAACCTTTACGGATTGGAAAACACTGAGACATAATTTAATAACCCATTATAGTGACAGAAGATCGGAAGTATCCTTAATAAGAGATCTTCACAAACTACTTCAAGTTTTAAAGTCGACGGATACATACTATACAAATATACTTAAAATACAAACAACTCGACTCAAATAAATCAAGTGAGACTAAAAAATGTAGACGTAAAAGTAAAAGAACAATTATACAAAGAAATGTGTTTATCACAATTCTTATCTAACCTCAGAGAACCGTTAGGATCCACAATAAGATCCAGAGAACCAAAAACGCTAACAGAGGCATTCGAAATATGCACTATGGAAGAAAATATGTACTACCAAAAAATAAACAGGCAAACCCTACAGTACAATCAACCAAGCCATTTGGGTTATCCCACACAATAGACAAAATAATTTACAATTTAGGCCACCAATACGAAACCCTTTTCCACAAAATTTTATACCATATAATAACTGGCAATACCTACCTCAACGGTATCAACTTCCACCACAGTACTGCATAACGCAACCTACTCCAACAAACATAAAACAAATAACGGATAATCCCAGCAAAAACCCAAACAAACCAGACGCATCTTACGCAAATGGAATTAACAGACAAAATTCTTATCAATATCGGCGAAGGGGAAACAACGAAAGAAAATTATTCAACGCACAAATATTAGATAGCACAGAAGAGACAAACGTAGAAGAACCCCAAGAAGAAACATATATAGAACCAGATGAGAATAACGAATATTCTAAACAAGATTACTATACAGACACCAATGAAGAATTTTTTCTTCAAGAAGTCTCGGAATAGTTAATATAAATACTCATAAAGTCGAAGAGAAATTACCATATATTACAATAAAAACAAAATTTAAAAATCTGAATTTCCTAATAGACACTGGTTCTGACCAATCATATATAAATCCAACCCTAATAAAACCTGAAAAAGCGTTAACAATCCCACCCGCTGAAATCAAAACAATTACAGGGTCAACACCTGTTAACAAAATTATATACCTTAACGGTTTCCAAGAATTCAAGACATCTAAAAAATTTAAATTTCACTTATACAATTTCCACCAAAAATTCGACGGACTAATTGGAGTTAATATACTCACAGAACTAAGAATAGGGATTGACCTATATCACAAAAAGTTGATCTTTCCCAATCACTCAATAGAATTGAAATTTAATCCGGTAAACAACAAAACAATAAATTTTTCGAGCAACAGTAATCCAATATATGAAGGATTACGAATTCAACACTTAAGCCAAACTAACCAAGACAAAGTAAAAAACATATGCCGGGCATATCCGAAAAGTTTTCAAACAGACGATTCCCCATTGTCAGCAACAGGAACATAAGCCATCACATAGAACTGACAAACACGACACCCATTCATAAAAAACAATATAGATACCCCAATGCTCAAAAACCAGAAATAAAAAGACAAATTTCAGAACTCCTAAAAAACAAAATTATACAAGAATCAAAAAGCCCCTGGAACAGCCCCATTATCATATCACAAGAAACCAGACGCATCTGGAAAACACAAATTTAGAATGGTAGTAGATTATAAGGAACTAAATAATAAAACAATAGACGATAGGTATCCAGTACCAAACATAGAGGAGATCTTAGATCAATTAAACGGTTGTAAATATTTCACCATATTGGACCTAAAGAGTGGATTCCACCAGGTGATGATGAACCCAGAGGACAGAGAAAAAACCGCATTCTCAGTTGAAGGAAACCACTACGAATTCATAAGAATGCCATTTGGGCTTAAAAACGCCCCATCAACATTCTTAAGGTTTATGAACAGAACATTAAACGAACTGTTAGAAACAGGATGCCTTTGCTACATGGATGATATCATCATCTACAGCAAATCAATAGACGAACATTTACAGAAAATTGAATTAGTTTTTCAAAAATTAGACAAAGCAAACTTGAAAATTCAACTGGAAAAATGTGAATTTTTCCATGAAGAAATTTCATTCTTAGGACATATAATAAACAGCAAAGGTATACAACCAAATCTGGATAAAATCAAGATAATCAAAGAATATCCTATACCAAAAACACAAAAACAGATTAAAAAGTTTCTAGGATTAGTAGGATACTACCGAAAGTTCATAGAAAATTTCGCCCACCACACAAAACCTATGACAAAATGCTTAAAAAAAAATAGTAAAGTAAATATTAATGATCCAGAATATATAGCAAGTTTCAATAAATGTAAGAACGCATTAATAAACAAATCAATTCTACAATATCCAAACTTTAATGAGAAATTCACATTAACTACGGACGCCTCAAACGTAGCTCTAGGTGCGATATTGTCGCAAGGCGATAAAGATCTCTCAATAGCATTCGCTAGCCGCACCCTCAGTAAAGCTGAACAAAATTACGACGCTACACATAAAGAGTTATTAGCAATTGTTTGGGCAACCAAACACTTCCGCCCATACCTGTACGGTACAAAATTCGACATATTCACAGATCATAAGCCACTCGAATGGCTCATGAATATAAAAAACCAAACTCAAAGTTAGTAAGGTGGCGACTCAAATTATCAGAATTCGATTACAAAATCCATTACAAAAAAGGCACGGCAAACAGTAACGTAGACGTCTAGATTAGAAAATACAACAGAGCACAAACATGAAACAAAAATTACTGAAATAAATATGAACACAACAATTTGCAATAATATTGATACAAACATGCAGCCTCAAATCCAAAATAAGACAGCTGAAAATAATGCAGAAACCATAGTAAATAAAATTCACGAAAGTAAAACACCGCTGAACGAATTTCGCAATCAGCTAGTAGTTATAATTGACAACAACTATGAACAAATAAAAGAGACACTTATGATTAAACATAACATAAATAAACGTCATACAATTCGAAAAAAATTCTACACGGAAGAAGAAATCATCGAAATATTACACAAATATTTAAAACGAAAAAGTGTAAAAGCCCTTTACGCTGACGAAGAAATATTCCAACAAATACAAAAAGTATTTGACAAAAATTTTCGAGATTCGGGGTATAAAATTGTTCGAACTAAAATATTACGGGAAGACGTCAGCGACTTATTAAAACAAGTCGAAATTATTGTAAACACTCATAACCCAAACCATAGAGGCATTACAGAGAATTATTCCAAGTTGAAACGTAAATACTATTTCCCAAACATGAAAGAGATTGATTGATTGATTGATTTTGAATGTACGACCAAGTTCTTAGGCTTGAGTTCCCGGATGACGCCGGGTCCACCGTACACCCTTTTTTACACATAACAAAACCGAAGGATTGGATAGGTTAGTTAAGTGGGACAGAATCGGCCCGGTTACAGACACCTAGGTATAGCCGATAGTTAGTAACACAAAGACAACACAATTTTAATCTACTAGATGAAGGATAAAGGCTTAATCGGTTAATGGATAACGATGGTATTGGTCTTCAACAATTGCTTCTTTAAAACGGCAACCTAAGAAAAAATATTATTATTTCACATGCATCTGGAATTTTCCTGAAATTTAATTCTATTAATACTTTTCGGCTTCCTAACCAAAATTGGTTGACTCGACCCGTTACAGACACCTATGTAAAGTCGTTAGTAATAAAATGACAACACAATTCTAATCTACACAATCAGCAATTACAATGAAGCATTAATTAACAAGCATCTGTAAATTTCCTGAAATTTAATACAGGAAATAAAAAAACAGATTAACTAGATTAACTACCGGATTGCATTCAAATATCCCTTAAAATATCCATCCATTAAAATTTCCTAAATAATTTAGAATTCGCAAAAATTTCTTATATTTACTAAAATTTTTTTATAAAACTGATGAATTTTTCCCGACGCCCATCCTTTTTCACAAGGATACAAAAACTTTTATCACTAATTTGGCACTAGTTCTGGAACTTCTTCTACGTTTGCTGGGGATATATCACATACAATTAATCTCAGACATGACACATGCGACACGTCTATGACTTGTCACCTCGTATTAGACTTGTCATAAACGATTCATCTCAGACTGGTAACAAACGTAAATTAGTAATTAGTGCGTCGTCAATGGCTTTCCTGCTGGAAGGTAATATTTAAATTTTATTAAGGCAACTAGATAAAATTTGAAAAAATTATTCTAAAATGAATGATAAATAAGTTTATTTTATAATTTTTATAATTAAATATAAATCGTACCAGTATCTTAAAAGAGGGATAATATTTACTTGTATATTAAATATATTTGAATGAGATTTCCTGAGAACCGAATAATTTTAATATAATAGCTCGGCATTGTACATGTAGATTAATATTTAGGGTTGATTTGAAATTGGGAATTAATAATTATAATTCTTGTACTAAAACAGTCAAGATTGGCAACGTTGCATTTTATGACAAACATCCACTCGTTGGTGTATTGAAGTATACAAACCTTCTCTTTCTTTTGAATAATTATATTAATTATATCAAATATTTCTAGCTTTTCAGTTACATAGATATAACGAAGTTGCCGATAAACAATTCTTTATGTTAAGATTGTTAAAATCCCAAATCCAATGCAAATAATATTTCTTTTTATAAAGCAAAAATATCGCTAATAAGCTGTGAGAAAATACTAGTAACCCATTGAGTGTCACAAAAAGGCAATTTTGCGGTAAATAATAGGATTCGTTACCAACTCCAACATAGTTGCAATTAATCTTGCACAAATGATGGATTATGAAGGAAATACAATAAAGAAAACAGCTAATCTTAAATTACCTACACTATATTCTCAATGCACAGAAGAAATACGGAAACGGAAAATTCTATCGCTAATCAAACCAAAATAAAAATATAACAATTTATTACACAAACGCTGAATAATAGGATGAAGGAACGTCACCAAAATAGCTCTCTCCGAAAATCTCTGAAATCAAAGCGTGGAAGAAGCCACCTCTACAAACAATCGTAGTAAAATGTACCAAGAGAATTATGCAATGTCCATCCAGAAGCTAAAATTACCTCGAAACGATCCCAACAGACGGCATAAATCTTCCCACCATGAAACCACTACCATCCACCAAGCGACCTCCTGCCAACACCACCATTCAACAAAAACCACGCTTCACAAAGCCGTGACGAATCCATGACAGATCACAAACGAACCATGGCAACCCTACAGCCCAAAAACTTCAGCGTACGACCGATCATACCAAAACTCCCAAAATGATTCAGCCCCCGCCAAATCGATGGCAAACTCCAACAAAAACACCCGAAGCATTCAGCAAAGAAACCAATTTGGACATACAAATCCAACATTCAGGCAATGATTCAATACAAAACTGCAAATCCACCCTCATACACTAACAAATGAGAACTACCTCAAGTCCTAAACAAAACAACTCAAAACAGTCAAAAATACCTTATAAATACAGGTAACGACAGAACACACATGAACACAACTCTCCGCAAGTTGAGAAACACAACGTTCAACGGACAACCACCACAAACCGCAGACACCGAGCCATTACTCACCATGAACGAAACCCATTCAGATCACTCCAAATATCAAAAAATATTCACTGCAATACAGCTGCAACACATCCTCGCCGCACATCCTGTGTAAACCAATCACACACATACACCACTCGTCAAAATCTAATCCAGTTTTCGCACCACAGAGAAAAAGTATAACCCCCTCCCAATCGCCAAAAATATACATTCCTTTGTATGTACAATATTCATTTTGCGCGATCTCAACCTGCGACAACATCCACCGCTTGCCGATGACGCCAACCTAGGTCGACAAGGAGAGGTCAACGTCAGCCGCTTCTCCACAACGACGGCAAAAATCTCACAAAGTTAACAAAAGTCTAAATTATTATACATATAACAAATCAACAAATTATGAACAATTAAAGTCTAATCGACTTTCCCAATTCACAAATTGAATCATCCACATTCAAGAACATTTAGTGCAAATCCAAAGAAATTCGCCCATTTAGACAACGTAATACGAAGTCTTAGTGTAATCCACTACAAAAATATAAATACAACCGTGAGAGAGCAGAGAATATTATACAATCATTTTGTTTATATTTTGCGCATCCCATATACCATATTTTCACTTATATGTATATCCTTAAATAAAAAAAAAATTAAAAGAAATAAGGATTTCAGTACAACATGCAATAAAGACTTGATATCCAAATTTTAAATTAGCTTTTTGGTCGTGATTTGTTCAACTTTTCCAAGAAAATACCATCTACTCATATAACGAAATTCAACAAAATCACTGTGTACATAAAAAACTATAAACAATACGTATGCGAGAGAAAAAACAAAATTATAAAAATTAGAATGAATGCCAGCAACTGTCGTCACAAACTGTTTCATACCACAACAACACAAATAACTCATCCATACGATTCATTGATTATTATGTGATAAAATATAATGTATAATGTAAAATAAAGTAATAAAAATAACACTTATCTTAAGCATCCTTTGTAATCAAAAAAGTCCTACAAATTGAATATTAACATACAATGCGTACGATGCATTCAAACAACGGTGTCGAAAAACATAAACGAAATTGTTATATATATTTCCAACACCATTGCAAGCGCACCGCACACAAATTAATATAAAGGGTTATCCAATTCAAGCTTGATAAAGTAAACTTAAAAAAAAACACACAAAATATTCGGAATGTGTTGTAATTTTTATTTCATTTTACAGATTGATCCTTGCCATTTTTAGTTAAACAAGATATCATTCAAATGTCCTCCACGGGACTTCTTACAGGCCTTGATTCTTTTGCGGTAATTTTCAATGACTTCGGCACATTTCGGGCGGTATCTCGGCCATTACCTTACGAATATTAGTTTTCAATTCGTCAAGAGTTTGAGGATTGTTTGCGTAAACACGATCTTTTGCGTAGCCCCACAAAAAGAAATCCAAAGGCGTTAAATCACAGGATCTTGGAGGCCAATTGACATCAGCCAATCGCGAAATCAAACGTCCAGGAAATTTCTCTTGCAAAAGATCTCGATTTGCTCGTGTTACGTGACTGGTTGCTCCATCCTGCTGGAACCACATATCGTCAAGATCATAATCTTCGATTTTCGTAAAAAAATAATCGGTTAACATGCGGCCATAGCGCTCAGAATTGACGGTAACGGTTCGTCCATGGTTGTTCTCAAAAAAATACGGCCCAATCACACCACCAGACCACAATGCGCACCAAACAGTGACTTTTTCCGGGTGTAATGGCTTCTCTACAATCAATTGTGGATTTTCTGAGCCCCAAATTCTACAGTTTTGCTTATTAACGTATCCACCAAGCGAAAAATGAGCTTCATCACTGAAGAAAATTTTGTTCGAAAAATCAGCATCGGCGGCCTGTTTTTCCAACACCCAATTTGCGTATGTTAAATGCTCCATATTCTTAAATGGCAGAATGCTAACTAAATAAATGACAGCGTACTTGACGTTTATCTTTGACAGATGTCGGTATACAGATTTCTACTTTATCAACCTCGAATTGGATAACTCTTCACAATTCGTATAACTTTTCACTTTACTTATTACTTCTTTACACACAAATTATTATTAATATTATTATTTATTTATTTCATAAGAGATATATTAATAAATAATATTATGATTAATATTATAATTAATCAATTATTAACACATATGTAAACTATTTATTTATTTATTTAAAGGAGAGACAAAAATCACGTCTTTCCTTTACGACGTTCAATCGCCGACCACCATTTCCCAAACATGAAAGAGTTAATAACAAATTATATAAAGAATTGCGAAGTGTGCAGCACTTCAAAATATGAAAGGAATCCAGTAAAGATTAATTATAAAATATCCCCTACACCAAAAAGTCCAATGGAAATCATCCATTGTGATACGTTCGCACTCCGTAGTAAAACATTTTTGACTATTATAGATAAATTTTCAAAATTTGCAGCCGCTTTCGAAATAAATGACAGAAAATCAACAACCATAATAACAAAACTAAAAAAGTTCTTCGCAACAGAGGGAATCCCAAAACAAATAGTTTTGGATAGCGCAACGGAATTCACTTCCGAGTTGGTTAGAAAATTTTTAGAAATGTTCAACATTGAATTCATATAACTACAGCTAAATCATCGACGGGCAATAGCCCGATCGAACGGTTACATTCCACCATAACTGAACTGACTAGGATAATTTATTCTCGAAACAAATCCATTTCAATTACAGATCTAATGGATGATGCTCTTTTAGCATACAACAGTTCTATCCATTCTGCCACAAACCTTACACCCTTCGAACTTCACAGAGGTCATGTCACACTAAATAATATTCCAGAATTACCAATTGAAAATGTAAACTAATACTTAGAAAATATTAGGCGAGAATACAATGAATTAAAACAATTAATTTTTCTACAAAACGAAAAACACAAAAAACGAACAATAGAAAAACTAAACAAAGACAGAATAGAACCTAAATCTTTTACACCAGGAGACATTATATTTGAAAAAATATCTACACGGGATAAACTAAACCCGAATAACCGTAATAACAGACAATGAAATCAACGTTAGGACAGAAAAAAGAAATGTACATAAAGCAAAAATTAAAAAATAACGTATATTTCAGGTTATAACTGAGCGGGCAAGAACTAGAAATAATCGACTACACCAGCAACAAAGGAATGATTCCGATTGAAATGGGTAACGCAAAAATTATAATTGGTAACAAATATCTTCTCCACGCAATAAATGTATCCTCATACCCCCCAATTATATCCCAAAGTACAACAAATTTAATAAAACATAGTGAAATCATGAAAAATAATACAGAATTGAACAAAATATTCAAAACAAGACTAAGAATAATTATGAAAAACCTAGAAACTTTACATCAAACATACAATTACATTAAACCTAGACAAAATCAGAGGAAGCATTGAACATACTGACCTTTCGGAAATAGAGACAGCCATGAGACTTATAAATACAAACGAAAATATGTTAGTCAACAAAATAAATGAGCAAATACAAATCAATAATGAAATGATTAACCGATTTAGAGATATAGAGGATAAAATAACAAGCGAAAATAAAGCCATATCAGATGGAATAAACAGACTAGCGGATAATCAAAGAAATATACAGTTCACAATAATATTCGAACAGAGTTTACATCAATTAGAATATACTATTTCATCATTACAAAACCATCTAGATAACATATTAGACACGATAACATTAGCCAAACAAAACCAGATATCACACTACCTATTATCTAACGATGAGATACATATAGCAATTTTAGCATTAGAAGAACAAGGTATAACAATAGAAACGGAGTATGAATTATTTCAATTTTTATCTGTGGATATAATCTTTAAGGATCCACTCATTATATTTTCAATTTCAATACCTAAATTTGCAAAAGAAAACTTTAAGAAAATCCACATTATTCCAATCACCATTAACAAAACCTTCCACATAAACATACCAGATCCCTATGTCATTGTACCCCAAGAAAACATTAAATTTTTTTTTGCACAAACCATGTAATAATATACAAGAAACCTACTACTGCAAGTTACACGAATTAAAAAACATTAACGAAAACTGCATAACAAATATATTAAAAAACATCCCAGCAATATGCAGTTTCATGCAGGAACCAGCATCAGAAACAATAAAATTGTTATATAAACAGTATATTATCGTATATTAAATACAGGAATGAGAAAGGAATATTCAACAACCTGAGGAAGACAAACATCAAAAGAACTTCCAAGCCAAACATTAATAAAATTTTACAATTGTTCGGTAAAAATTGAAGACACAACATTCGACAACAAACAACTTGCGTATACACATATGTACCATTCCATGATATTGAAATTAAGGATACCTTCAGACCAATCCAGTTAAAAGAGATGTCAAACTTGACTATCAACAACTTAAAGGAAATGGAGAAATTCAAGGCAATAAACATACCATCTCATCACCACTACACCTCTTGGTCACTAGCTACAATAGTTGTCGTAGCAATCATAATATATCTATGCATACTTAGATATTGTCCATCATGTTCACCATGCCAGTGGTATAAGGCAATTCGCAAATCACCTGGCGTCCAAGAAACCACCACCCATATTAAAGCACATTTTGTTGAGGACAACAAACATCCAGGAGGGGAGGAGTTACGCGCTGGGTCATTGGCCACCGCTCCACACGCAACGCAACATAATCCATTGTTTCCAGTATTGCATACCAAATCATAATTTTGTAATTGTCATTGAATAAACCAACATAGTATTCCACTAAGAAATACTTAGGGAATACGATACTAACAAACTACTTTATTTACCATATATTTCAGTCCCAAATTTTATCACATCTGTTTACATTGCATATTAAGCCAATACTTTGTTGTGTTTCTTGAATTATATTTAAGTTGCTTATTTTGATAATTTCATGTGTACGTTGTTAATTTTAGGTTATTGACCGTTTTAGTATATAAGAAATTGTGAAATGCTAAAACGGGGCATTTGTTGTAACTAAGTTGATGAATAAACAACTACTAAAAATAAATCAGTGATAGAAAATTATTCGTGGTTCTCGACTGCAACCTAACGCGAAACCCATAACTATATATATATATATATATATATATATATATATATATATATATATATATATATATATATATATATATATATATATATATATATATATATTTATATATATATATATATATATATATATATATATATATATATATATATATATATATATATGTATATGTATATATACATATATATACATATATACATATATATATATATATATATATATATATATATATATATATATATATATATATATACATATATATATATATATATATATATGTATATATGTATATATAAATATATATATATATATATATATATATATATATATATACATATATATATATATATATATATATATATATATATATATATATATATATATATATATATATATATATATATACACATATATATGTATATATATATATATATATATATATATATATATATATATATATATATATATATATATATATATATATATATCAGCTATAATCATATAAATATTATTTAAAATTATAACAGCTAATTCTTTAAATACTGATTTCTTAAATTGTTCACTTACGACAGTATTTTTATGCGAGCGTGGCCCTTTATATGCTCGAGTAAATCTTTTAATAATTCTTTAACACTTTCAGTAAAGTGATAGTCCACAACTACGGCCTGGGTTGGTTCAAGTTGATTCGATGTGTTTTGCAGAAAATTCTGCACCTCGATCTCTTCTTTCATTACGTTATAAGTTTTCGAAAGGGTCCATTTTTGTCCGATTTAGCGGTGACGTTTCAATCATCGTTTAACTTCCACTTTGGGAATCGCGCTCTTCCTCGAATTTATGTGGTTTTATTCTAAAAAACATATTTTTATAATTATTAAAATACAAAATTACATACTTTCTAGGTTATACGAATTAAGGATTATGATACTTTCCATTGCTGGCCATTCTTCCTCGTACGCCCCACTTTCTACCCTTAAGGGTACCATCTCGCATTTTAAGCTCTTTATTTAATATTTCCCTTAGGAGATTGCATCTTCTTTTGCTATCTTCTTCTCTAATAAATTGGTATTGTCTAGGTTATACAAACTCATTTCAATTATATTTTAAAATTATGCATGTCAAGCCTGGGATTTCGGTGGTGTCGGTCCAACCGGCCTTTTTAATCTCCACAGACATTTTTCTTGATCAACTCTTTGATTATTATGCCGTAATCCATTGCACTTATTATTAATTGTTGATATGTGTATTCAAAAATTATAAAACTAAAGTTATTTGTGGGGTTAGAACTGGGGTTAGATTAAACCAGATTTTCAGATTAAGTTTGCAAAAACCAACCAATCGGCACATTGGTTAAAGCTTTGGCGTTTGAATCGGGAGGTACCGGGTTCGAATCCCGATAGGGGCAGGATGCAAAAGTAATTTATCATCTCCTCTGGCCCATCTTCTGTGCCAGTACTATAGGCATGGAACTATGCAATGTACAGATAGTTCTACGCAAATTTTACCTATAGCCGTATATCCTCGATTTGGCAAGCAATGAGTAAGGTAGGGCGGGAAAAGCGAACCGCGAAAGAGTTGCTGCGGTTCCAGAACAGAATGCATAGATTAAAAAGTTTGTAAAAACAATAAAATATTTAAAGAAAAATAAAACTATTAGTACCCGGAAATACCATGCTTGATATATTCTGCGTTATAAACGCTAAAATACTTCAGGAAGAGTAAAAATATACCATCCCGGAACTATAAACTTAAACTAAGTTGTAAATTTTGGTTAAAAATGACACATTATAAAATCCTGGTTCACGCGAAACTATGGTAATGAAACCAGCATTCCGCCTCAGCGATTCCCAAACTAGTGTCCGCGATCCCGAGTGCGTTTTCGTGCCTAGTTTATATTAATGGCGTCGTTATCTATAAAATGATATTACAACACAACGGCAATCCGACAAGAGAACGTTTTTTGAGCTAAGATGTTTGCACGAAAATTTAAACTTAATTCTTTGTTATTCATTTATTAATATTGTTATTTGTGTATCTGCAGCGCAAAATAGTATTTTGTTGCTCGAGCGTCCTTCTCAAACTCCTTTGCGCTCGGGTTCCGAACAATTTTTTTTCTACGGCTTACAATAAACTCTTATTTATGTTTAATTTATTTTCAACAAATGGTCACAGGCCACCGTGGATGGATAGTAGGCTTTTGTAATACTGTGGGCAAAAAATTTGTTCATAATTTTAAAATTCTTTATTTATTTCTCCAAATCTATTTCGTCCCCCTCAAAGTAATCCCCTCAATA
Source organism: Nephrotoma guestfalica (assembly GCA_963691935.1). NCBI lineage: Eukaryota > Metazoa > Arthropoda > Insecta > Diptera > Tipulidae > Nephrotoma > Nephrotoma guestfalica. Next base: position 170,149,202 of record OY829913.1, on the reverse strand, counting down.
CACTTGTGTAATTTCAAAATTGTTGGTAACTCATCAATTAGTTTAAAAGATTTCATTATTCGAAACTTAAAGATAAAATACCGTTGAACAAGCAGTATAATTTAATTTATCAAGTTAAATGTGATTGTAGTGTTGTTTATATTGATCAAACCAAACAATTTTAAGAAAAATGAGTTTATCAACATAAAAATGGCTTAAATAACGATAACGAACGAAGTACGAGTGCACTTACAACACACTTAAAAAATACAAGACACATAATTAATTTAGATAATGTCAAGATACTTTATAAGGAACGAAATTTTAGAAAGAGATCAATTTTGGAAATGATTTACATTAAATCTAGTACTAACTCTATAAACATTAATAATGATTATATTTATTATTTATTTTTACAATTTTAGAATTATTTTGTGTAATTTGTTTTGTTCCCTTATTTTTATGTTTATTAAAACAAATTTAAATTTGTTACTTTTAATAATTACATTATTTATTTTATAAATTCAAATCATATTTTTGAATATACCTTCGTATTTATATACAATTTACTGTATAGGCTTTTTATATTTTGTAACGGAAATGTTGTTTATTAAATTTTCATTAGCTTTGATAATGATGTCGTTCCAATTATGAGATTTTTCATTTGAATGTATCAGTGATGAATTCAAAGGTCATCGATGTATCAGTGATTTTTCGTTAGGCTGATTTTTGATTGTGTGCGGCTATTTACAAAAAATTGACACTCACTACAAGCCTTGTATTAGTTCGTATTATTTAACTACCAAACTAAAGCCTAGCCAATAAAAATACTACTATCTACCGACTTGAAAATCGTTTAAATTATGTTCGTATTACATAAGTTAGAAATGTAAAGGTGAGAAAATGATTTATTTTTCCTACACATATTTTTATTTCGTTGGTTTATTTAATTGACCGAAAAAATATACTTGCGCCCCAAAATCTAATGAATAATTAAGTGTAAAATATACACATGTACAAATGAAATATAATTAATTCGTTCGCTTTTTATCAAAAATTAAAAAAAAATTAATAAACTTTGTAAACGGTATAAATATTAAATTAGGTTAAAAATATGATAGGTTATAAATCATTTAAGGTTTACAATACATTATACTCGTATTAGGTGGACTTGACCATAGATATGTATATTTACTTCTCGATGACTTCACATATATGAATTATAACGTAAAGACATAACAAATATATAGCAACAATAAAATATTATTTAGCAGTTATAAAATTTCAAACCAAGAAAATATTTCAGTTTCTAAAGCAAAGTAATTAATTATATTTGAATGTCTGCATTAATTTAATAAGAAACTATTAAAAACCAAAAATATATTGTAATATCCTTTTTCTTCGAATATTGTAACAAAACATACCAAAAATGGATTCGGATTTTGTGCCTGTTCAAACTAAATCAGCTCGATCAATTATTTTACAATCGTTGAATAACTAAACTATTTTAAAAAATAAATTTAATTGAGTGAAATTTTCTAAGCACACGTTTTTAAATATTACAGCATAGTTTATTATATAGTTTATTATAAGCAAAACAATAGAATTAATAAGGTAATAAAATTTTTGAAAACGAAACCAGTTTCTTAATTTTTTCGTAATATACCTTGTTAGTTGAAAACTTCAATCACAGCAGGAAATCAAATATACTGTACATTTTGGACATTTTTATTATTGTTTAGTTTTGTTTGATAAAATATCTAAATTTATCCATCATGTTCAGTTGACATTACATAAAGGTGTCGTAATAATTGATGATTGTTGGAATATTTTATATATATTGGTATAATATTTATCTTTCATTGCTCATACGTTACATTGTTGATCAAAATTGTAATTTTCATTTACATTTAAATATGTAATAATTAATTTTCGATAACGATTTTATGTGCAAACCTGTCTGTGCGAACTTGCACATGTTCGTGCAGAATCCTGATTCCTTTACTTTATTAATAGATAAAATTAACTTAAATGTTAAAATTCAATCTTTCTTGTTTCACGCTCGTGTATTTGCGATTTAGTTGCGTTTTGATCAAAACAGCATTTCCAATCAAAGCGTTAAATATATTAACAAACTATATTATCGAGAAATTTATATTTCTTACTCTTTATGTCTAACCTATTAAAAGCCGAAAAATTCTAGGTGAAAATAAAATATCGATTATGAGGATAGCGACTATGCTATCCCAGCTGAAAATGTAAATTTGATCTAAAAAGACGTCGAAAATAAATAATATTTTAATTAAATATGATCGAGCGCAAAATCAATTAGGACGAGTATATAGTATTGAAATTAAATAAAGGGTGGGCCAATAAGAGTTAAACCAAGTGAACAGTAAAAAAAATGTTTCCAACAATTATTGAAATGGTTTTTATTACATATTTGATTTTCTTATTTATTTTATCATTCCTTGATTTAATCTTGCTTATTGATCGATAACAACCTTATTATAGTCCTTTAGCAATAATACAATGCTTATTTATTGGCATAAACTTTACTTTTGAGATAATAAAGTTTAACACACTTTATGCACGACCTCGGTGGCAGGCTTACCTAGTAGTTTCGTGAGATAATGTATCCGTGCATAAAGAGTTAGTTATCATGGTATGATAGATCTGCTTGAGTTCTTGGCCACACATTCACGCGCAGCATAACACGTTTTATATTCTTTCTTGTTTGGAACGTTATCGACGATGGACAATAATAAATTGTTAGGATCCCCATCCTTATTATGTCATGGGTAAATATGTAGGTAAATATGTACATATATTAAATCCGAATGATCGAATAGTCAACTGACTGAACTAGCATTTAGTTTAAATAAATTGTATTTGTTTTGTCTATGTTAATTGTATACTTTATGAATTGTCAAAACAGCCAGCGGTTGTATATCTTTATCTTATAACGGGTGTTTTTTTTAAGTCTGATCGAACTTCAAATTGTACAAAATAAAACAAAAAATTAAATTTTTATGAAAAATACACTCTGGCAGATCTCAGTATACTCTGGAAAATCATCATGAATAGACTCACGCTTGAACAACGCTACGAAATTATTAAATCTACTTTGAAAATCAGTCGTCGATTCGCGCAACTTATAGACAACTTCATGATTTTTATGGCGCATATAATCGTTCAGCAGATGTATGTGAAGTTGGCCCAAATTTCAACCCAAAAAAATGCGATGGCAACACTAAAATGATGATTGCTATAATATTACGAGTATCAGCCCAAAGAATTGTATTTCACGACATTTTATAAGATCTCGGCCCAAAAAATACTACTATCGTGATAGTTTCTCATAGTCAGTCCAAAATTTACTATCATCATAAAATGATGATTTCTTTAATATTAAAAGTGTCAGCCCAATAAATTATATTTCACGACATTTTATAAGAACTCAGCCCAAAAAAATATTACTATCGTGATAGTTTGTCATAGTCAGCCAAAAATTTACTATAACAAAAGTTAAAACTGTCTCGCCAGTTATATCTATAATAATACTCTATAATACTCTCAACCCAAAAATTCATTATGAAAGGTTAAATAATAAACCAAATTAAACAAAAATTATTTCAAATTCAAATTAAAGACAAACTAATAAAAGATAATCAAAAACTAAAGAACTCGAAATAAATATGGTATAATCAATTTACATATTTATTTGTGTAACTTCAAAGTTCAGGCATAAGCTAATGAAGCCATCAAGATTTCCATTGGTACTGGTACAACTATATTCCACAACACCATATTTGAGCAACCTAACATGTTCATCGTGGACATAAATAACTCAATAAAACTTCAATACATGCGATTCAATAAGGCTCTCGTGGCCAAGCTAAATAAATACTCGACAATTTATACTCTGTAACTTTTGAGTTTTGGTATTGGCCCGCGATGCCATTGCGTTTTTCGATTAGTTCTGGTCCTAATCTATACCATTGCGTCGAAGCGTGCGATTCTAACAAGGCTCTCGTGGCCATATATGGACCAATTAAGCTAAATAAATTCTCGTCAATTTTTACTCTGTAACTTTTAAGTTTTGGTATTGGCCCGCGATGCCATTACATTATTCGATTAGTTCTAGTCCAAGTCTATACCATTGCGTCAGGACGTGTGATTCTAACAAGGCTCTCGTGGCCATATATGGCCCAATTAAACTAAATAAATACTCGTCAATTTTTACTCTATAACTTTTGAGTTTTAGTATTGGCCCGCGATGCCATTACATTTTTCGATTAGTCCTAGTCCTAATCTAGACCGTTGCGTCGAGACGTGTGATTCTAACAAGGCTCTCGTGGCCATATATGACCCAATTAAGCTAAATAAATACTCGTCAATTTTTCCCGTATAACCACAAGTTACCACTCCTATAAATAATCTGCAACGAAAACTTTATCTGGATAAAGAACCATGCTGTATGTATGTATATGGTACAGGTACTGTAGATTTGGAATAAAGACATACCTGTAGTGCAACTACAGCCTCTACTTAGGATCTCTATAACTATCTTTACTCGTCAAACCGCAGTTTCTATATAGAATCTTTACAATTACTTAGTTAGTATATATATATATATATAGTTAAGATATCTTATTTGATAAAGGGTCAGTAAACATTTCAATAAAGAATCTTTATAAATGGTGTTTTTTTAAGAGGTTGCCGATTTTTTTTTTGAATAAAACACATATAAAATTATGAAATGACCAAAATTTTTTTTTATTTGGTAGATAATTTTTTGGCATTTAACATTTAAACACAATTTCTGGCATATGGCTACCACGACTATTTTTCACAAATGTCATTCTGGAGGTCCAATTTTCCAGCACTTTTTCAAGCATTTGAGGGCGTATGTCAGCAATGACACGTTGAATATTGGTTTCCAAAGCGTCAATCGATTGAGGTTTATCCACATAAACCAATGACTTCACGTATCCCCACAAAAAGTAATCGAGTGGCGTCAAATCGCACGAACGCGGAGGCCAATTCACCGGACCATTTCTCGAAAAGATGTTGTCGTTGAAAGTTTCTTTCAATAAGTCGATTGTTTCACGTGCTGTATGGCAAGTGGCACCATCTTGTTGAAACCACATTTCATTCATATCCATATCTTCAAGATTTGACAACAAAAACTCATTTAACATGGTTCTGTATCGATTTCCATTCACGGTAACGCGTCGTCCTTCCTCATTTTTAAAGAAATATGGACCGATGATCCCACCAGCCCATAGACCGCACCAAACAGTACATTTATCAGGATGCATTGGTAATTCTAGAACGGCGTGTGGATTATCTTTGCTCCAAATGCGACAATTTTGTTTGTTGACGTATCCATTTAACCAAAAATGCGCCTCATCACTGAAGAGAATTTTACGGTAAAAAAATGGATCTTCGTTCAATTGATTTAACGACCAATCACTGAATTCACGGCGCAAACGATGGTCGTGTGGCTTTAATTCTTGCACCAATTGAATTTTGTATGGCACCAAACCCAAATCTTTACGTAAAATTTTCCATAAAGTCGATGGACAAAGTCCAATTTGCTGAGCACGACGACGAATCGATAAATTGTCGTTTTCTTCGACACTGGCCTCAACGACAGCAATATTTTCTTCTGTACGAACTCTTCTCATTCTTGTCGGTGGCTTGGCATCCAAAAGAGTGAATGTAGACCGAAATTTGGTAATTACGTTCTTTATGGTGGTCTCTGACGGACGATTATGTGCACCATAAAATTCACGAAGTGCTCTATAAACATTTTTAATTGAACACTGATTTTGAAAATAAATTTCCACGATTTGAAAACGTTGTTCTGGAGTTAACCTATTCATAATGATTTGCCAAACAATACTGAGTAGAAATGCCACTTTGAGCTGTCAAAACAACTGTCATAAAATAAAACGACATCTATCGGAAAAACAAACCTCCTAAAAAACACCCGTTACAATAATTTATATACATTTGCCATAATAGAAACTAAAAATTATTTTTCATATTCTCTTTATTATTCCATATTTTTTTATAGTTTTATATTCATATTTTAATGCAATTATTTGATATATTTCCTTATATAGGAATTAAATTTCATTTATATAATTAATTTAATTGTACTTGCCTTACCTTGATGAGGGTTGAACCTGGATCTGAATTTTCTCGTACCATCACCCTATCCACTGCACTACGACGCTTTTGTGGATGTATGCATAAAACTTTATGTATTTAACATATTTTGATATAGGTTCTATAAAGATCCTAAAAAAGTTATCTTGAAACACAATATGTCAAATCAAATTCCAGTTTAATGATTCAAAGTTAACTGAACAAGTGAATAAAAATGCCAAACCAAAGAATAAATAAATATAGACGTCGTGGTCAAAATCACCATAGTTCATATTGCACTCAGGAACAAAATAATGATTTAAACAATAGTATAATTAATGTCAAGCATGATCACAAATACTTTCTTGTAGAGAACGTGACAAGTGATAACAATTTAATAGAATCTAATTTATATGGTATGCACCAATCTATATAGTTAATTTAAATTTTTTTTTTTTTTTTAAATAGGTTCAAATGAATTTTTAAATGATGAAAGAACCTCTGGACCGATTAATATGGATACTTCAAGAGATGATTTAAATTCTACGTATTCCTCTGAAATATTGATTATGGATAAAAATAACTCTGAATTTTCAAACGAATTGCGAGAGTGGGCAATCAATAGTCATATTGAACTAATCACACTTTCAAAGTTATTAAAAATATTAATATCAACTGGTAAACATCCTGAATTACCACTAGATGCTAGAACGTTTCTAGGCACTCCGCGGGGCGTGCATGTTCGATCCATTGACAATGGCCAATACATACATTTTGGAGTTGAAAAGTATTTGCGATCTACACTTACTTCCAAAATGGAAACAATAAATGCGAGCTTAGTTGAAATTGAAATGCCATTTAACGTAGATGGCACACCCATTTCTTCTAGTGGAAATAACAGCTTCTGGGTAATTTTAGGAAGTTTAGATAATATTCCAAAGAACCGTCCCATTGTGTTTCCCTTTGGCATATATAGCGGACCAAGCAAACCAATTTCATTTAACAATTTTCTTAAAGAGTTTGTTGATGAAATGTATAATTTAATTAATTATGGTTTTGTCATTGAACGTAAGAGTTATAAATTAAAAATAAAATCATTTATCTGCGATGCACCAGCAATGGCTTCAATAAAAGCAATCAAGTATTACTCTGGCTATTCATCCTGTCCAAAATGTGTAACTAAAGGGAAAACCGTTTTAGATAGAAACGGGAAAACCAGTAAGGTGGTTTTTCAAGAAATCAATGCAGCATTAAGAACAGACTCAAATTTTAGAGCAAGACATACTTCATCTGGCGAGACTGATAAAGATCATCATAAAGCAGTCCGCAGCGAGCTTGAACGCCTTCCTATAGATATGGTGGCCGATTTTTTGTTAGACAAAATGCACCTAGTTGATGAAGGAGCAGTAAAAAAATTGACTTTCCTCTGGATAGGCAAACCGAACAAACAAAATATATGTAAATTCATTACAAATCAGCCAAATTAACAACAAGTTAGAGAATTGTGCAGCATTTTACTGTTTGGAATTTCAACGGAAATCTAGATCATTTCAATACGCGAGGTTATTAAATGCATCAGAATGTAGAACATTCTTATTATACAGTGGTCTAGCAATAATGAAAGGTATTTTATCAAATGATGTTTATAAGCATTTTTTATGCTTAAGTTTGGCAATAAGGATTTTGACATCTTCCTTGTATTGTGAGATATACAATGAATATGCCCAAGAATTATTGGAATATTTTGTAAGAAATTTTCGTAAATTATATGGAGAGAGCAACATAACATTCAATATTCATGGATTGATACATATCGCGAGAGATTGTAAAGCTGTCGGTCCTTTAGATGAAAATAGTTGCTACAAATTTGAAGCGTATATTAAAAATTTGAAAAAAATGCTCGATTCATTTAATCGACCACTTGAACAATGCCAAAACCGGTTAAGTGAAATGATTACCTTAATTACGGATAAATATTCCGGATTACAGAATATACCATCAGATGAAAATATAGTATTTACACATCGTATAAATGGTACAAAATAAATACAAAACTGCAAATTTTAGCGACTTTAAAATTCGTTCCGACCTTAGGAGTGATTGTTGTATTATGTTAAGACATATTTTTAAAGTTATAAGGCTAAAATGGTTTGGAAATAAAAATGGTAAAATAATTATTGCTGGTCAAAAACTCATAAATATTAAACCATTACATAGTGAACCATCTAGTTTAAAGGAGTTTTTCTATCTGACAGGTGTGTTTGAAGAGCCTATAATAGAGTATGCACTAGAACAGGAACAAAATCACTTTTGCAAGATGTTTTGTTGTCGTTATTTGAATGGAAGATATTTTGTTGCCCCTCTAAACCACACAATAAAATAACTTACTTTAATATAATAATAAAATACATGAAAATATTTATAAATGTAAAGTAATAGTTTATTTCAACAATAATTCAATATATTCATATAAATAAAATAACAAAAATAAGATTTAAATATAATGCCTTAAATATAATTATATATAAATATAAATTTGAGTAATTCAAATTTCAATATATATGTACATAATATGTACTATGAAAGTAATGTGAATTGATTTATTAAATAATAAATAAAATATTTTAAGAAAAGCAGTACATATTTATTTAGTTTCGCATAGGCCGCTGGATCGTATTCTATCGTTTAGGTGTTGCAAAAAATACATAATTTCATCTTTTGCCTCTTTGCTCGTTAGCTGCAATATTTTCCACATCCGTAGTATCCAGATCTGTTTTATTGGTTAAAATATCTTCTGCCAATAATGCTTCTTTGTAGGTAGCTGAAATTAAGGAAATATTAGTTTTGGTTTTAAAAATTTAATGGTAATTCAGCAACTATATGATTGTCTTACCAAATGATTTATCATCTAATGGTATTACCTCATATATAGGCCATTTTTTGTAAAACTGCCGATTGTGTATAATATAATCTTTAATATAATCTATAAAACAAGCGTTTTGCATTAAATTTCACCTAAAAATATTTGTATAATTAAAAAGATATAACCTAAAAAATTTCAATTTATACTCACTTTTCCATTGATTACCCAATTTATAGGTAATGTCACAATTTCCTTCGTTGCTACGAATTCGTACACTTTGAACATTATTGTTGTTTAAATTTATAAATTATATAAAACCAGATTATAATAAATTATATAAAACCAGAGACTAACGAGCAACAAAGCAAAGAAAACTAATGTGAGAAAATCAAGTTGGCTATTTCGTTTTTGATAGATTAAATATTCAGTAAAGTTACTGTACAGAAATCTTTATATATGTATTCTATATGGTTGTGTTTTTTTCTTCACCGAAACAAAGGTTGTTTATAAATATTCTGTATACAATCTTTATTTTAATTTGAAATAGAAACTTTATTGAGCGTCTTTAAATGTACTGTAGATAACTTCTATGTCGAACCAATAAAAATAATTAAGTATAGAAATTTTACTGGTGCTGTATCGAAGTTCCTTTGTAGGGATATGTTATCAGAAACTGCATAGATACAATTAATTTTTTCTAGTACAGAAAAACAACTAAAGATGCTGTACAAGTTTATAAAAATCTTTACTTGTGGTTATACGGGTTACTCTGTAACTTTTGAGTTTTGGTATTGGCCCGCGATGCCATTACGTTTTTCGATTAGTTCTAGTCCTAATCTATTCCATTGCGTCGGGGCAAGTGATTCTAACAAGGCTCTCGTGGCCATATATAGCCCAATTAAGCTAAATAAATACTCGTAAATTTTTACTCTGAAACTTTTGAGTTTTGGGATTGGCCCGCGATGCCATTGCGTTTTTCTATTAGTTCTAGTCCTAATCTATACCATTGCGTCGGGGCGTGCGTTTCGGACAAGGATCACGTGGCCATATATGGCCCAATTAAGCTAAATAAATACTTGTCAATTTTTACTCTAAAACTTTTGAGGTTTTGTATTGACCCGCGATGCCATTACGTTTTTCGATTAGTTCTGGTCCTAGTCTATACCATTGCGTCGGGGCGTGCGATTCTAACAAGGCTCACGTGGCCATATATGGCCCAATTAAGCTAAATAAATACTCGTCAATTTTTACTCTGTGACTTTTAAGTTTTGGTATTGGCCCGCGATGCCATTACGTTTTTCGATTAGTTCTGGTTCTAATTTATACCATTGCGTCGGGGCGTGTGATTCTAACAAGGCTCTCGTGGCCATATATAGCCCAATTAAGCTAAATAAATACTCGTCAATTTTTACTCTGAAACTTTTGAGTTTTGGGATTGGCCCGCGATGCCATTGCGTTTTTCGATTAGTTCTGGTCCTAATCTATACCATTGCGTCGGGGCGTGCGATTCTAACAAGGCTGTCGTGGCCTTAAATTGATCAATTGTAAGCTCAATAAATAATCATGAATTGCTACTCTTTATCGGTTTTGGCGTATGTGACCATACGTGGCCCAATTTTAGTTTAATAGATACTCGTCAATTATTTCTAGTTTTGGTATTGGTCTGCGATACCGTTACGTTTTTCGACTAGTTGTGATCCATACTTTAGCAGTACGTTGAAGTATGCGTTTCTTATTATTTAAATACTCGTCAATATTTACTTTTTAATTTTTATATTTTGGTATTAGCGCGCGATGTTATAGGCCTAATTTTAGTTCAATTATTATGTCTGTTACTCAGATGTTTTTTCTTCTTTTTGGGGTTGTGGCATTATGGTTTTCGGTTATTTCTACCGTTAATTTTTTCAGTGTCGTGCCAGTGCTGCCAACTTGTATCGATCCTTTATGCTCTACAAATTTTTGGTTGGTTCGATTCGTAACTAAAACCTTACCTTCCCTTGAGTTCGGTAAAATTTTGTAGATAATAACTGATTATTCGTTTTTAATCATACTTTTAACCGAGATTTCTCGTTGCCCAGGGTGTACCACGTGGAGGTAAGTAGAATCACACCCCTTTCGACCAGTTCGTCTAGTCTACCGATTTTTGGAAATTAATTCATTTTATTTCAGATGTTTTTTTATTTTTGTGATTTATTTGTTTTTTTGTTATTTTTGTGATTTTTTTTTTATTTTGGTAAAGATTAGGACCAGAACTAATCGAGTAGGTTGTTTACGTTAATTTTTAAACTCGATCGATTTCGACTTGTTAGGTCGATCGAGTAACTTTTAAGCTTTTTGAAATCGATCGAGTAATTTTTAAGCTTTTTGAACAAATTTTTTTAATTGAAATATTAAAAAAAAATTTTTTTTTATTTTTTTAAAAAAAATTATATTTGACTGTTATTTTTTAATAATTCCTGAATCATTTATTTTATAATTACTAGTTACTTATTATTAGTACTAGTTACTTATTATTAGATCTGGTACCTAACAAATTCCTAGTTAGCTTAATCGATTTATTTAATTCTGCTTAAGAATGAATTGTTATATATTCATTTGTTTAGGTATTGGAGATTCTAGAACTTTGTCGGACATTCATTATTGTTATATTACTTTACAGATTCCTGATTAGCTGTTGTTGAAACAAGGTTTCGTTTGGTCATTTTTAATTTTTATAAATAAGAATATTTGTATTAGATCTGGGATGACAGTGATAAGTGTCTTGCACATTTTATAAATTTTACTTTCTTATTGTTTTCTTAGAAATATATCCAAATCATCAAAGTTACAAACCTGTGAAAGACATAAAGGTGGTTTGTTCTTTTCCTCCTTATTATTATTTGGTAGTTTCTGAATTTTATTAGTTTTATTTGATTTAACATCGTTTATCAGAACCAGGCTAATTTAATTTATATTAATCATTACATGATATTTATTTTATTTATACCTTCTATTATACGAAGTTGTGAAATTTCAATACTGCAGGGTTGCTGACACGAAGTGTTACCAAAACAAAACGGTACAGAATTTTTATTTTTTGATGAATTTTATTGAATCAAAGTAAAAAATTTTCACAAATATTTATATTTTCAAACTGCATTAGCAGTTTTCGATTTGGCCACTCTTAGCGATTATGGCCTTCAAACGGCCGACAAAGCTATTGAATGCAGCACGAAAGTGGCTCTGTGGTATTTTGACCCATTTCCGGCGAAGCGCTTGCTTGAGATGATCGACACTTTGGCATTTTTTTGTCCCAATCTTGCTCTTCAAGATACCCCAAACCAATAAATCTAGCGGATTTGCATCCGGTGAATTTGGTGGCCATTGGACAGTGGAAATGAATCGCGGAACGTTGTTTCTCAGAGAATCTTGATGAAATGTCAAGAAAATTGCCTGTTGAAATGTCCAGGCTTTGCGGCCGAAATGTTTTTGTGCCCAATGCATCAACGCTCCCTCCAACACATGATCGCGATAAATTTGAGCATTTACCTTGATGCCACGGTTCAAAAAAACGAGCGGTGAACGGTCGTTACTTCGGCCCAAACCATCACCATCGGCGGCGCTTGGTTTCGAGTGGCAATCCGTTGGTCCAAACTTTCAGTAGGACGGCCGGGCAAGTAAATTCGGCCGTTTTACTTGTTCACATATTGCTCAATAACGAACGGTGACTCATCGGAGAAAACCAAATTCGACAAATCGCCACTTTCGTGCAAGCGTAACAACTCCTTTGCTCTTTCCACTCTAACTTTTTTTGAGCATCGGTGAGACCATGCGTTTTATGGGATTTCATTTCATTTCTTAGCCTTTAGTCCAAGATGATCTTTCAATATGTACTGCATCCGTTCGAGCGAAATGTTCGCCTCACGAGCCATTTTTCTGTCGCTACGGCGCGGATTCCGAGCAAATTTGGCGTTCACCCTCCAAATGATATCCGGCGATGTTGCAGTGCGCTTCGGTCCACCACCATGGCGTTTTGCAATGCTGCCAGTTTCGTTATAACGATTTATGGTGCGATACACAAACATTTTATTCACATGCAGATGTTTTAACTTGTTAACAATCTGCGGATGTGGTTTTCCAGCCAAATATAGAGCAATCACACTATTACGGTTGAATCCCATTGCGGATAACTTTTTTTCTGAATATTTCCCACTAAAATGCTTTTGTACGCTTGTAAACAATGGAATGAACTGTTATTAATGTAAATTTGAGCGCTCTGTCTTCACTGGTTTGACAGCAATGGCAGTATGAAGCTGGTAACACTTCGTGTCAGTCACCCGGTGTACTGATTGCTGAAAATGTATACAATAAAAACAAAATTAATTGTGCTGTCTTGTGCTAACCACATTACATTTTTAATTAACTATTTACTAACTCTTGACTACTTAGTTGTCTGAAAGTGGATGAAATCTGTGATAATTAATATGCCTGTCCTATCCCTCCATCTTGTTATATGTAAATGAGTGCGCGCGTTGGTTCGGTGTCAACCGACAATCTTACTTAGGTTTGGCCACACACTTCAACCGATCAATCAATCAATCAAATTCGTGGTGAGCCATCACAATGACGTCGAAAATGTCGAAATTTATTAAAAATTAAATTGTGCGATTCTTATTTTGTGTAATTTAGCAAGTGTTAAAGGAAAACAGTTTTAATTAATTCAGTTAATTCAAAGAGTATCTAATGTTATAAACATTGGTCACTTAATTTAAATGGGTTAAACAGGGGTCAAAGGGGTTCATAAAAATTGGGACGAGCGATTGGATGAGCCTTACCGCATAGACAACCGTCCTTTTTATAGAGCGTTTATGTCGTTACAGAGAGTCCAGCAATTATTGCGATTTTTACGGTTTGATAAGTACCAAACCAGACAAGAGCGATTAAAAACTGATAAACTAGCGACATTCCGTGTTGTGCGGAACATGTTTTTAGCGAATGTTTGACGACCTTATAAGCCATCAGCCTACTTAACAATCGACGAGCAGCTAGTATTAACTCGTGACAGATGTTCGTTCAGGCAGTACGTTCAGGCTTCGTTCAGGCTAGTTTTGATGGACTAGGGATATATGGTATACAAATATTCTGGATGACGAAGTATACGTGGGGAAACAACCAAATGAGCTTCGTTCTGTTGATTATTCACTAAATTTAGTTCATCGAATATCGGCAACATTCTTGAGCAAAGACCGAACTATTACCATGGACAAATTTTTTACTAGCTGTATTCTGACCGAAAAACTTTTACAGAAAAAACAACGACCATTGGGTCAATTCGACACAATCAACCAGATTTACCGAGAGAATTTACGAACAAGGCCGAATTGGAAAAAAGAGAAGTGAACTTCTCTCAATTTTGTTTTGACAACAATTTAACTTTGGTAAGCTTCATTCCAAAAAAAATTAAGAACGCATTGCTATCAACTTTATACTTTCTTCAAGCAAACCAAATATTATCTTAGATTACACGCCACGAAGAGTGCGGTTGATAATATCGATAAGCTTGTAAGAACCTATACTTGCAAACGAAAACAAATCGATGTATTTTTTAACATGATTGCACAAAAGTGCTAAGAACGTGAAACGAAAGTTATCGGAGAGAAGTTTTTTTTTAAAGAACTGACTATGCAGTTGGTTCAGAAAAATTTGCTGCAGCGACTATCCAGTCCATAAGTTTAAAAAAATGTGAAAACCGCGATCAATCTAATTGGATACAAAATTTTAGATGCAGACGCTTTCCAACAACAGAACAAGCTGTGGTCCCAGGTACTAGTAAACGTTCACGATGCTACTTGTGCCCTCGATCTTCCGATGTTAAAACTAAATCACAATGTCATTTTTGTAAACAGCCATCATGTCCCAGTCATGCCAAAATCGTGTTTATATAATGCTTCAAAGAAGGCAAACACGATTCGATCGAAGAAAGTAATGTATCATGAATTTATATGTTTAATGAATTTGACTGATTTTATGTATTATTTTGATTTAAACTATATTAATGTGATATATTGATTGAATTTATGAATTCTCTATTTGAATTAATTTTATTTTTGTTATAACATTATAAATAAAGGAAGAAAAAACAACAATATCTAGTTATTTTTATAAAAAATGCACCATAATTTATGTGGGGTCAGATGGACCCCTGTGCACAAACAACGTCTTGGTAAGCTATGCATAGATTGAGGGTTAAACGACCATTTTTAAACTAAAAAAAATTAAAATACGAATACATACAGACATCCATATTGTAAATAAGAAAGCTCTTGAGATTAAGCCAGCCACTAACCCAAGTAAAACCCCCTCAGGCACACAAAATACAATAAATTTAAATAAAATATAATATACGCTCGTAGCTACAGATTCTATACTAATACAAATTCTTTGTATTTCTTGTGTAGACAAATTTTTGGGATGTAATAGAACATAATAGATTTTTGCAAAATCAATTGTTCTGCTACTGTGGCCAAAAAGTAGTAAGACCTTTTAATTTAAATTTCGCGCGGAAAAACATTAGTCGAAATATTTGTTTTTCTATGTTGTTATGACCGTCAGTGATATCTGTGCCAAATGTCACATCAAAATAATCATTAGTGTTTAGTATACGCTTGTCTTTCTGAAGTACAAAAAGTGCATTCGGCGATTTTTACAATGAGTGAAATTATTCAACAAAGAAGTTCCATTAAATTTTGTCTGCGGAATCAATTTTGTGGTGCCGAAACGTTCAGAATGTTGCAAAAGGCCTTCGGTGATAATTGTATGTCGCGAGCAAGAGTTTTTGATTGGTACAAATTGTTCAAAGATGGTAGAGAACGTGTTGTCGACGAACCACGTCTAGGACGGCCATAAACATCAACTGATGATCAACACGTTAATAAAATCAAGGAATTTGTGCTCGAGAATCAACGATTAACAGGCATCGTTGAAATATCGGAAGGATCAATGAAAACCATTTTGAAAGATCATTTGGGCCTAAGAAAAGTGAAAGTATGATTGGTTCCAAAATCACTCAATTTTTTGAAAAAACAGCGTCGCGTTGACGTCTGTGAAACAATGCTTTCCGGCTACCAGGATCTATGCTTACAACCCAGAAACAGACGATAAAACGGCCGAATATCGTGCCAAAGGTGAGCCGAAGCCGAAAAAACCACGTCAAAGCAAGTCAAAAATCATGGTGATGTTGACAGTTTTCTTCGAATATCGAGGTGTGGTGCACTCCGAATTCCTTCAGACCGGCCAAACTGTCAACAAGGAATACTATTTGAGTGTTCTGCGTCGTTTTCGCGAAGCTATTCGTAAAAAGAAGCCGGAATTATGGGTCGACCACTCTTGGTGGTCACGATTGCACCACGATAATAGATCTCCTCATACTGCATTGGTTTTACGTGATTTTTTCGCCAAAAATTCCACCCATATTGTTCTGCAACCACCGACGTATTCTGACCGAATACGGTCGCCTGATTTGGCTTCGTGTGACTTCTGGATGTTCAGCAAACTTAAACGATCGCTCCGGGGAAACCGTTATGAAAAACAACATTCGGACCGAAATTGATGAACTTAATGCGGTAATGTGTGAGCGAGTTCTTAAAAATTTTGATTTTCGTATAGAAGCCTGTAGACGTGCCCGTGATGGACATTTAAATGTTATCATTTTTTACATATAATTGTTAAAACCCATATTTTTACAAAACATAAAAAATACCAGAAAAAATCTATCTTTAATAAAAACATCTAAATCGTCGGTGTAACGTCGGTGTAACTCTGTAGATACTCCTGATGATGACCTAACAAGTCGAAATTAATCGAGTAATTTTTTAAACATTTGGGAAAAAAAAAGTTTTGTGCGAAATAATAAACAAGTGTTTTATTCTGTTTATTAAGTGTTAATGTGTTTCGCCAAGTACCAACGGCGCATAGTGTTAAAAGTATTTGTTGTAGTTATTTTGTTTATAAATCGGTATTTATTTTTATGATTTGTTAAGATTATCATCTACATTATAATAATACTTTGTCTACACTTACGTTCCTTTTTATAAACATTTACATATGGTTTACTTTGCTTTTTGACAATTTTAAACACATTTTACAAATCCATACACTTTCTACCAGTATGTGTGCATATAATAAATAAATAGTGCAGCGATAAAGAGAATTTATATGAGAATAGTGTCTTGAGAAAAATAAAAATGAACACAACAGCAAATGTGCTGTTTCTCTAGTTTCTCAGGGAAAGGTTAATGGTTGCTTAGTTTTTTAAATATAAATAACAGCTGTGTGTCTTGTTGCTTGATCCGATCCAGTTCAGTTCATGTTTCATGAAACAACGCAAAGGCGCTAACTAGATTTCAATTCATAATTTGTGATCTAAAACCCAATTTGGATCCGGTTTTCCATGTAAAATTTGAACTGATCCGGATGGGTGTCATGAAATACGGGAAATATTAAATGTGACCACGTCCTATTTCGGAAAACCATACAAAATAAATTCTTTATATATGATTGAGCCACACTTTTACGTTACCACCATATCGACAATTAATTTTCAATGCCAATGAAATTTATTCATACAAATTTAAATTTAAATACGATCAAGAACATGAATTTTCTTGCCACCGTACTTACTTGACCTTAGAAATTAAGAAGCTTATTAGATATTCACCTCTTATGCATTTCTTCGTCGCGTGTGTGTTAATTATTGGATTGGGAAATGTTGGATTGCCAAACATGATTTTTGACATCCACAACCTTATACTCCAATTCATTATAATCTCTGAATTAATGATTAATGCTCTTGTTAATTCCAGTGTTTTTCGTGATGACTATCGCTGTCGTTTACAATTGCTTTCGATATTTCAGAATTCCCTTCCACTTGGAATGCCTCGGTAAAATAGAATTTCCAATAATAATAATTATTGGTGGAATATTTGTTCTGGTAACACTCGCGCATGTTTGGAATAGTTATAGTTCAATAATTATATAAACTCAGACCAGACTCTAACCCACGACCGTCTCGGTTGAAACGCTTAGTAGTCTACGAGTACACCTTCACCACACGACCAGTAAATGTATCTGTGTAGAGTAGAATTTGTAACTAATGTTCGAAATAACTGTTAAGGTTTATTATTTTATTTTTATATAAATCAACAAATGGAGAAATAGTAATTAGGAAGAAACACCAAATAAACAAATATCTATAGCTATTACAGTAATTGATATTCGTTAGATGCACTTTATATTCCGGATACTTATTTTTAATTTACTTACATACTTCTGACACTAAAATGTTTTAGTTGTAATAGTTAGTGCTTTACATGAAAACTTTACAATTTCACAACAAGCTGACCAACCATGTAGCAGTTTTGTAATTAGTGAAGAAATTTCCGACAGCAACTCTCATCAACAATTAAATGTCGCCCTCGACTTCGACTGCAACTCCTACTACTTCAGAAGTAACAAGTATTGGTTTTCCTCTCACAGTGTAGTTTACCTTTTGGAAAACAATAATACAACTAAATTGCTCATTAAGTTACAAAAATCTGATTATAAATATTTCTTAATTAATTAAGAACAAACAAACAGATTTACAATAGGTGAATATTTAAAATATAGTTTTTGAAAATTTAAGAATTAAATTTTTCCTCTCTTGGAATTTTGTACTCCGATTCCAACTCCACATTCCTGAAGATGAACCTTCCAAGACCAAAATTACACGACGACTTACACCTAACGGCGTGATGTTGGGCAATTTGCGAACTTGGTTCGACGTTCTGTTGGACTGTTTATGTTACTTTTGAGAACCTTCTCGAAAATATATGTTATAAAAGATAATGGTTGTCTAGATGTAAAGTTATTGGATAAAAAAAAAATGAAGGAGGAAAAATTGCAGGTATATGGCACGTGGTATGGGAATGTTTTACTTGTTTAAAAAAACTAGAATTTAGTATAATAATTATGGTTTTCACAGTTTTTCTTTGTACTTTCATATTTGGTTATCGAATAAAATTTGTACTATTGAATAAAATAGCGAAAACTCGATGTAAACAAGGTTAACTTAATTTAGTGAGTTATTTTAGTGACGCGTTTGTCGCCAACTACCTAAATCTCTGGAGTTTCTAATGTTTAGTGCACACATACCTACAAATTCATGAATAACGCATACAAAAATTCATATTTATTTTATACCCTAAGTTCTTTTAACTATCGATAGTGAAATAGTTACTGTTTACCCAAAACACATTTTTCGCACCCGTTTAACTTATTGATCATCACAAAGGTATGACATTGATTCGTTGTAAAGATTAAAATGCGAAAAACACAACAATACCCTTAGATTAACTACCGCATTAATAGTGATATTTTCTCAGGTAAATAAACATAAAAATTACTTGGAAAAATATAATATCGTAAAATAATTATATTTTATTATATTCGAGAACAATAAAGATCACAAAACTAAAATGCAACGATAACAAGTAGAAAAATCCATATATCATTTTCATATAACAATAATACTCAAAACTAACAACAATAATAATTAGAATTTAATGTTAATCTTGTATACAATGTTTTTCTAGTTCACAAAAAGGCTGCCTATTGTTGCATTATTATCATAAGGATTGCTTGTCAAATTTAGTGTACATGTGAAAACTACAAGATTCTTGTTTAATGCGTACGGAAAACCAAAATAAAGATTTCAATTTACTTATCTACCAGAATATATTAAGTGCCAAAGTTAAGTAGATATATTGTTAGAAATAATAACTAGAAAATTACATTATTATTTTATTTATCAATCTAACTTATGTCTATTTAAAAGTTTAGATGTGCAGCTGGTATACGTCGTCGAATATTTAAAACTGTGTTTGTACTATGCCAGTTTTAGAGTGGTCATATGTGGTGATATTGATATCTAACATCAATCAACACCTTTGAATTCACAGTAACGATTTACTAAAAATTATCTTACTAATTTAATTTAAATTTTATTTTGAATTAGATAATTTTTTAAATTATGTAATAACTGTTTATCATGGTGTCTTTTAAAATGGGAAATGCTATCAAAATATTAATTAAGTTAATTTACATAATCTAATCAATTAAAACAAATTTATTAATTAGGAATGATTATGTTTTATATTTCTGTCAGATTACTTTATGTTTGTTTTTCTATTGATTTTTAATTAAAATGACATCATTTTGTAGAGTAATTTGATTAATTTTCAGTAGTTTGACTATAAACACTGATTGTGGAATATTTTTTATATGTGTTATATTTTAAACTTTTAACGGGTGTTAGACTAATTATAATTTATTACTAATGCATTCAAAATACAATGTTTTCCTATAAAACATCCGTTTTGTCGTTTAGAATTAATTTATAAGTATAAGCGTTAAATTTTATGTGAATCGTATAATTAAAATCGTTTTGATTATGGAAATTATAAAGAAAAGCACAAATGAAATTTCTGTTTACCTATTTTGAGAGTTAATAATTATATTTAATTTTCCCGTGAACGACACAACTAAGTAAATATGAGAAAGTATTATTACTTATTTTGAGACTGTTGGGAGGAGAGGAATACAAGGCTGGTTAATATTTCTATAAAATTTGAACAATATATAAATTATTATATCTTAGGCACGGACTACATAATGTAGACTTTGCTGTAACACCATACTCATGAAGAAGAGCATTAGGTGTAGTACCATTTCATTCACTGTTTTATTATTCCTATAACAACTTATGCCGTGTTTTTTATTAGCTCCCGATGATTGTGTTCGGAGCATCCAATTTTCTGACAACTTACATTTAGCGCGCTATTTTTGTATATAGTTTATTTATTTAATTCTAAACTAATATTTTTCATACAGCTTTCTAGTTAAAAATCGATATAAAAATATTTTGTTCTACCTATTTATCGGGCGCTGCTATCGGGTGCCGCTATCCATTACAATAGGAAATTTGAAAGGGCTTTTGTTCTGTACAAACTATAAACCATAACAAACTTAATCTTACAATAAAAATTAAAAGCGTGATGAATTCTTGTTTATAACGTCATGTCAAAATAAATGTCAATTGGTCGTTAAAAGTTTGTTTCATGGATGAATTTATTTTTAGTTTGAATGATACAGCGACAATAAGTGTAGCGGAATTTCGGATAGATAATTTCCCTTTCAGCTCTCAATAGCCCGCCCCGAATAGCTAATAAAAAACACAGCATAAGTCTTAGATACATAAAACAGATATAGAGCTTCATCAATTAATTGGATGCCAATTCAATATTACTGAATTCTTTGTTTATAGCAAAGCAAATGAATGAATTTTTATTCCAAGAGGCTCTTGTAAAAATACAAAAATTTCAATGTCAATCGATAAACTATCATTTGCATATACTGAGATACACTCGATTATAATTGTATAAGTATGTTATTTGTATTGGGAACAGCGTTGCCAACTATTTTCGACGGAAAACTGAAGCAAAATCTGAATTTCAAGTAGAAAACTGATTACACTAAGTTTAGAAAAAAAAACTAACCGGAGAGAAAAAATAATTTTTTTCATTAATTAATCGTAACTGATATTTATTATCACATTTCACAATTACATATTAAATTACATAAACATAAAATATATAAATATAAAAGTATAATATAGTATCACATAATTTATTATTTAATTATAATAAATGGTATAAACTTATATTTACATTAAATAATTTATTATTAATAATTATATAATTTATTATTATTTATCATCTCCAACATTACTTTTATTGTACATTGTAGAATTAAGTTTTTGAGCATTAAATTAGTGTGTTCAAAATTTTTAACCTTCGTATTAGTTTTGTTCACATAATCTTAAAATATTCGACGTTGGCGGTTGCAATCGGGATAGTTAAAATTTAAAGTTTTTGTATATTTGAGAAACATTCACTTCACTTTTTAAATTTAAAATATTCCCACAAAATATTTCCACGTGCATAGTTTCTGTTAAATAGCTCAGAAAAATGTATATGGCGCAAATCTCGCCATTTAGCTCAGAAAAATTTATATGGCGCAAATCTCGCCATTCGTGTTCTAAGTGTTGAAGGTTCTCAACAGGCATAACTTTCGGTAAAAAATGATAAAGTTTCGACATTGTGGACGTATTTTTGGTTATATTTTTATTAGCAACTATTACAACACATTTAAGAAAATCACTATGAAAATCAAATTTATTGATTGAAGATTGGTACAAAAATGTATTGAAAATTTAAACAATGTGTTCTAAACTCTATTTCTTCGCCACAGAAACTTCTGCTGCAAAATAAATATCTTTAATATGAGTATTTTCACGCAGCAATTTGTCTTGGTTTTTAAACATTTCATTTGAAATATGTTCATCTTTACACTTTAACCAAATGGTCAATTACGTTTAGGATCGCGATATTTCATTGTACATTAAAAAATTTGAGGCGCTTCACTTTGGAATAGCCGATTTAGTTTATTTACGTGCCCCAAAATAGATTTAAAATCGATTTCAAATTGAAGACTATGTAAATTATTTATGATTCGCTGGGTTTGGGGGAATTTTCCTAAACCCTCGTGAATAAAAAACATTTTACTATATGACTTAGCAAATGTTGAACTGTTGCTTCTATAGAAAGTCATCGAGTTTGTTGGTGAGGCATCTTACGCGGCTTATAGTCAAGAATTATTTGAATGTATGCAAAATGATCACTACATTTGGAACAGTTTTGCACAAAATTATAAATGTCTGTGGCACAGGTATTGACATATTTCGGTAAACAATCAATTGCTTGACTTACACAAAGTGCAAATGAATGGCAAGTACATTTAAATATTAATAATTTTGAACAATAATATTTAAGCAACTGATCAACCGAATGTTTGGAACAAACTCATCATGACGTTCGCACCGTCGGCTGCAAACCCAACTAAATAGCGTTTTAGTTAATTTCGTATTGCTCAAGTACCTCGATAATTTTTGAATATATTAAATAAACGGCACCGCATTTCTCAACTTTGGCAAGAGTAAAAACAAGTATTTTACCTTCTTTTGAAATTCCACTCTAACTACGATGTATAACAATTTAGTGGTCGAAATGTCTGTCGACTCATCCACGCACATTAGAACACAAAATAAATTATTTCTTAAAATAGTGCATAGCTCATGCATGCAGCTATCTCCAATAACATTTTTAACGGTGGCAGTAGCTTTTGTACGACCGACCACAAGCCACTTTTTTAAAACTTCAGAGTCAGGAATAATACTTTTTAAAAGTGGGACCAACCAAGAACAGTTTTAAACGCTAAATTATATTCTGCACAAAATGCTAGAGCTGAATTTCAAATCTAGATATGTACCTGTTTATCCGTGTTTACGAACTGTTGAAGTAAGTTTACGGATGATGTATTAAAACTGATTTTGTTTTTTCACGATGCTTTGTAGTTTTTGACTGCATTTTTAGATCTGTTGCTTCTCCAGTTGCTGTCAATTCACAATGGCAAATTGTACAAAATGCAAAATTATTGTCGCGGCTTTAAAGACAGGTCACTTCCCATAAGATGGAGTAGTTCCCTTTGTTTTTAGTTTTCTAGAGAAATAATACAAATCTTTAGTCATTGATCAAGTATGTTAACAATTCATGAGGTTATAAATTATAATTGCTGCTAGTACTTTATTCGTTATTGTATTGATACACAGACCAACGGTTTTATTTTCCGCGATTGGGCTCGTACATTGCTCAACGGCTTCATAAAAATTGCTTCCCCCATTTTCCGCTGGTACGCTTGCCCTTTAACCTGGAGCGGAGCAATATTTTTATTTAATATTGTTGAATTCACAGTAGGTTCAACTAACCGGTGTTTTTTAATCCTGATAGAACTTGAAATTGTAAAAAATAACACAAAAAATTACATTTTTATGAAAAATATACTCTGACAGATCTCAGTATACTCTGTCACATTATCAATAATAGTCTCACGTTTGAACAACGCTACGAAATTATTAAAATTTTCTTTGAAAATCAGGACGGAGATCGCTTTGCGGTCAATGGAGATCGATACCGCACCATGGTCAATGATTTTTTGTTTGAAAATATGGATGACATTGATCCGGACGAGATGTGGTTTCAACAGAATGGCGTTACGTGCCATACAGCGACCGCAACCATCGACTTATTAAAATCAAAATTTGGCGATAAGATTTCGAGAAATGGACCTGTCAATTGTCCTCCAAGGTCCCCCGGTTATTTCCTGTGAAGTCACTGGTTTATGCTGATAAACCAGCACAAATGACGCCTTGGAGGCCAGCATTGTTCATGTTATTCGTGACATACGGCCAACAGTGCTCGAAAAAGTGGCCCAAATTTGGACGTCCAGAATGCGTTTTGCAAGAACAGCCGCGGTGCCCATATGCCCGACATCATTTTCAAATATACATGTAATGCCAAGTATTGATCTTTCGAATAAACAAAAATGTTGATTACAATTTAATTTTTTGTTTTATTTTTTACAATTTCAAGTTCTATCGAGCTAAAACAACACCCTTTATTTTGTATTCACTTTTTCTTGTTTTATACTCGTGCAGGTGCTCGAGATATTTGCTATGTTTAGAAAAAATGACACATTCCACACATTAATTTTAAAATTATACTCCTATTTGCATACTTTCTTCCCTTTTTTATTAAATATGTATCCAGTAAAATATTCTTAAATTTTTTTATTAAATATTTTATTTTATTTTATTCATTAAAATGTGAAAATTTTCAATAAGTAAATGACTATTTAGTTTTATGTTTAATAACCTCAAATTTTGACACACAAGAAATAAATCCACAGCATTTTTTTCCCGGAAAAACACAAACTAATCCCTGCAAAGATTTTATAATGAACCAAAACCAAGATACATTTACCGCATGCTGCGCGTTTCAATTTTTGATTCTTTGATATCCAAACTAGTAAAAACTTAATTAAAAATATTGAATTTTAATGAAAAATCTAAATTTTGTTGGTTAGGTAAAACTGAAAATTTGATAAGGAATGCCAAAACTGGGATTTTGAGATAAAACTGAGGGTACCTTCCTTTGAAACGTGCTTGAATGAATAAAAGAAAGTGTTTTTCTGAAAAAAATATTAATAATTTTCACCGACAATTTTTTGCATAATTTAATAAGATTGGGGCTCCTTAACGAAAATCATTTTATTTCTCACAATAAGTTTAAAAAAATGTATCTACTCCTGTGATCAAAATCACAACTTTATTTGTTTAAAAAAGCTAAAACGCATTATTATACCGTAGCACAAACATAAGTAAATAATGATGTGTTTTACATTATTATTTACTTATCTTTATTCTACGATACCTCGGCCTCGGGTCGTAATTTTTTCACCCAAACAATAATCTCGTATTTTACTCCCTTGATACATAATCTACTATTGTAAAAGTATGAAAAATTATAGTAAAATTTTATTTGTGAGCGGTATGGTTATCACCATTACGGTGCCTTTTGGTGATCACTTAAACAATGTGATCTGAATCTAATAAAAACCGTAAAGTTATCAACCGTATACAGCCGTAGTGGTCACGGTGTTATCATATTTTGATCGTACGAGTATTCCCTCGCCCTGGAAACCTTGTAACAAATAGCCGAAATCTATAATTAACTAATTGAAACCATGATTTAGGCTAACCACTGGTCTTTGAGATGTTGTTTACTTAGATATTGGCAAATAAGTTATGTTTAAATAAGATCGGTTTCGTAAAGAACCTTAGTCCATGTTAACGTGTTTATTCAAAACCAGAGTGCATCAACAAAGTTTCTTAATAAGTTG
Organism: Nephrotoma guestfalica; assembly: GCA_963691935.1. NCBI lineage: Eukaryota > Metazoa > Arthropoda > Insecta > Diptera > Tipulidae > Nephrotoma > Nephrotoma guestfalica. The sequence goes on along the minus strand of OY829913.1, from coordinate 170,123,329 downwards.
ATCTAAAATCTTTGGACATCTATGTTGTCTGTATGGCACATCTCCAAAACTGGGACCTCTTTTTTCTAGAGTGAATGAGAAGATAGTTGTCAATCATTAATTATCTACTGCTATCATAACCTACTAGAATAAATTTAAAAAATATCTCTTTCTCCAGTTTTGTTCCTTTGAATAGTTTAGTTTTTAATCAATCAAGCTAAGTAATGTAATCAATGAAATATGAATGGAATGTTCCTATATTTTTCATTCTATATAGCATCGGAACATAATCAGTATCGAAACAGTGATTTTAAAAGATATCTCCATTGAATGCCGTAAGATCGTCTTCAAAATTTGCTTAAATAAATGCTTGTTGTATGTATGTTAACACAAAATTACTTTCTTTAACCAATACAACTTGCTATATGCAAGCAATAGTTTTCACTTTTTAACGTGTTCTTTCCAACTATGCGTCTTGGATGCTTAGATTTGCGTTCGCGTACAGGGACCCTATTCCTGAATACGATTCGGGAAGGAAGTCTCTTCAAACGATACGAAAGTTGTATTCGATACGAAATATCGAATTCGATTTAATAAAATTATACAATACAACTTGATCAAAATAATAGACGTCAAGAAATAGACGTTTTGTTCAATTTAAAATGTTATTATTATTCAAATATATTACAGGTTATTTTTAAAATTTTAGGTTACTAAAATTTAGTTCCGTCATCATTTTAAAATGCTACAATATATATAAGTACAAATACGTTGCTGCTAATTTCAGCTGTTCTGCACAAATTTAGAATTCAAGAATCGGCTCCATTATTATTTTATTTGACATTTTGATGTTAGGAACGTAAATAATTTGATTGAAAATGAAAATAAACATAATAATTGTTTGGCATTGCAGTTAAACTCAAATTTATTTGTCAAAGCTCATAATTTCAATGTAATTTTTTTGTAGAGCATTGTGAATTTTGAGATCTCAGTTCTCTTAATTTTTGAATCTAATTCTCGATACTGATTCTGATAAATTTCTGGCATTTGATGTGTGTAGTATGTTCTAAATACCTTTCGACAAAATAGTACATTAGTGGGTACATTATTTTGTTCTCGTATATAAATAGGACTAAATAAGATGTTACGGCGGTAGTTAGGTTTTTAGAATTTTCTGTAAAACATATTATTTTCTAGCCATTTTTACGAACCCTTTTCTAAAAATAAAAATAATGTTAGTTACTTACAAGATTCTATTTAATTTTGAGTTTCTTTTTGGAGTCGTTAACTAACTATACATCGAACAAAAATTCGTTTATCAACGTATAAAAATTGTTCGAATTCGTATTGTCAGATAAGCGAAATTTCCAAACGTTTCAAGTAGGCACGAATTCGTATTAGAATTGCACGAATTCGTATTCAAAAATACCAACCATACGAATTTGTAAAATTTTTGTTCGTATTCGTATTTAGAAATAGGGGCTAAGTACTTTTTTATTTTTGATAACAGGAATGTATCTAATCCTTTCGATCACAAACTGAATGTGAACTGATTTGGTTTAATTTGCCTAAATTCGTCTGTTCTATCTAATTATTTGGGTGAGTAACAGCTAATTGTATGTTCAGTGTGGATTCGTCGTTAGTTTTTGCTACGATGATCGTATCAATAACAAAAGTCACTGTATCAGTAATTTTGTTTAAAGCAGATACATCATTGGTGTAAAGTAGCTATGAAAGAGTCTGTGCCTAACCTTTTTGCAAATTTGTGTAACGACTACAAATAATTTTTTTAAATAAATTTATTTATTACAATTGATTTACATATCATCTAGTAATTTAACTTTCATAATTTTAATTCTTGTTTGAAGGGTTTTAGCCCGTTGGGCTAGTTCCCTTTACAGTTTTATTATATTTTTAGTCGCTCCAGATTGGATCTAGTAGATCAATTAATTTCTTCCTTCGCAACCGTTTTACTGGATTTGGCTTATCCAACATACGAGGTGTCTCAGCACTAATACGTAGACTAAGACGTTGCATCTGTTTTCTCGCGGGTTTGCTAATTTCCTCACTGACGAAATCCATCTCAGATCTCTATGGAGATTGTCATTTCTTATGTAACATGGTGCATTAACTATTTCACGTAGGACTTTGCTTTGGAATGGCTGGAAGATAATGATATTGGTTTCATTTGTAAAGCCCCAGAGTTGAATACCATAAGTCCACGCTGGTTTTATAATTTGCCGGTATAGTAGCAATTTGTTATGCAAGGCTAGCCCAGAATTTCTTTTTAAGAGCCAATTCACCTTCGTGTATTTAATGTTTAACTCTTTTTTTCTTTTTGAAATCTCTCCCATTTTAGTTTCGCTTCTAGTCGATATTTTGCAGTGTTTGCAATGTTTGCAGTGTTTGCATATTGAATTTGGTGAGAGTTCGGTTCTCAAGTTGACCTTTCTGTTGGTAATGTTTACGTAAAAGATTTTGTTTCATTAAGTTTTATTCGCCACCTCTTCGTCCAGACTGACAATAGCTGTGTTTCTTGATGTTTGATTTGATCTTGTTCAGTTCATGTTTCGTGAAGCAACTCAACTTCGCTTACGCACGATCAATGGGTGTCATGAAATAAGCCAAATATTAGTAGCTCTTTGCAATTTGGTCGTGAATTCTTCTATGCTATCAACGACTGCTAATATGGCCGTATCATCCAAAAACGCTACTGTGTTAGTCTCTTCTATCGTTGGCAGGTTCGAGGCATATAGAACATATAAAATTGGTCCCACAACGTTACTTTGTGGTACTCCTGCTGATATTTTCTTTATTTCTGAGTATTCACCATCTAATTTACCATGAAAGTGTGGTTTAGATATGTAAGATTTTAGTATCTCATAAAACGCCTTTGGTAAGTCTCTTTGTAATTTATATTCCAAGCCTTTATGACATACTCTGTCAAAAACCTGAACTACATCCAATAAGATACTTGAACACACTTTCTTATTTTCAAGTACATCTTCATTTATGTTTGTAATTCGATGTACTTGTTCTATTGTTGAATGGTTTTATCTGAAGCCAAATTGAAGTGGAGGAATAAGATTTATTTCTCTTAGATTAGTTTGATTCTCTTTAGAAATAGGTTCTCGAAAATTTTTAAATTATTGGAAGTAAGGAAATCAGCCTATACGAATTTTTGTAATTTAGTGGTTTGTTGGGCTTAGCTACCATGATTACTTCTGCGATTTTCCATTGATTCGGAACGTGTTTAAGTTTGAGTACTGCGTTAATAAGTTGGAGAAGTTTCCTTTTGCAGGAAGAGCTTTTACTGTTTGTCCTGTAATTAAGTTATATCCTGAGTGCTCTAAACCTGCACCGGCCAAATTAGTCCGCCTCAATTAAGCCTGTACTATAATTTGTTACACATTTATTACAAATTATTACAACAAATCCTGATTGTATTACAGTTACCGTTTTCGAGGAACAAGTGGTCGGTTTAGCTTCTAACTAACCCTGCACCGCCAAAATTGTAACTTTTGATGTAGCTATGATATCGGGATAGTTCTTGGACCAGAATTTATTACAAATTAATTACATTGAATAAGTAAGTTCAAAGCCACACCTTAAGGGTAAATTTCACACTAAAATGATTATTTATTTCAAAAACGTCAATTTAACCAACTGTAATTTTTTTTTACACAAAATTGCCACCAGATTTTGAAAAATGTTGCAAGAAGTCTTGTCGAGAGTAGGTCAGCCGTATCCAGGTATGTAATAAATTATTTTTGTGCCAGGTTACACGGGATTGACTCCAAACTGTAAAGGCTTCAAAAAGGTAATTTAAGGGTCGATTTTACCACCTTTAATAGTTTATTACACCAGACCGTCACCAGATATTTAATATAATGTTATGAGGAATCATAGAGATTGTACCTATCCCCACAAACTTCTCATTGGTTCCTTATGATTTTTGAGTGAATCCCATTTATTCTCATAACAACAAGACATCACAGAGATTCCACAACAATGAACCATTTAGGAATCACTCCTACGGGTTTAGCCTATCAAACGAAGCATGTTCATTTCATAATGGAATGAAACATGCTTCGTTTGATAGTGGTGCAGTTTCATTGTGGTACAATCTCTGTGATGTCTTGTTATTGTGAGAATAAATGAGATTCCTTCAGACATCATAAGGTGCCAATGGGAACTTTGTTCAAACAAACATACTGAGCAAATCCATATTAGAACGTATGAGTTGTTCCGATATACTGGCATTGTGATGCAACCTCTGTGATGTCTTGTTATTGCGAAATAAATGAAATATACTCAAAAATAGAAAGAGCCGATGAGAATACGAAATAAATAACAAAAATGAGAAGTTTGCTTAAAAACATACTGAGCAAATCCATATTGAAACGAAACATGTTTTGTTTGATAGGTTAAAATTGTAGGAGCGATTCCTATATGGTTTCATTTTGGTGCAATCTTTGTGATGTCCAGTTATTCTGAAAATAAAGGGAATGCACTCACAAATCATAAAGAGCGAATGAGAAGTTTTCTCAAAAAAACGTACAGAGGAATCGCCAATGACAAGTTTGCTCAAAGAAACGTGTACTAAGCAAATCCATATTGGAACGACACATGCTTCGTTTTATAGAATAAACCCGTAGCAGAGATCTCTATATAGTTTCATTGTGGTGCAATATCCGTGATGTCTTGTTATTGTGATAATGAGAAGTTTGCTCAAAAACACGTACTGAGCAAATTTACATTGAAACGAGACATGCTTCGTTTGAAAGGTTAAGCCCGTAGGAGTGATTCCTATATGGTGGCATTGTGGTGCAACCTCTGTGATGCCTTGTTATTCTGAGAATAAATGGGATTCACTCAAGAATCCTACATAGTCTATGAGAAGTTTGCTCTAAAAAACGTACTGAGCAAATCCATATTGGAACGAAACATACTTCGTTTTATAGAATAAACACATAGCAGAGATCCCTATATGGTTTCATTGTGGTGCAATCTCTGTGCTGTCTTGTTATTGTGAGAATAAATAAGATTCACTCAAAAATCATAAGGAACCGATGGGAACTTTGTTCAAAGAAACATACTGAGGAAATCCACATTGGAACAAAACATGCTTCCATTGATAAGGTAAACCCGTATGAGTGGTTCCATATGGTGGCATTGTGGTGCAAGCTCTATGATGTCTTGTTATTGTGAAAATAAATGAGATCTACTCAAAAATAGAAAGAGCCGATGAGAGTTTTGGTTGTTTTCGTAGGTTTGGTCTCTATGAGGTATCACTGTTTGGTAGAATTTTGGTGACATTTATGGGCTTATTTTTAAAGAGTATTAAACAACCTTCAGCTAACAATTGTTGTTGAGAGCGTTACTCAAAAACGAATCGTAGTATGTTTTAAAGACTAAAGTTATGGCGTTTTAAGATTGGAGCACTATCCGGCGCCGAAGGGAAATTTCTATTGAAACTGTAGCATTTATTCACTGATGTCGCTATACCATAAAAATGAAAAAATAAATTCGCCAATAAAAACAATTAACGACCTGAAATATACCAATTAACATTTATTTTGGCATGACGTTATAAAAAATAAATCATCTTGCTGCGTTTTAAATTTTTATTGTAAGATTAATTTTCTAATGGATTAAGGGTTGTACAAAACAAAGGAAATTTAAAATTTCTCTTTGAAATGGATAGTCTTCCCGATACCGGCTCCCGATAAATAGTTAGAGCCAGATATTTTTTTATCGACTATTAACTAAAAAGTTAAATGAAAAATCTTAGTTTAGAATTAAATAAATTAATTATATGCAAAAATAGCGCGCTAAATATAAGTTTTGACATAGAAAATTGAGTGCTCTGGGTACAGCTATCGGACGCTAATAAAAAACACGGCTAATGTTTCGCAAGCGCAATTGTATAAACTCATTGTTCTGGGGAGATCGTTATCTTGTTGTTGACCGTAAGCTGTACTTAGTCTGGGGCTCGAAATATGTATTTATACACTGATATTTTCTTCAATTAAGAACCTTTGCAGTATACTATCGTGTACTAGATAAGTTTTTAAATTGTTTAGAAAATTGTTTTACAAATGGATTTTTTTTGTTTTTTAAGTCTAATCACCAAACATCCCCCTGGTGTTATTCGCACTCAGTACCTCCGGGTCCTGAAATTACTTCACTTTTTTAACGATAATCATCTGCCGAGCAATTCAACCATTCAGAAACAATGAATCCCCAAATTGAAATCGATCGGCATTCGATTCTCAAAATCGATGAGTTATTTTATCGATTACAAGGTGGACAATATTTCATCAAACTCGATTTAAAGGATGCATATTTTCAAATTGAACTGACGGAGGAGACTAAAAAGTTCACATAAAAAACCTTGAAATGTTATTATGTCGATTGGAGGAAAACGGTTTCAAATATCGTGCCAGTAAATGTGAATTCGCAAAAGTCGAGATAGATTACTTGGGACATATAATCGACAAACACGGCATTCGTCCTTCATGCACTGGTTTAAGTGCTATTAAAAATTTACCTCGACCGCGGAACTTAAAGGAAGTGGAATCTTTTATTGGAAAGATAAATTATTATAACAAATCCATTAAAAAAATTTCCAATTTAGCAGCGCCAATAAATAAGCTACGTTCAAAAAATTCTCAATTTCATTGGACAACCGAGCAGAATGAGGCTTTCCAGCAACTTAAGGAAGCTATTGAGAACGCTGCACGTTTGGGTCATTTTCGTGATGATCTCCCACTTTTATTGGCGACAGATGCTTCGGCATACGGCATAGGCGCCGTGCTCTCACATTGTTTTCCGGATGGAACCGAACATCCAATCGCATTTGCATCCAAAACTCTGGATAAAGCTCAACAAAGTTATAGCCAGATAGAAAAAGAGGCATTATCTATCATTTATGGTGTCATTAAATTTCACCAGTATCTTCACGGGAGGACGTTCCAACTGGTGACGGATCACAAACCCCTTCTCACATTATTTAGCAAAAATAAAAAATTACCAATACACACTATCAATCGATTGCAAAGATGGGCAATTATTTTAATGGGTTACGAGTACGACATCATATACAAGCCAACGCACAAGCACGGCAACTCAGATGCACTCTCCCGATTGCCATGCGGCCCTGATCACATGTTTGATTCTAGTGACGAATCCTGCCATTACATTGATGATATATTCGAGTTAGCAATTGATAACTGCCCTATTGATGTTTCAACAATATTAAAACACACACACGATAATACGGAGCTTCGTCCGTAATAAAAAGTTTTAGAATATATAAAAATTGGATGGCCAAAACATTTACCACAGTTCACAAACCAAATGTCTTACCTAACCGGGGACAAGACACAATTTCTTCATTTAATGATGTTATATTTTTGCAGACAGATTACACACGCGTAGTCATTCCGTCAACACTCCAAGGCAAAACGCTCGAGCTGCTCCATCAAGGACACTGGGTCATTACCAGGATGAAACAGCTCGCTAGACGATATTGCTGTGACCATCGATTGAGTATGACATCGAGAATATGGTAAAGCGTTGCGAAACTTGCTCAACCTATGGTACTGCATCGAAAAAAAAAATTGTGAATGGCGAGCACCGTCTAACCCATGCGAACGGATACTAGTTGATTTCGCTGGGCCATTTATGTCAAAGATGTGGCTAATCGCAGTGGACGCATTTTTGAGATATCCGTTTGTTGTACAAATGTCGAAAACAACTTCAACTTGCACTATATATGCTCTCCAGCAACTGTTTGCGATCGAAGGACTACCCATCACGATAGTAAGCGACAATGGCAGTTCACATCATCTGAATTTCAACAGTTTTGCCGTTTAAATAATATTGAGCACCTAACATCCGCACCTTTCCATCCCGAATCCAATGATGAAGCTGAAACATTCGTACGCACTTTTAAAACAGCCATGAAAAATAACTGTTTTGATGGGACCTCTAGTAATGTTGCTCTTACGAAATTTTTGGCAACGTATCGCTCAACCCCACTTACCAATTGTAACCGATCTCCTGCAGAAATCCTACACGGTAGACAACCAAGAACTTTACTGTCATAGTTATGCGAGCCTGAACGAGTTCACGATGCGGAGTTCCCCTCAACTAAATTCAAAATAAATGACAGTGTCTATGCTAAAGATTTTGTAAACAGAGGAGCGTGGAGGAAAGGTTACATTTCAAAATGCTCAGGTCCTTGTACATGGTGGCAGCGAACAGGGGGATTTGGAAGCGACATCAAAACCAACTTCGAGGTCGAGTTTCTGGAGAATCCGCTGACAAATTCGGAGGAAAAATATCTACTGAAATTATTGATGCATCGCCAATTATAGTGCCGGAATCTTCATCAACAGCATTTTTTGATGAATCCGCAACCTCACCATGTCCAATACGGTCGCAAGATACAACTAACTACCAGTGATAGTCAGCCAACTCCACTAAGACGATCATCGCGAGTAATGAAAAAGACCGTTCGTTTTCAATATTAGTTTTCATTAATGTAAATTTATTTCATTTCCCCAAGATGGTATGTCAACAATATTAGGAAGGAGGAACTGTTATATATATTTGTTTGTCATATGTATTTATAAAAAGCTGTAATATCTTATTGTCATGTATGAGTGTGACGTCTTTAACAAAAAAATAGCAACAATACGTATACGAATCCAATAAGAATTCTTGAATTCTAAGTATGTGTTAATTTTTACACTGTTAAGTATAAAGTTGAACGAGACAAATAGTCAATGTTAGAAAGAGACACACAGTACGCCATGTTATTCATCTTATTAGACTTATGTATGGATATGGCAATATTGTTCAATATTATATTTTATTAATCTATATAGTTTTCTAAATACTATGTGTATGGATTATATTAAAAAATTATATTATACATAAAATAAAATACAATTAAAATAAATAACATACCTATTACAACAGTGTTATAAAACTACATACTAATAAAAAGAAATAATACCCTATTGCAACCCTTTAAACGCCATAATTTTAAAGTCTTTAAAAACATACTACGATTCGATTTAGAGTAACACTCTCAATGACAAATGTTAGCTGAAAGTTGTTGAATAGTGGTTAAAAATAAACCCATAAAACGCACCAAAATTCTATCAAACAGTGATACTTCAAAACTACACAAAAAGTCTCATCGGCTCTTTCTATTTTTGAGTACGTCTTATTTATTCTATCAATAACAAGACATCACGGAGATTGCACCACAATGAAACCATATATAAATCACTCCTACGGGTTTAACCTACCAAACGAAGCATGTTTCTTTCCAATATGGATTGGCTCAGTACGTTTTTTGAACAAACTTCTCATTGACTTCTAATAATTTTTGAGTGAACTTCATTTATTCTCTCAATAACAAGACATCACAGAGATTGCACCCCAATACCACCACATAGGAACCACACCTATTGGCTTAGCTTATCAAACGAAGCATGTTTCGTTCCAATATGTATTGGCTCGCTACGTTTTTTGAGCAAACTTCTTATTGACTCCTTTTGATTTTTGAGTGAATCTGATTTATTCTCACAATAACAAGACATCACGGAGATTGCACCACAATGAAACCATGTAGGAATCACTCCTACGGGTTAAACTAACCAAACGAGGCATGTTTCGTTTCAGTATAGATTGGCTCAGTACGTTTTTTGAGCAAACTTCTCATTGGCGTCTTATGATTTTTGAGTGAATCTCATTTATTCTCTCAATAACAAGGCATCACGGAGATTGCACCACAATGAAACCATATATAAATCACTCCTACGGGTTTAACCTACCAAACGAAGCATGTTTCGTTTCAATATGGATTGGCTCAGTAGGTTTTTTGAGCAAACTTCTCATTGGCTCCTTATGATTTTTATCCTTCAAAATCTGATGGCTGTTTTACTTAAAAAAGTTTAAATGGTTTGGTATATGATTCCCCGCCATTTGATTAGTCAGGCTTTAGAAAACAACTTATATGTGGTTTATTTTTGGTGTAGTCTACGTGATGTCTTATTGGCCAATACCAGTTTTATTTTAAAAATTATTTCTGAGCAATGCGGTAGTTTTCCTCAAAAAACATCTCTATATACATTCGCGTCTTAGTATTAAAATAATTAATTTATTAAATATTATTATATTTTAAAATTACATGAACTTCAATTTTTTACTCAAAATTCCAATAAGAAATATTTTAACAGTGTGATTTCCAATACATGCTTATTTTTGTTAATTGGTATAAACTTCACACTCATTGTCATGTTTATTTACAAAACACTAAAATTAGTCTCATCGAAGGTCCCGCTTAATGGTTCACGTTTCACATCACATTTTTTATTTGGCATTTCCTTTTCTTCTTCAATATGGTGCACTCTAAGCAAATGGTTGCAACACCACTCAAATAAATATGTAAACCAGAATAATTATAGAGAAAGAAATTATTTAAAAAATTTAATTATAAAAGAAATAACACCAGAAGTCTGTGAAAATGTTATGAAAAATGTAGAGCTCGCCTTTGCGCCACATTTATTACACACATAATGTTAAAGATAATATAATTTCATTTAAAAGTTATTAAAAAACGTTGATCTGAAACATAAAAAACACTGTGTAATCCTTAATGTTCGTATCTCAATCGTATGTTTTCCTCTGCTATTTGAGCATTTTATTTAGATATGACTCTCTTGGTGCTGCATTCTGAGTTCTGTAGCCGCTCATCCAATGTATTAAGACGGTTAAATATCAATTGGAGCGATTGTGGTATATTCGTACTATCATTTTGGCAAGTGTTTTCTGGATTTTCGGATTTTCTCTAGCGATTATTTTCCTATTCTACTTTAGCATACGATTTTCTTCTCATATTACCTTGAGAGTTTTCAACTTTCCTTATGCTTCTTTTTTGAACATGTCGGGTTTGGTGATCTTGAGCAATCACTTTTAAATTTCTGATATTTTACAATTCAATAGCAATATTAAAGCCTGTATAGTTTACTCGTTTACACTACAGATTACCTGTGCCCTTTAATAATGAACATTTATAGACTAGAAACAATTTTATGTATGACGTTTGCTTGCACATCTTACACTCCTGGGGATCATATTGCAGTATTTAAGTGTTTATCCAAAATTTTGACATATTTGTCAGATCTTCTAAGACTTTAATAATCGTTCGGCATCTCACGCTCTTGATTTGATGCATTTTTTCAATATCTTCGACTAAACTGAAGGTGAGCATATACTTGTTTTTTTTTGTATCTTAATTGATATTTAAGACAACTGAAGAGCCATTTGTTTTTAGGTTATAAAGATAGTTATAGATTGCTCATTTTTACCATTATTCTGATCGGTCCTAGCTGTTTGTTTTGAAACAAGTCCAGAGGTAGCTTTATTTATTGAACTTTTTTGTTATCTCCTGCAGGGTTCAACTCACCAGTTTCTGCTGTTCGCTCTAAACTATTCTATTTTCTGATTAATTGTTGTTCTATGTTCTGATTAATTGTAAAAGTATAGCAATATCCTTCGAAAATAGTGGATTTTCCGTAAACTAAGGGCTCCCACCCCTTAAGGTTTCATTTTATAGAGTATTGTACTCGTCTTGTAGTATTTAACCGATTGATGCCCAGGTCTTAAATTTTTTTAAGTATACACATATAGCAGTTTCCACTTAGTTAAAACATTGGAATATAAATGAGCGCCTACCCCAATTGAAACCAAACCCAAACTGCTAATTTAACAATTTGTATTATATTCTATTCAAAAAAACATAAAATTATAAGAAAACAGCTTTACAAAAATATGTAAGAATAATTTTATTCCCTTTGAATGAGATCCATAAAATGAAATTTATTTGATTGAAATATTTAAATTCATCTAAAATTAAGACACATTTTGAATATTTATTAAATATTTTAACATGACCAAAATAATTTTTTTGTGAATAATTTAGATTTTTGTTTGAATAAAAAAATGGCTTTTTGATTTTAACACGACACAACCACATTAAAATTATGGTAAATTATGATCATTTATGTTAATTTAATGATCTAATCATGTTTTGAACAATGATCGTAAATTATACACGCACGCGAGATTGTCAAATTGTTGTAGTGTTAAAATAATTGAAAATAGTGGGAACTTGCTATGATTTATTTAAGGTTTTCTTTTAATTTCATGATAATGATTTTTTATTGCTTAAGAAACTAATTTATAATATAACATTATGGCAATAGTTTAAAATATAACCGCTATTCGTAATAAATGATTTTATTGAATTATCGCGTCTTTTGCGTTTCGATTACACTAATGATTTTATGATGATTTTTATATTGTTGACCAATTTGAATTAATTTACAATTAAAAGTCTATTAAACTGATATAATTTAATATAAAAATATGTCACACGTATTTATTTCCTTTGCACGTCAATAAACAAAGGTGAAACTTAAACCTATTTCTATGCAAATCATTTTTATGATTATTTTATTCATAAACTATTAAAGATAGAATAAATAACTAATACAATTTCTACCATTATTATAAATAACATTTTATAATGTTTCTAAAATATTAACAAAACAAATACTGTGTGATAAATAAATTTTTTATTATAATAATAAAATGTGTTACATTTATTTGAAAAAAGATAAAAGTTATAAAAAATATTCTATATATTTGTGCCCAATTTTAAAATTATAGACTATTTTCTCACATAAATTTCCATCTTTAAAATGTTAGACAAAAATAGCTATATCTGTTTAGTTCGTAAACTTATAAAGTAAATTTTTACAAAGATATATGCAGTTTAAAATATTTAATGCTTGAAACAGTCGTGCGGAATTACGTTCGCAATAGCGCAAGTAAACCATATAATGTTTTATTTTTGACTGTTTTGACATAACCTGGAATGTTTTATTATATGGTTGTAATTGTTTAAAAGAAACTTATGACCTATTCAACCAAACATAGCTTTTGTTATTTTAAATTTATTTTTAGCAAATTACATAATAAAAGGCCCCTCGGTGTTTTTGCACAGTATCGGGTAGTTAGAAGGCGCTTATAATTATTCGCCCAAATACCTCAAAATCTCACTGCGTGTATGTTTGTTGCCCAGTTAGGTTTTGTAAAAAAAGTTGATTAGCATTTGAAACGGTGGCAACAATTATTGCTTAGCTTGAAAGCAAAATTGCAAAATTATTGTGTTACCGTAATTCATTAAACCAACCATCCATTTAGTAACCAACACAATATTCGGTAGTTATTTTTATATAGGTATCTGTCGATGAGAGTTAGAGCGGAACTTATATGTAAGTAGATTTTGAACGCTATGATAAGTGAAAAATAACATATCGAATATTAATTCACAAATTGAAACAGTTTCTAGCTCATTCGAATTAATTAGTTTTGCAGTAAATGTTTAAAGTTTAAACGAATTAACGTGTTTTGTTTTTTAACAATTTTTGGGGAATCCGTTTTATTAAGAATCGCACATCCACTACGGTTACATGAAATTTGATTCAGTCAACAACGACCACCAGGGATCTAAGTTTAATATATATGCGGAAAAGCTAACAATAAATCTGCAAAAAACTGGAGGTCAAAAATTGTCTTGCTTACTAAACTGTATACGATTATGCTTTTATGTATAACAAAAATTACTTTCAAGGCTCGAACTTGTACCATGCAATACTGATCCGCGGATTGATTTGCGGAGAGTTAGATTATTTTTAACTCGCTATGCAATTTCGTAAGACTGAACTGGCTTTAATGATGTACGAAATTCGGATCTGATTATAATTTTTTTTGTTGATTTCTGATTTGTATTAGCGGCTGTAGATAAATTAACATTGTAATTGTAATTCAATATATTATTTACGTTTTCATTTTTGTATTTTTATATTTCTTAATTAACTAACAAAATGCACACAAAATATTAATAGGTAACATTTAAGAAAAAACTGCAAACTTAATAAAAATACAAACATGAATAACCCAATTACAAATATATATATTCGAGTACGATTGACTACAAAGCTGAAAGTAAATTAAAAAATTAAATTAATAAACACAATTTATTCGAGAACCTTTTTGTAAACAGCATTGGTAGTTCTTCCCTCAAGTGTTAGAACCTCCAGAGTACAACGTAAGCTTAATCTAGAGCAGGACACGTAAAACTACCCATGTGAAAATTAATATTCGCTAATATCATCCCGTAATTTCAATGACTGCTTTTGTTTCAACATTGCAAATGCCTTTTTTTATATACAGCTAGCTATTCATGACCCGTATTAAATATTCTCTGTTAATTACAACTTCAGTGGATTTTGTCGTCCGGGGTAAAGCACACTGTGGCACCCATTTAGCCAGTGCATGGCCCCCTTTTACTCCGGGCCAAGCTTCGACTTTCTTCGTCGCTTTTTCTTTTGAATTCATTATTTTTCCACACCAAATATGTTGGACTCTCCGAATAACAAAAAAATGGTTTGGAGAGGGTTATTGACTCGATCAGTAACGTTATTCGCGTTAAAATAAACCAGCTGGCAATTCTCTAAGTGTCCAGCTATATGAAATACAGTCGGGTACCTCTCGTGGATGTGGAAATGTAATACCTTCCAACTCCCTCGGAACTGCTGGTATACCGACCACTCGCATATCTCTTGACTTCATCCTTATCATTCTCAAATCCGAGAGATGCTTGATCACTGCCTTTGTTCATGTATTTTCTTATATATTAAATGTGTTTATGTAATGTGAGCGTTGAAAGTATATGATAATACTTGACTAAATGGGAACACCTTTTTTTGATTGCTACTGTGAAGCCACCATCAGCAGAAGATCTTCGATTTTATTGAGGATATCCATCATCTATTGTTTGAGTATCCTTTTTAAGAATCCGAGGAAAATGTTAATGCAGCAGCCTTCTTTTATGCAGGGTGAATTGTTATTTAAACTACCATAAGGTCCATGAATTATATTGGCTTTGATGATGTCGTAAACGCAAGGATATATCAGATGGTATTGCCGATTTTGTTTGGTGAAATACGTTGTTCCAGCCACAGCCAAATATGAATGTGAGGTAGGTCACGCTTCTGCTGCGCGCCAAATAGATTTCCTTTTGTTAAAAAGGACGTATTTTGCAATTTTTAAATGGAACGATCATGTGGTTTTTATCCAGAAAACAAAGACTATTTTCTTTTCAGCGCGGATTGCATCTAAATTTTATAGAAATATTTGGATGTTCGTAGTGGCGTTTCTGGTAATAGTGAGGTTCCCCATTAAATGAAGATGGATGGCCCACAATCTGACGCTTACTGAGTAGAGTTTGTATCTTGCCCTTCTACAGCATCTCTTAGATGTATATATATATATATGTATAAATGTACAGGGTGTCCGCCGGGAAGGTATACTACTATGTTTTGCCGCCATTTAGGCGAATATTAGTATTGGCAGTTCATACTTGACAGTCGTGAAGTAGACACGTGGCAAATTATTCCACAAGACCATTTTCGCCGCCGTACATATGCCAATAGGATGTTACAGCTCGCCCATGACAACCCCGATTTTCATGAAAAAATCATAATGAGTGACGAGGCACATTTTCATTTAAATGGATATGTGAATAAACAGAATATTATTCATCAGTCACCTTTACATCCATTAAAAGTGACAGTCTGGTGTGCAATTTGGTCAGGAGGAATCATTGGACCTTACTTCTTTGAAAATTAAAATTTCAGCCAGGATTACAATGGAATTACTGCGAGAACTCTTTCCACAACAAGTTATTTCAAAAAATGGTGATGTTGATTGGCCTCCACGGTCGCCTGATTTGACTGCTCCGGACTTCTTTTTGTGGGGATATCTAAAAAGCAAGGCTTATGCAAACAAACCAGAAACGCTTGAGCAACTCAAACAAAATATTCGTGATGAAATTAATGAAATTACGCGTGAAATGTGTGAGAATGTAATGAAAAATGTGCTCAGAAGGGCTCGCATTTGTGAGGCTAACAGAGGCGGACATAATTGCCGACATTAAATAAAACATTTATCAATATAAGATCCATTCTCTTTCATTTAATCAAAAATCATAAACAAACAAAGTAGTATACCTTCCCTCCCGGCGGACACCCTGTATATATAATAACAGTCTGCTCTGAGCTCTTAGTTATTTTTAATGAAATCAACCTCTCGCATTCGGAGCGGAAATACAACAAACGGTTAGTCTTACCTTATTTTATAATGATTCGGTTTGTTGTACTAACAAGTTTGTGCAAGAATCCCGCTGAAGAATGTCAATCGAATAATAATCTTCGTCACGACTAAATATAAACGGATGTCGTACAGCGTCATATCATCGATGAAACTAGCGATGTGTCGCGGCTTTACAACACAATATCTGGCCGTTCCAGTTGGATGGCGTTTTGCCAATGACGGGTTTTAGGTACTTTAAATAACTATTATATTATTTTGTACTTCACTATCGTCTTCGCCAACAAAATATATTTGCTAAAGTTGAGCATTTTGTTGAGGTGGAAGTAGTAAACTATACTAGTGATTTAAAAAAGACCGTAAGGCTCATCCGTAGCAATCAAATAAAATCAATAAATTTATATACACCAAAGCAAAGAGAAAAGGGTAAATCGGAAGTCAAATTAATCAACAACATAATCGTGCGACACATAAACGATAAAGAGGAAATTTAGTGTACATCAGTCCTATAGTGCGCTGATTGAAAGTTTAGTACATTTTAGTACGGTGCGTCGGTAAACATCATCAAATGTGTTTTGTATGAACTGATCGTGTGTCAGGTTAAATTTCGAAAATAAACTAATGTAATAATCCTGTATTTTTAATTCTTCGCGGTGTTTAATATTATCCCTAATACAAATAGTTGGCCCGCCTCTAGCTCTTTCTGCTGGAAGATAGAGCTTGATAGCACTGGTGTCCACGTATTTTGGCACTCGAGGTTCTGGTAAAATGACTTTCTGAGACTAGGTATATATCAATTTTTTGGTGTTTAAAAATACTTCTAATTCTGAAATGCGTTGTGCAAGGCAATTTGCAAGGCATTCCAACTAGCAATTCTAATATTGCCTGTCATTACTTTTTCTTGTTAAGTTTGTATGAACGAAAATGACTACCTGTCAATGACTTCTAAACCTAGTTTTACTTGACACATCCGTTATTTTTTTTTTGGCTCTCTAATATTACCTGTCATTACTTTTTCTTGTTAAGTTTGTATGAACGAGAATGACTACCTGTCAATGACTTCTAAAGCTAGTTTTACTTGACACATCCGTTATTTTTTTTTTGGCTCATCGATATATTTTCCAGTGTTCCTAATCTCTGTTCTTGTCTTTTCAGTAGCTCGCCCATATATTTTCGTCTTTGGTCATCCGCAACCAGATGTGAATTGATAGCGTTTAGCTTCTGTATTTCTTGCAGGACATGGTTTTCCTGACTCGGTGCTTCCCAATATGCAATGCCGACGGAATTCCGTTTTCATTCGCGCTCAAAAACCACACTATTTCTATGGAAAGAAACATATAAAATATACGGAAATCCATACTACTCGCCAAAGAAAAGTCACAAAAATTCCGACTAAAAAGAAAAAAAACAAAGTGAAAATAAGGTGGAATTTCGTCGGAACCTCGGGTATTTATATTTCCATACTAATTTAACACACACACGCGTGCGATAAGCAAATAGAGCAGATTTCCTAAGCACTTTTACATGGGATTAATTATAATTTTCTATTGAAATTAAAAAGAACTATTTGTTGTAATTTTTATATTTTTATTCAGATATTCAATACTTATTTATTTTTTATTTTAAATTTAAAAATCCACTTATATAGGGTATTAATTGACTCGCAGTCTTGTAACTTGCTGGGTGGTGATTACCACAGTGTATGCATTTCACAGGTTCGTGAGAGTGAGTAGAGATGAGAGACGAAAAACGGAAATGCCCATTAGACAGATCATGTGCACATCGTAACCTCTAGAATAAATTTCGCCAACTCGACCATAAGTTTGCAAAAACCACCATCAGCAAAAGGTTTACACATATCTGTGAAGTATTTGTCAGCAATGCGTTCCCGGCGCTCGTGAGACATGATAGAAAACTCAACCCAATTGTTAGTGTTCTGAAGTGTTCTTTCATTCGAATTTTACAAATTGAAGAATAAAATTTAAAACGTGTGCAATTTAGCATGATATATCAATTTACCACAGGATAAAAACCATTTCATACAATTTAAAATCGATTTATTATTACTAACAGTTTAATCGCATTTTAAAAATCTCAACATTTTCTTTATCGAAATTGTAATTTAAATAATTTTTGATACAAGAACCTCATCATGACTACATACTCGTACATAATAAACTTAAATATCGAACGTCTGAAAAAAAAATTAATTTAGATATTAGAAGTTGAGATATCATTTGATCTTGATTATTTCATATTCCTATATTTTTGTTTTCTCGTTATGCTGTGTTTGTTATCTTAATCATATTTTAATCAGAAGTATGAAATTAAAAGCAACTTTATCGTTTATATAAAGAAATCGAGATTGTCTAGTAAGATGATTAAGATAATTTTATATAAGATTTTCAAATTCATTGTGGATTTAAGAATTATTAAATGACTTTTATCTTTAAATGTATGAGAGAAAGAGAGAAGTAAAACCAAATTTATCAATCAGATTGATTTATGTTATACACCTTTCGGGTTAATTATAGTCCTCGCACTTCATAGGTTAATTTATTATTTGTTTTTTTTTATATATAGATAGTTTTGTACATATTTTTTAATCTCTATTTGTATACATTTTAGTTAGATTTTGTAAGTAAATAACAATCTTTCATATTTGAACTTTTGGTTAATCGATTTTTGTGTTGTTCTTATTCACATTTGTAGACAAGCTGGTTAACAAAGCGAAAATATATAGATTTAACACTAATCATCTTTACTTCATTATTATAATTAGTATATAAATGTTGTTACATTTAATTATATATAAAGAACAATGAACTTCCAAAACTAATCGTTTGGTTGAAAGCAAACAAAAATTAATTAAAGAGTTTAGAAACGATTTTTCAGATTTGACATGACATGCTGATTAAAAATATTTTGGTTAGGCTTTTTATGGAAAAGATGATATTATATTATACTCGTTCATTTCAATGCCTGTTGACTTATTCTAACTATTCATGGTGTTCAGATTGAAGCTTAATTATTTTCAGTTTAAAATGATGATGCTAATATATGGCGCCGGAATTCAAAACCACCTATATAGCAAATTAACCCTTTTAACATACGTTCACCAAAATCCACACAATATATTGAGATTGCAATTACTGTTTTTTAACTATGCCATTTTGGTACGCATGTTATGTATTTGATATTACAATTAAATGATCATATGAACAAACTTTCCATAAAAATAAAACGACGAACATAATTTGACGATGATTGAATGATACCCTTTGGTGTGTTAAGCTTAAAACAGCAATTATGATGATTTACCAACCTACCAAGAATGAATAAAGTTGTTTCCATCATTACCGTCTGACACGTTTAGATTTTTATTTATTTTAAAATCTTTAAGTTTAAAAAAAATAAAAAATGATCTTTGTAATTAACACAACAGAATGCTTTTATTGTTGTTGGCTGCTATGTGAAAATGTTTCAAATAAATATATAAACAAATAATAAATTATACGTAAGAACATTTTAATTTACATTGAGTTAATTCACGAAACTTTTTGTTGCAAACATTGAAATATAATACACATTTTTTAACGGTAATTAAATAATAATTAAGCAAAATAAATAAATTACGTATCAAATAAAACAAATGAAAGTGTGTTCCCACAGTTTCCGGTTTTCGATGATTGAGCTTAAATATACCATGTATATATATATATATATATATATATATATATATATATATATATATATATATATATATATATATATATATATATATATATAAAAATTATATATATATATATATATATATATATATATATATATATAAAAATTGTATATATATATATATATATATATATATATATATATATATATATATATATAAATATATATATATATATATATATATATATATATATATATATATATATATATATATATCATCGTTCCAAGGAAAATCAAGGTAACTGGACAGTAATACTATATTAGTTACCATGTTTTTACTTGGAACAATCGATATATATATATATATATATATATATATATATATATATATATATATATATATATATATATATATATATATATATATATATATATATATATATATATATTATGTTGCCGGTCCGTGCAAATAATCCAACCCAGAATGTTAAGTGAAATATGAAGGAAAATATTTCGCTGCAGAAATTTGCCGTGGCTTGTTTAAGAAAAAACAAGATATCATTTGATGGGCTTGCATGAAACAGGATTTAGGTAAGAAATGGTCCTATTGCTGGCAAAGCATTATTCATGCAAAATGAAATGAGAAAAACTTTAAGACAAAATAACATTTCGCAATGCAGCACCCACCTCATTTTTGGAAAGGAAGGAATACGAACATCAGACTAAAATCCTCAAGCTACGTGCAACACAGAAGTATGAACTAAACTACCATGCCCAAATTTTGTTAATCTATATTAAATTGTACTGTAATTGCTATGCAAATTGGCTAATTTTTCAAAAATGCTTGCATGTTACTCAGGAATCAGATTTTTGGTTCAATTAGTTACCATCAACACTTTCAACGCATTCGGCAAAATGGTTCAAGAGCTTTAGATCATTTCAGTTTAGAAGCGTTTGTATTATGACTAGGATGTACGATTAGTAGATGCATTGAAATAAGTATTTAAAAAGCCACTAATTTAGCAACATCTTTATAACTTAAAACCTATAATTTTTAAGGGCGTGACATTGAGCTGTCAGGTTCTGGCTGAATGGAATACCGTTAATCATTTCTGATTGTTTAAAACCTCTTCATTGAGGCACTATATTTTCTTGAAATTATCTTAAACGATAAAGGAAATTCTTATATTTACTGGTTTTTATTTCATTTTATTCCACTATATTAAAGATATTACACATACTTTCTGTTTTTGTATCACAATTTTTTTTACTTTAATAAATTATTATAATATTATTTATCACTTATTATTATTTTTTGTATCATAAATATTTATTTCTATATTTCTTTATCTTATGGCCGTTTTATATATGTCACAGTTGCTATGTCACATGTTGCTATGATGGTGCCCGAATTAAATCTATTTTAGGAAAATATGTGGAGCTTTCTTAATTCAATGTGAAGTCGTATACATGTGGCAACGGTTTAAAAGGCGATAATCACAGCAAGGCCTGCTCAATTGTGATTGTCTTTCTTTTTAACTAAATGTAGACGCGAACAAACTGATGAACTAGAGGGTTGACAAATTCCTAAATCCATCATATGTTAAAAATCCGATTTAGCTATATCAAATTTTGTTTTATCTAACCGATGATGGCGTAAATAAGGAAGGCATTTGACCTTTAGTGTGAATGTTATGAAATACATTATGTTTTATTTCTAAAGTAAAATTTGAAGGTGAAATAAGCGCTGGAAAATGTTTAATGATTCTACCGAAATCGTCTGAATACGAAAATAGCCTAGGTGTTTTCGCGTCAAATTGCTTAACGAAACGATTATCTTCCAGAGCCGTATTCCCATCTAAAATTCATTTTTTTTTGTTTAATCCGTTAGCAAATTGAAATGAGACAAAAAATCTGAACCAACTATAAGATGATTGGCTGTATCAATAATAAGCGGACGTACAAAATTTCCACGAAGTCCCAAATCAAGTTTTAAAATCATTGTTCAATATGTTTTAATATGAGATGCATTTGCAGCAACCAGATACAATTCATTATCTATTTTATTGTCAGTAAAATATTTGCGTGAAAAAACAGATGTATCTGCCCCGGTGTCTGTTAAAAATTTCAGTAATCGGCGACAAAAAATCTGAACTACTAGTAAACGTTGTAAGTTGACATTATTTTTCTCAAATGTCATATTTTTTTCAATGCATATCTCTGCATTTTCTAAAAATTTGAAATGGTAACAGTGGGTATTTTTTAATTTTTTTGGAATGCGCAACCTTTTTTTTAACGAAATCTATGTCTGCCAGGCGAATAGCTAGACCGTTTCATGAGCGGTGATTTACTACGTGGCATCAATCTTTCTCGAGAACGAAAATCTCTATCAAAGCTAACTCTTGAAACTTTTTCTTTATTATTTCTTCTATTTGATTTAGTATATTAGAATTCGTTTTTAAAGATGTTTAATTAACTTGATTGCGGGTATATTAATTTCATGAATTTTATCAGAAAATGGAATTTTGATAACATCATCCTCAATAGAGATGGTTAAGATTGATTTAAGATTAGATGTAGCACCTAAATCGGTATTGTTAAAATTCTACTATGCTTGCATTAACTCTAGGCTTGAAAATGCGTTATCGTGTTGGGGTGGCTGCTATCATTCAACTTTAAAAATTCTCATAATTGTTCAGAAATATGCTATGCGTATTATGTGTTTTAAGTCTTCACGGGTTTCTGCTTGGCCATTATTTTTGAGTTGCAAAGTTTTACCATTACAACATCTATATGTTTATAAGGTTTTACGTTTATTTTATTTGCCAAGTGGGCATCGATTATTGAGAGCAAATGTGCGATACAATATTAGGAACAATGATCGTTTCGTATTTATTGTTCCACATTTTTTTAGTGTACATTTTAGAAAATATTTCCTGGTAACTGCCCCTTCCTTATTCAACCAACTTCCATTTAGGATTCGACAACAAAATAATTCGAAATCATTTCTACAGGTACTTAAAGTTTGGCTTTTTGAGCACTCTAATATCGATTTTCTATTTATAGTTTTAGTCTGATGACGTTTAATTTTAGTTTCAATTCTATTTATCTTTTTATATTTTTATTGTTATGTTTTTATTTCGTATGTTATCATAACCTTTTATCATAAATTGTCCTTTGTTAAAGGGTAGATCAATACTGACGTTAAAACGGTGATGGCTACCCTAATAATTTAATTTTCATTTTGTATTTTAATATTATATGTGACAAAAAAATTGTACTGAAAATAAATGATAAGCCTATGTGCTTATGTTCAATATAAAAAAAAAGATATAAGCCAAGTCATGAATTTGTGACACGAAATACATATTTTATTTACTTATCCATGACAATGACATGTTTAATAATAGCAAATCCAGATACATGTTGTTCTCGTTTTGCATGATTCTATTTGAACCAAACATTTGCTGTTCGAAATGGCATAAAACTGAAAATTAAATTTTACCAGAAATTAAAATTATAATTTACAGATAATAAAAATTATATTAAAGTTGGAAAATAAACTTTGAACTTTAATAAAATAATTAATTTTTCCATTTTATTTGAAACTATTGAGTAGCCCATTTGTGACGAATGGCTTTGTGTCCGTCCAACAACACGGGGTACACTTGTTCTATGTGGGTAGCATTCAGTGGCTAGGGCGGTTCAATTGAAACCCGTGTTACCGGAAGCCATTGTACAATAATCAACTATTAACATTGACCTAAGTGTGCTGATTAACAGAAAAGAGAATTTTTGTGAGAAAATAGACCTCACCTACCACAACCATCCCACTACATTCAAGCTGTCTTAAGCATAGCTGGAGACATAGGACCAAAAAAAAAGTTTGGTCAAGAACGAGTGGAGTCCAAAATTATTTAATGTGGCATTTGATTAGGCCATAATGAGCCTAAAACTATTTGTATAATTGAGTTTTTTTCCGATTTTCGATTTGGATTCTGCTAGCTTTAAAGTGATAAAGCCTTTTGATTTTTCTAGAACGGGCAAAATGTCGAATATTGTAATAGGGCATTTAATTAGCCTAAACTTAACCTTTAATTTTCCAATTGTCTTTAAATCATTTTTTTGATATCGGTTCTGCTAACTTTTTCTAAAAGCAAAACCCTCTTTTTTAGTTGGAAGGAAAGGAGCCTAAATTTTTTAATGGAGCATTTAAATAGCCTATTATTAGCCTATAATTATCCATACTATACTGTAATGTTCTGCTGTATGGGTTCTGCTAGCTTAAGGAACGTCTTATATTGCTGCTTCGATGAAATAGTTAATTGTTTTGCTATATAAGTTCTACCATGCTTGGCAGTTAACTTATATTTTTCATGAACATTATATTTATAATTTTAAAATATTCCACAATAATTATTTTCCAACTAATATTTTAATGTTCACGGGGTGACATCACGGGGTTTTAAATGAATATTAATTAGCATTCAAGAAACAAGCGCAAAAGTAATCTTTATAATGATCTTTACAAATGGTTGCGAGCATAATGCAGTAGATAGCTCATTCACTAATATCAAGACTAAAAATAGCAAGAGCCCTTGAGTGAGAATTTCCAGAAGTTCTCCAGTCCTTTCTGTTTCCTATGACTATAAAAGTTGTAGACATTGTATAAATGCCATTAAAAATAATATTTTGTCCGAAAACTCGAAAACAAATCTTAAATAAATTAATATCACGGACGTTATGAAAAACTTCTTAATTACTAATTTTTATTACAATAATATATTAATAACAAAAATATGTGAATAAAATAACTAATACACAATAAATAATAATAAAAATGTGTTGCTCGAGGGCACAAGAGGCAGCTATTCCTCTAAACAATTATTGAATTAAATCGCCAAGAATAACCTCCAACATAATATTATTATTCACGGTAATCGAACTGCAAGATAATGATTGAAAAATAGATAGAAATTATAACTGTCTGGCGCTGTTAATTTTCAATACTGCTTCATTAAATAATTTTACTATGTGGGTGACGTCAACATTTATAAATAATCTTAGGGACAATCTGTTATTCTTATTAGCCTTATAAAAAAAATCTACACATTAATTTTATCTCATTGATTATCCGTCATCTAATTAAATCTAACAAAGGTTTACTTCTGATAAATCATAATTAAGATACAGATTTTTTGTGATATATAATTATGCGTGAAGATAATCTGTCAGGATCGTTCATTTATAAAAAATACTTTATATTTTATTTCTTAATAATCTCAACTAATTTTACGATCAAACAATTTATGATCATGATTTTTATAAATAACAACAATAACAAAACCAAAAAATAGTAATAAATTATAATAATATTATTTTTAATTTAAACTTTTCGTTTTCTTGGTTAGTTTTGGTTCTGTTAAATTTAAAATGAAGACCTTAAAAATGATGAAGCATTCAATCAATCAGACAACCAAACGTAACATAGATTAAATACATACATTTGTATAACATAAAATTTTGTAAAGCATAAAATGTTGTGGATAATCGTACTTAATTTAATAACACAACAACAAAAGAAAGAATCACGAACCAAGTGGAAAATTATGCTTTATAAAATGTTTATTTGTGTTGTGACTAACAAATTAACATTATATATTACTCAACTCTAGATACGTTTTCTATATTTAATATTTCTCATGCTGGGTTAAAGGTAAAAACATAAAATTTCGGTACGTATAGTTAAGATATACCTCACATTTTTATGTGTTTATCGATTTTTTGACACTTTAAAGAAATTCCTTTGTTGTATTAAAAAATTTTATTTAAATTCTTAGAATTTTTTTTTTCCATTCTTTTGATTGTTTGATTTAGTTTATTTGGTTTTAGTTTAAATATTACGTTTGTTACGGCGCTTCCAATTTAAGTAAATTAGATTTTATTTAATTTTTTATTGTTGGTTTTCAAAATATTTTGTTTATTTTCTAACATTTTTAGAATTTATTTTGAAAATTAAATTTAATTCGCTGGGGATGCCATTTCAGATAATTTGTATACTAATTTCGATATTAACCACGAAGTCCGTTTATAATTTATGAGGTTATATAATTGAATGGTAACTGTTGATCATTTTTACATTTTTACATTCATTAATAAATGTTAATCATGCGAAACTAAGAAATATCATAGAACTTATATATGCTATTAGACTTTTATGATAGAAGAATATCATCTCCCAATAGATCAAAGGCCTAAGGGCTTGGTTGTACACGAAAACTTAAAATTACTGTGCTTTCATATTTTCGATATCAGCAATAATCGCTATGCATTACGTTATATGTGCTTTTCCATACAAGTACTAAGCACAACACCATATCAATAAAAAAGGGTGAATTTGTTCCACCATGTTACACTTTTTTTCTAATTTGGTTGTAATTTTTTCACAAAGTTTAATGTACCATATGTAAATTTAGTAATCTGTACTTTACGCTTGTTATCGTAAAATCCATGCTCTGATAATCCACAAACAATCTATAAAATAATTGAATCATGGCGGTTTAAATGCATCTTTTTGTGGCGTTGTTTGTTGTGCTCAAGTACTTGTGGAAAGACCAATTAAGTCGTTTCAAGCTAAAACTTGATCTTCTACAAAAACGATTTAAATTGATTCATATAAGTTATTGATCAACCATCATCAATAGCAGCAGCTTTTCGTTACCAGTAGTTCATATGTTCCTGTCGCTTTCAATATTTCTATTTACAGTACTGTGCAATAAATCCGAACAGTTAACATTTTTTAGTTAAAACCAATTTTTTCACAAACTAAATTGTTGTAACACCAAGAAGTATTTTTTTTCTTATTATTTAACTCATTATTTATTCAAAATGTTATTTGGTCTAAAATTTCATGATCTTAGTAAAATAATTTTTGCGAATTTGCGAAAATAGAGAAAAATTGTCATATTTTTTTGAAACGAATTAATTTTAATAAATTCAAAAAAATATATATTTATTTCATAATAAGGCATATTTTAAAATATAAAATGTATACATTATTCACTAAACAAATTTTGAATCACGTCATTGCTAATATCTTCCCACGCAATTTGAATTTGGTGCTTCAGTTGCTGGATGGTTTCCGGATTACTTTGACGGAGTTTATGCTTCATAATAGCCCAAATATTTTCAATTAGGTTCATATCTGGGCTATAAGGGGGCCATTCCATTGTGTAGATGAAATTATCAACCAAGTACTTTTTCACCTTCTAATAGAAATAAAATGTTATTTAACAAAGTTGTCTATTACTTTTTACCTGGAATTTATACAGAAGCTTTAAATAAAGGAAAAAAGTTCATAGTCACCTGTTTTGATCTGTGGGCTGGCGCGTTACTTTGTTCTCAGTTTCACTAAACAGCTCCAAAACTGATGGTTTTAAATGCATTTCCAAAATGTCCAGGTACACATTACTGGTTACTCCTGCATCGACAAAGGCCAAGTGACCCAAACCAGCATTACTAAAGCAGTCCCAAACATTAAGCAAAATTTAACATTTTTATAGGAATTCGAACTGTCCGGATGTTTTTGCACAGTACTGTATGTTCACTAAATTTGTTCATGTAGCAGGATCGTTGGTCGCTAGACTTCACGACCATTTCGCTGATTTGATCATGGGAGAAAAGCAACCGAATCCGTATTTTTAAAGTGAACATTTTGGGCGAGACGGAAGAGTGCGCAACTCCTAATCACAATTAACGGTATAAAGAGATAGCTGCGACGATAATATCCGTTGATAACCGTATGTGAAGAAATTGCCGAGGCAGATTCAAGTCGTTCTGAGATCATTTGGAAACGACGAGACAATATTGTACTATGTTTTAGAGCTGACAAAATAATAAAATTAATGCCGGAGTCTCAACTGAGTTATATCGACAGTCCGTTTTATTTATATTATCTGTTCTAAATTAGAATCTCGAAAATTTCATAATCCTATTTAGGGCGAATAAAATCCATAGTAAATTCACGTTACTCTCTAGATCAAACTCGTAACCAGCTTATAAATTCTTTGTTATCACGGTCTAATACTATTACCATATTTATACTGTACTATTATCTATTTGTAATCAGGGATGTAAATTCTCCGTTTAAATCAATTGAAGTTTCTTCACAGAAGTTTTGTTTTCTAAAATTGCTTCGAATATTGGGAAGATCTATCATTGGAGAGGTAATATTGGAAATAATTTGAAGAACTACATATTTAATAGACACCGCGGCTTATGTATCGATTGTTCCAGTAAAACATTACAAAAGTTTCTCAGGCTCTTTCAACATCAAAATTATTTGCCGTAATTTTAGTTTGGGAGTTCGCAGAGCGTTGACTACCATTTGTTCCGGTCAATGCAGCAAGCCTTAGTAGATAAACAGTTCAAAACATTGGACGGTGTGTGTAAATTCGTCGATGATTTTATCGCGTCGAAACCTGTATTCCACAATGGCATTCGTATGTTACCTGAGTGATGGCACAAGGTCATAAAAAACGGTGGACAGTATTTCCAGGATTAAATTCGTTGTTGTTTATTTTTTATTTAAAATAAATTTGCTGAAAAATCTGTAAAGATTGTGTTCTACACCTAATAATTTATTTATTACAACTGACTTACAAATAAACTAGTAATTTATCTTTCATAATTTATATTCTTCTTTGAAGGGTTGTAGCCCTTTGGTTAGTCACTTTTTATAGTTTTATTATATTTTTAGTCGATCTAGATTGGATCTAGTAGATCAAGTGATTTCCTCCTTCGCGGCCGTCTTACTAGGTTTGACTCATCCAACATACATTGTATCTCAGCATTTTGTTGTAGACTAATACTTTGCATGTGTTTTCTCGCGTGTTTGCTTATTTCTTCACTGACGAAATACATCTTCAGATCTCTGTGGAGGTTGTCATTTCTTATGTACCACGACGTTGTATTAACTATTTCACGTAAATTTTGTCATATACAATCATTTTTTTTTGTATATTTTTAAAACTTGTTGTAAAATTGTTTTATTTACTTATTTATTTTTCCTGACTAGATTAGTCTTGATTATTTATTGTAACAGTTCTCTTTTTTCTGAAAAATTGCAGTGCAAACGATGCATAAAAAATACCGAACAAAATTTTAACCTCTATTCCGCCATTCCAGACTTTGATTCTTTCGTCGTGATTCTTTTCTCGTTTTCTTCCCCTTCACCTACAAACTAACAATAGTTTGTAGATGAAAGGGAAGGAAACGAGGAAAGTTTCAAAGTGTGGAACGGCGGATTAAGTGTCTTCTGGTACGGTCATAAAATAAGGTTTAAAAAATTAAAATAACTGAATCAGTGAAATGTCGGTGGACAACAAATGTGTTGAGTGCAACACCTGTGCAACATCAAAGGCCAAAAAGCGTATGACTACATTTCCTAATGTCAGGAAGGCCATGACATTTATATTTGATGGACTAGCATAGTTAGTATTGTCCCAGCATAGTTAGTATTGTCCTGAAAGCATACTTAACATGAAAGTATTGCATTCTAGATCGCTCATCTCGTCAAATAAAATCGCGCAAGGTGACGATACTTTGAACAACGAAACTCATATATTGAGCGAGGGTTGTATTGAGAACCGTAGAGTAATACGATCGCAATCCAAAATTCAACATGAAAATGACACAATACAATCAACTGCCTCTTCGATGTTTTTTATACTAATACCGTCTGTATCGAAGACCACTGACTCGCTACCACAAACATCAAACTCGTTATCAACACCTCCATCAGCGAAAACCACATTAACAACAATTGTATCGTCAACTGAGTCATCACACTTAAAGCCTATACCAGTATCACTAAACTCACATCTTACTCATAAACAGCCATGTCAGTCAGCATCTTATGAAATAAAAGCTGTAGAACCCCGACGATGGCTCTTGGTCAGTAGAATTGCAAATTCTGTGACGAAAGAAAAATTCGAAGACTTTCTAAAAATTAAAATTAAACGCCGTGTACATCAAAATTTCCCGCAACCAGGAAAATGATCATATTTATGACTATACATCATTTGGTATCAGTTTACCAGCAAATCAATTTGCAACTACATTACATTCCACGTTGAGGCCATCTGGAATAAATTATTTAAATTATTTATTTATTTATTTATTTATTTACTTATTGATAGATTGACATAACAATTTTAGTAGAGGAAAAGCACATATGGAAGCATAATAAATGAACATCAACAAAAAAATACTTCCATTAGGCATAAAAACCTCAGATTTTTTCAAAAACCAAATCCACTCCATGCTAATACCCTCCATGTTGAGCTCAAGCTCATTTGTTACGGAGGATACTGCAAGAAGTGAATGCTTACAAACTACGTACAAAAACAATATAAATAAATATACAAATATATGTATTATACAAATGTATTGACATTCAAGCGCGCCACGCTAAATAACTCGTTTTAAAAGATCTAAGCGACGCCGATCTCTTAATATCTAATGGAATAGAGTTCCAAAGAGAAATACCTCTAACAGAAAACGAAGTATTTAGAGACCTACACAAGTTTATAGGGGGAAGTAAACGTAAATTTGAAGAATAAGACCTACTGAACAATAACTTATTAAATAAATAGGGAGGTTGCTTTGTCCTGAGAAGCTTAAAAATAAAAATACAAACGCGAAGTTCATAAAAAACAACTAAATTACAACCCAAAATCAAATTCAAAAAGGGCGAAATGTGATCATATTTCCTAATACTAAAACCGAAACGAGTACAAGCATTGAAACATCTTTGGAGAACATTCATACTCTCCTGAAGCATACCAAGCAAAACAACATCCCCAAATAGAAACTGTGGAAGAAGGTGCGAGAGGAACATACGCTTTTTAAAATTACTATCAGAAAAACCAACAACTTTATACAAACAACTAAGCATTCCAAAAACCGTTTTGCTAACCTTAATCAAATGATCACCCCAAGTTAGAGTTTTATTGAAAATTAACCCTAAATTTCTAACTGTATAAGAGAATGGAATTAAAGAATCACCGAGAAAAATCCCAGGGAAAGAGGAAGTATCTATAGATTTTCTAAAAATTATAATAGACTGAGATTTGTTAGCATTAAGAGCGAGCCAGTTAGATAGTGACCAATTATAAATTCTTACCAAATCTTCATTAATAAGAGAAATATTAGAGTTAATGGAATCATTATCTAAGCGACTACTCCTATACATCATCAGCAAAAATATGAAAAGAAGAATGGCTAATCGAACATGCAACGTCATTAATGTACATTGAGAATAGTAAAGGACCAAGAACCGACCCCTGAGGAACGCCAGAAGAGACAGGTAAGAAGTCAGAAAACGAATTGTCAAAAAAGACTGCCTGAAAGCGACCCGAAATATAGTCTAAAATTAATTTAGCAGCAGCGAGAGAAAAATTAAAGTTCGAAATAAGCTTATTAAACAAAATTTGGTGACTAATTGAATCGAACGCTTTCGAAAAATCCAACAAAGTAAGGCAAGTCATTTCTTTTTTATTTCATTTGGAATACTGTTGAAATGGACAGAATGGAAACGACGTCGGCCATACTTTCGGCTTGGGAGTCCAATCAAGAACCTTCCTGATTTTGAATTTAAGTTTCCAAAAAAGCAATCGGTTTTTCGGAATTCAATAAACAACAGCCAAATAGCTTAAAAACCAGAACAACGAGCAACTCAGCATACAACTTCAATATACGTACTACGGATGAGGTTGATGATGTGAATGCTGACTTGATGAACTTTCCACACTACGAAAATCTCATCAAGACAGGGAGAGTTAGAGCTTATTGTATTTTTCATTTTTTTTTTTTCCAGTGGATTTAATGTCCCTTGAAGGTCAATTTATACCACCTGCGCATTGCAAGCTCCATGTCAACCTGTACATTGACATGAACGGTGGGTCGGCGCTCAATTCTGCACTCCAACAGAGGGTCCAAGACTGAGTAATATGTGCACATCTAAACATTACGAAACTCAAACTGACATTGATATTAAACCAACACATAACAAATTAATCATCTGATAATTTAAATCTAAACTTATGTTAACAAGAGGCAAAAATAACAACCACCATTATGATTATATAAACGGATATGAGTTTGTTAAAGATATCCCATCTCAAAAATACACGAAACACTCAAACAGCCTAATTAAAAGCCACTTAAAGGACCACTACATCAA
The DNA here is from genome assembly GCA_963691935.1 of Nephrotoma guestfalica. NCBI lineage: Eukaryota > Metazoa > Arthropoda > Insecta > Diptera > Tipulidae > Nephrotoma > Nephrotoma guestfalica. Next base: position 170,091,174 of record OY829913.1, on the reverse strand, counting down.
GAATATCAATCTACTGCCAACCTCTGCTTCTTCCTTACGACAATTGAACATATTTATAATTGACAACAGAAGACACTAGCACATTCATTACCCCAAATATATTTTTTGTTCATCGGGTACAGAAATTATGTTAGATGATCATACTTACAACTCGTTAAACAATATATAGTATAACTTAAGGCAAACATAAAGATGCCGAACATTACAAATATTCAAGGGGTATATACTTGCATGTGGTAAACCAACCTGGATTATAAAAAATCATAAACTGGGCAGTGAGTTTGTTGTATGTGCTGCAAAAGCAGGACTTGCTGATATTAAATTAAAGGTCGCATCTCGTTGCGAGCACGAAAACATTTAGTTTAATGTTTTTATGGGTAAATCAACCCATAAAATCCAAGAAAAGATTAAAGACATATATAAAATAGCATCAAAAGCATCTACGATTTATAACTTTTTTTTAAAATCAAACTTCCTTATTTATGCAATTTGTGAAACTTCTTTAAAACCCGGCATAAGTAGCAGTGAATTTTCTGGCCATGATTACGTTGTTTAAGATGCGATTGGTCCCTCGAAACTAGCTCAATGAAATCGGGTGATGGCGTACTGATAGCAGTACATTCTAAACCTGGGATGCTCCAGTAGCTTTAGCTCCATCGAGCGTCGAACAAATTGGTGTAAAAATCGAAATAAACCAAACCAATCTAATCATCTACGCAGCATATATACCACCTCAACCAAATACTGATCATTACACAACCTACATCGATGCTATTGATGGTAATAACTCCATGCAACTGGAATTTTGACCCGGAACTAAATTGTATTTTACCATGCAATATAACAATGTGATAGATTATTGGATCTTGTCTTCAGCAACGATATTGACACTTTTAAAATTTCTGAATACTTGTTACCTTTTGATATAAATGATATCAATCACAAATCTTTGGATATTGTATTTGACTTAACTAAAACGGCGAGTTCGGAATACAAAAAAAACAAACCGTGTGAGGCTACAAAGTTACCTAGAATCCATCAACTGGCAAATAACTCTCAATTCCAATCAATTAACGAAATCAGTAAACTAAAATGTTGACAAATTTATGCTGCAAAGCTTCGAACTTTATGTGCCTTTGTGCTGTAAACCACATAATGCTCACCCTCAATGTTAAGACTAGTTAACTTAAAAAGTCGGATGTAGAAAGCCGGAATCCCAAAATGTTGAAAAGCGGGTTAGAAACGGATAAAACTACATTTCTACAACATAGGCACGAATTTGAAATTTATTTCAAATCAAAATACACGTTGTATCTCGATCAAATAAAAAAAAAACAAGAATAAACGAGAAATTGAAGGATACTCTGCTAATATGACCCACACAATACCTACTCTTCAAACGCCAAAGATATATGTCAGCTATCGCGTCTTTTTTTAAATCAGACTATTGACGAAGCGTTACTAGTGGAATGTACGAACAACCCATATGTTATCTATACAATCATACCTTAAGCATCGACGTATTTCCCGAAAAATGTACAATTTCAAAAGTTACACCAATTTTTAAATCGGGTAAACGAGACGACATCACATGCTACAGAGGAATGCCTCATCATCCTCATCAGCCTCATCATCAATTCCTAAGTTGTTTGAATTAGTTATATACAACAACTTTAAACCCACAATTACACGTCATATATCAATAAACCAGCACGATCCACATCTAGTAAAATAATTCACGATAGAAAAACACCATCAAGTTGATGTAGCGTACACGGATTTCAGTAAAGCATTTGATTCTATCTGTCATCAAAAAGCACTCCAGAGTTTATTCGCTTTTGGTTCTTCACTCGATTACATAAATTGGTTCAAATCTTATTTATCAAATCGGCAATAATTTGGAATAATGGGAAATGAGAAATCAAACGTTATTAAGGTTACGTCTGGTGTGCCCCAAGGATCACACATCGGGCACTGGATTTTTATTGTTTTCACAGATCGAATAACCGAGATAATCAAAAACTCAAACGTGTTCATATTTGCTGATGATGAGGAAATTGTTCGAACTGTTAATGGAATGCTATAGATACGAAAAAACTTCAACAAGACTTAGATAGATTAAGTGAGTGGTGTGATCGAAACTCACTATACTTAAATATTAAGAAATGTAAAATCATCTCTTTTCATCGTAAAAGGAATCCATTATTCATTTCATACAAAGTCAACAGCGAAGTATTGCAAAGAGCCAATGAGTTTATGGATTTAGATATTACATTACATTTGTCGAAAACGCCAGTTTCAATGGCATATTGAAAATTGTATTACGAAAGAAGGCTATGTTTGGATTTGTTAAACGATGGACAGGTGAATTTAAAGATATGCAAACCTTATGTTCACTCTATTTCGCTTATTTTAGATCTCAACTGAAATACGCTGTAACGGTCTGGAATCCATACTATCTGTGCATATAAAGAGAATTGAAAGCATTCAAAAGAAGTTTCTGATTTTTTTTTGTTAAAGAAAAGTGACTGGTATTACGACCACAATTTACCATTCCATGAAAATGTGGCTCGGTTATCTCCATACTCAACAAGATGCACGGATTACAAAATATGCACGCTGGAAAATAGACGACTTTTTTTGGGCGCGTCTTTTATTGGTAACGTGTTACTTGGTCACATTGATTCAGCTTACATCGTGGAAAACATAACATTTCATGTGCCTTCCAGAACATTTCGAAACCATGAGTTTTTAGCACTTGAACACCATTCTACTATGGAGAAAACTATCCCATTAATTGGTTTTCTAAATCATTCAACATCATCGATGACTTATTTGACTTTAATTTATCCAATGATAAATTCAAAATAATCCTGAAGAATTATTTTTTAAAGTTTTAATGTTAATTAATATTTTCTATTTTTTATTTAGTTTTAAACTTTCTAAATTTTTAGTTTTTTTTGTTTTAAACTGTATGTTCGGTTTTAATCTGAAACCATACATGTACTCACAGAATAGATTTCTTTAGAAATAAATAAATAAATTCTGTTTGTTTCGGTCTTTTATAATTATTAACGTAATTTTGAGTAGAACCGCGTTTAAATTGTTGCAATATGTTGCCTCATTCGGTTGCAATCAAGGTTCCATAACAAAACTTGACCGGATTTATCAAAATGGGGAATTTCCAGTAACCGTGCTTTTCCGCTACTTATTAATTCAAAAAAAAAATTGGGAAATTCAACAAAAAACTTTCATCAATTTTTTGCAAAAATCCCTGATGGCTAGCCTAATCCACAAGGGTTTTAGAATTTGCCGGTGTTATGTAAAGTTAACTCAGAATTTCTTCCTTGGAGCCAAACCATCTTTCTGTATTAAATGTTTAACTCTTCTTTTTTCTTTTGCTCTTTCCATTTTAATTTCGCATCTAGTCATGCCTAGATATTTTGTCGTGTTTGCATAGGGAATTTACTGAGAGTAGTAGGTATCCAGTTAACCTTTCTGTTGGTCAAGTTTACGTGGAAAAATTTTGTTTCATTAAGTTTTATTCGTCATTTCTTCGTCCTGGGGCCCTATTCTTGACTTTCACATCCATTTTCCACATGTGGATATCTGTCAAAAATCCCTTACCCATTCCACACGTACAAAAATTCTATATTCTTGAATCATTCGGATTTTTTTTTTCACCACAGTTACAATGCTTATTCACCACTCTTAAATCCAGTCTAACTTCATAGTGCAGTAAATTTATTGTTGAGAATTTCCTATGTTTGGCTTGTCAAATAGACAGAAAATTAAAATAATCCACCCATTAAAATAATCCCTCCACCAGTCCCGGAAACAATTTTTTTATTTTTCGAAATTTTTGCTCTTACTTCATTTCTCATATCCTGCCAACACCGAAGAATATTTAATAAAAATTAAAATGCTTTAATATTTAATACACACGCATTATAACCATTTTCCAATTTTGCCACGATATGTATGAGCCTGGGATGGCGTTTATCATATTCGCAGCTTGTTCCCAACATTTTGCTCTGATAAAATGGTTAATTACAAATGCTGCAATCCTTTTGAGATAGTTAATCATTGCAATGTGAAACTAAAAACGAGACATGTTACATGCTAATATTGCGGAAAAGGTTAAAAACAATTTAGGCCGTGATATAAGAAACAAACGAATTTGTGCGAAATGCAACATTAAATTATGCAGATTCAAAGAAAGTGAAGTTGTCTCATCATCTGCTTCCATTCCAGTTCAGTGGGAAAGAGAATCGCCTATCGAAGCCGGTAAAGAAATGTGTCAAGAAATTTTTTCTGAAGCGAAGGCTTGGTGGTTCACCTGTCAGAATATCCAAACTCGCAGAAACTAGTTATAAGCAACAGCAGCTTAATAAAATAGTAGAGTTAACTTGCAAAAATATTCTACAAGTTCCAGTTCCAAATGTTCCAGTATTTGTCGACAACAATCAACCAGAACATAATAAAAATGAAGAAAATCTTCCGCGAAACATTAAAGAAACATCTCGTCGAGAAGAAAGCTATTCAAATAAAATTTATCTTCTCACGCTTGTACCGGAGCATTGGTCATCAGTAAGAATTATAAGCGAGTTCGCGGCAACACAATACATGGTTGAAAAATCAAACGGAATAGCAACGGAAAAAGGACATGGTAGCTTTCCGGACGCAAGAAAAAAAAAGAACAGTAATCTCTTAAAACAACTACGTTGGTAGAAAGTTGGTATAAAAGTATGGATATTAGTCGGCAGCTTCCTGGAATAAAGGACTATGTTAGTGTTCGTAATTCCAAAGGTGAACGCATTAAACAACAAAAATTGTTCGTTTTGTGTAATTTTCCTGAAGCCTATCAAAAATTTGTTGAGGAATACCCATTCGATAAATTCGGATTTTCGCAATTTGCGAAACTGCGACCAAAGGAGTGCTTTTTAGCTGGGAGAGCCGGAACATATAATGTATGCGTATGTGTAATTCATCAAAATATTAATTTGTTTTGTCCAGCTATATCGGATTTCTTGCCTGATAATGCTACTATGAAAATTGAAACTGAGTTGCTAAAGACAGTGTGTTGTCAAAATTTAACTTGGGACTGCTGTGAAGGTAAACAATTTGTTTTTTGTAAGTTTTTATTTCGAAATATAACTAAAATTACATTTTATTACAGGAAATTGTGAAGAATGCAACAAGCTTGAGGAGACTTTTCTTCACACATTAAAATCTGAAATAGAAACTGCAGATGTTGATGAATTAACTTACAGCAATTGGATTTTTAAGGATAACATCTACACACTAGAGAAGGTTACATCTCCCATCGAAGAGTTTCTGAAAACATTATCCAATTCGCCAAAATTTAGCTTGTCAGCACTACGAAAACACGATTTCATAGCCCGGCAACAGTCAAAATATTTACAATTAGTAAAACATAATCTTAAAATTGGAGAATATGCTGTTATTATGGATTTCTCGGAAAACTATAAATTTTTAACACAAAACGAGATACAAGCAGCCCATTATTACACTCATCAAGCAACGCTATTCCCAATCGTTTGCTACTTTAGGTCCTCCGAAGATGAAATAAGTATATTATCTTATGTAGTCATATCAGATGAAGAAACGCATGACGCAGCAGCGATTTATTGTTTTCAAACGAAATCTATTAAATTTCTAAAGGAAACCCCAATGCAAGAAGGCCAAATTGAACTCAAATATCCGGTTCCACAAAAAATATATTACTTTACGGATGGAGCTGTTTCGCAGTTTAAAAATAAGAAAAATCTAGCAAATATCAACTACCATAAAGAAAATTTTGATATTGACTGCGAATGGAATTTCTTCGCAACAAGACATGGTAAGGGACCATCAGATACTATTGGAGGTACGATTAAGAGGGCAGCTAGATTAGCTTCTTTAAGAAGTATTGACGCAAGCCTTTTTAATACATCAAAGGGCTTTTACGGATGGTGTAAAGATAAAAGTAATATAAAATCCATCCATTTCGAGTACGTAACCAAAACGGAGTATGCCAGCGTTAAAATAAAATTAAACAAAAAATTTTCTACCATTCGTGCAGTTAAGAATACTCGTCAAATACATCAGGCAATACCCACACATCAACAAAAATTAAATTGAAACTAAAAAAATTTCAAATTGTAGTAATATAGAGTTAAGTTTCATTCAAAAATAAATAAAATATTGCTTATAAACATTTGTTGTAATTTATTATTGAACCAATCATACTGACCGACTTTTGCAACATTTGTGAAACTCAAATAATTTGAATTCGTGGTCAAAATAGCACTTGATAATATTTGGAATACATTTTTTATGTCATTGTTTATCAAAGTGTAAAATATTATTAAATTAAATTATTTCAAGTTTGAAGTCATGTTAGGCTCAAAATAAATATTTTATTTTCTTAAAAAAGCTATGGATTTTAAAGAGATATCAATTATCTATCAATGTATATACCAATAGGGCCAAATTTAGAATTTTTTTTCAAGAGTTTCATAATAAAATCGAAGTAACAAATACTAAATTTTCATTTTTAAACGTATTGGCTAAACAGATCTTGTACATCTACAAAATATATATCAGTAGAAAGGTGGAACCTTCACCTTTTGAATGGTATGTCAATCTTTTTTATGGATTGGTAGCTGCGCCCTCTACATGTCAAAACATTTTGCTATATTCATTTCACTATTCTTTCTTTTAAACTCTTAAAATAACGGTACTTTCATGAAATTATTTATTGAAATTTAGCACTATCTAAGGTCTGTTGGACCCGGTCAGTAGGTACCGGTAGTACCTTCAGTAGGTACCGGTAGTACCTTCAGTAGAACCAGATAGATACTAGTTTAATATAACCTCCAAATTTTTTTTGATTAAAACAGGGAAAAACTGGACAATTTTCTAACCGTATAACGGGATAACTGAAGGTTACAAAACTTAACCAAAAAATACGTGTCTGCTTTTTTTGTTCAAGGAACACGATAAAAGCAAAAAAAATTAATTCGGTGAGGTCGAGTTCAAAAAGTGCCAAAAATCTTGTGAAATATAATGGAATGAACCATATATATATATATATATATATATATATATATATATATATATATATATATATATTCGCGTTGACACACAAATCTCATGAGTCCGGACTCATCAATAATCGAATCATTTTTTATGCGAGGACATTCATCCAATATAATTTATCGAGAACAACTTACAAAAAAACATGCTGATAAATGGAGATACCCATACACAGCAAAGACAAAAACAATTAATTATATATATATATATATATATATTAATATATATATATATATATATATATATATATATATATATATATATATATATATATATATATATATATATATATATATATATATATATATATATATATATATATATTAATATATATAAATATATTTATATATATAAATTAAACTTAGCGAATTAACCCAATTGTCTCCTTTCATAGCAGCACATGTCCAGGATAAAGAAAGTTGGGATGATTTTGGGTCCGTAGATAATTTAGTAATAACCGATGAAGATGCCACATTAGAAGATATTGGAGGCGAGGTGATTGATACGTTCGTATATGTTGCTGACAAGGAAAATGATAACGCTGATGATAGTACAGAGTTTACTCCACCCTCAATTACAGAAACATGCGATGCACTGTCCACTATCAAACGTTACGTGCAATCCAATAATTTGTCTAAAGAATTGACAGAGAGTGTGCTTTTTATCGAACGGAAATTGGAGCAAGAGTACATACAGAACAAATGTATGAAGCAATCAACTATGCCTGAATATTTGACAAAAATACAACTAAAAACAACTAACTTTGTTTATAATTTTTTTGTCTTTACGCACTTATGTTTTAAGCCTTTAAGTATGTATGTATGTACGTACATCTGTTAAAAATATTTTTTAATTTTATATTATGTGATATTGGATTGGAGTTCAATTCCCTGATTCACTGTTTTGAATTAAAATAAAAAGTGGATTACAACAATTTTAGTAGTTTTATTATTCTTTACAAAATTATAGGTATACACAAATGAGATAAAATAAGATATCTGAATGGATTTTAAAATACACAATTTCGTTTATTGCGACGTTCGGTTATAACGGCGGATTCTACTCACATTTTGAATGTCGCTATAAGCGAATTTCACTGTATATATATATATATATATATATATATATATATATATATATATATATATATATATATATATATATATATATATATATATATATATATATATATATATATATATATATATATATATATATATATATATATACGCCACGCATGAACCGCAAAGCAAATAACATTTGACAATTGACATATGAGTTGAGGCCTAAAGCCTCTTAACAAATCAATTCAGCAATTTATTCAGCACGAGTTACAAATAAAATTCGATTTCACTTACAAAGTTACAATCAAAATATAAAAAAAATTAAAATTGTATCTAAATTGAATTCAGCATGAATGAAAAATATCATACAGCGTTCGTTCGGTATCTAAGTATCCAAATCCTAAATTTAATGACGAAAAGTATCCAATGGATACTATAGTAACCAAAACGGTAACACTGATCCGCATAGATATGTGGCGTATTTTTGCGAAATTAAATAGCTTTAGTCTATTGTATTATGTATGTGGGTATGTGCTAAAATCTCCAGGGTTCACTTCACAGAATTTCCATTTTCGGATTTTTCGTTCTCCAGGGTTCACTTCACAGAATTTCCATTTTCGGATTTTTCATTGTAATTATGATTAAATGAACAGACCAAAATAAGGAATCCTGATGATCTGCATAGATATGTGGCATATTTTTGCGAAATTGAACAGCTTTAGTCTATTGCACTATGTATGTGGCTATGTAGCAAAATCTCCAGGATTCACACCACAGAATTTCCATTTTTGGACTTTCGTTCTAATTATGATAAACTGAATGAGCCAAAATGGAGCACCCTCACGATCCGCATAGATATGTGGCGTATTTTTGCGAAATTGAACAGCATTAATCTATTGCACTATGTGTGTGGCTATGTTGCAAAATCTCCAGGATTCACTCCACAGAATTTTCAATTTCGAACTTTTACGTTCTACGAGGGCGGAGTAAGAAGTCTGTTAAAAATGAAACAAGGAATAATATATATTTTCGGCAAGAAAAAAATTATTTTTCAACGTAGTCGCCTTTTAGCTCGATACACTTAGACCAACGTTTTTTCAATTTTTCGATCCCTTCCGAATAATACGATTTCTCCAACTCTTTAAAATAAGCGTAGTTTGTTGCATTGATGATCTCCTTATTAGAGCCGAACCTGTCTCCGCCGAGCCATTTCTTCAAGTTCGAAAACAGAAAATATTCGCAGGGGGCTATGTCTGGAGAATATGGCGGATGTGAAAGCAATTTGAAGCGTAATTCATGGATTTTGGCCATGGCAGCTACACACGTGTGCACCCGTGCATTGGCTTGGTGGAAGAGAACTTTTTTATTCGTCAAATGCGGTCGTTTTTCTTTCAAAACGTGGTTGAATCGGTCCAGTAAGTTGCAGTAACATTCACCGTTGACTGTTCTCCTCTTTTGAAGGTAATCGATGTGGATTATGTCGCGTGCACCCCAAAAAACTTTGGCCATGACCTTGTAGGCCGATAAAACCGCCTTAGCCTTCTTCGGCGCAGATTCGCCAGTAGAAATCCACTGTTTAGACTGTTCTTTGGTCTCCGGTGTATAGTAGTGAATCCATGTTTCATCCACAGTTATGAAATGAGCAAAACTCTTTTTTATTTCGCTTGAACATCGCCAAACCTGCCTCTGAAGTTGTCACACGTGTGCGTTTTTGGTCGATTGTAAGTAAACGCGGCACTCAACGCGTGGAAGACCTTTCCATATTCAAATGTTTGTGTAATTTATTGCACACACGTTCATCTGAGATGCCTACTGGCTTAGCTATCTCGTGCACTTTCACTCTGCCGTTTTGCAATACCCCAAATTACGAGTCAACAAAACGAAAAATCAATTATTAATTTTTTTTTTAAAACTGGTTCAGTTGTAGCAGGGCTTGTTTTTGGCCAGGACGATGTATGAAAAATTTCCAAAGTGAGGGAAGGTGTTGCTATATATATTTAAACAAAAGAGCAAGAGCTTGACAACAAGTTCGTTGCAGCTATTTCATTTATGTCTTGATTGATACTTAATCGGAAATTATACTAAAATAAAAATTTTAAACCGTTTTTAAAGCCTTTTACCTTCTCGTGTCGCGTGTCTCCCCAAATAACATTTAACTTAACATTTCATTCTTTTTGCGGTAATCATATAAATGGTTTTCGTTTGGTACATTTGTTTGTCGATCTGATGAGCTAGAAATTATAATGGTAGGATAATTTGTTTCAGGAGAACAACATTGCGACTTAAAACCGAGATGTCGTTAACATATACTAATATCGGCTGCACTAGCATATGTTAAGCAAACGTATGAAGTATTATAAGAATAAATTAAAAGTGTTTGACCGATAGGATCACCTTTCCATACTCATGATGTAATTTTAAAGGTTACCGAAAGTTTATCTTTGCTGTAGACCTTCAATTAAGAGTCTTCATTAATTTGCACATAAATATCAGATGCTGTCACACGCCTATTGAAAGTTTTTTAATAAACTACAAATATGAAGATTTGGTCGCCTGTCCATATGTTTGAATAAATTTTACATACATTGGTACTCGTGGTTAAAATGCGCTCGCTATAAATAACTTTGCTGCCACTACCTTTTTTAAGCCAACCAGTGTTCAACAAAGTTATTCCACGATAGATATTACAATTTAATCGATCTCTATAATAAACCTAGTTGGAATGTTCAAGCTCACAATGTCGAATGGAATTTGAAAATGCCTGAACCAATTTTGATTAAATTCAGTTTTATGATGGGATTATAAGCCCATCTTAAATTAAATATAAGGTACTTAAATAGATTAGGTTGGTCAGGCTGAACGAAACTCGACAATGTCTAAGCTAATTTCAATGTATCTTGTCTAATATTGTGAAATAATTGAATTTGAAATTTCCTCATTTATTTATTAACAATCGTTTAGTGAACCCCTCACACCACTTTAAATGTAGAATTCCATTCGTATAAGGAGCGAAATTCCAAAATATCCAAACTGTTACCATCCCCCCTATTAACTCTTTGGCTTTTCTTATTCCAACATAATCTTCTGATATACTTTTTTAAGGGGTGTGTGATTCAAATTATTCAAATTGTTCAATTTAAACGGCATTCTTTGCGAAAAAAATTAAAAATTGCTGCAAAATAATGTAATATGTAGTCGATAAGGCAAATTTTTGGATGCTTCAAAAATAACATACGGTTACAATGTCTGGCAATGAACCCAAATGGAGAATAGAGAATATCATCCGACAGAACATATAGCAGCGCAGCTCCTTATGGTCCTTACGATAAACCGTCCAAACAATGTGCTTCACATAGCGGTGTAAGCAAAAAAAAATTCAGTTACTAGAGGGTAAGCATATGGTAAGTGAAAAGGAAAGTTCGATTACTTATGGTGGATGATATATGAGCTAAATATAATCTCTGTATAGCGCAAAAACTTGTTTCGTCAAAAACTAAACTACAAACAATCTACAAAGCGCTGATTACACCATATTTCACTATGAGTCTGTTCATACGAACCAAATTTTTATAGAAATACGGACTAATTCGACTCTTTAGAATACGAGAGCATTGCTAAGGTAAGACAGCTTATGATAACCGATAGTTTATACAAGACCCATCCTGAAGTTTACATCTTTTGTCAAGAGTACTGTGCTTGATTTATCTGTATATTACTAATTTTATAGCTCTAAATATTCATTAGCAATTAGCCTCTCATTACTGCACCGTTTGTTAATAGTAGGTGTCCGTTAACCGTTTGTTAATAGTAGGTAATAGTGCCATTCAATTTTAGTTTTGTCAGAAGAACCGGTTCTGAGCTACGCTCTTCGTTATCGTTTTAAATTTAAATCCATTAAAAATCCTATTTTTCCCAGGGTGACCTCAATGAAGAACCGGGTAAATTACTGTAATTTAAGAAATTGATCAAAAATGTACTGGAATACTAGGAGCTGTTAAAAAGAGCACAAGTAGTTGGTTATATATTGTATTTGTATTTTAAAAAAAAATTTGTTTCTATTTTTTTCAAAAAATATTAATTTGTCCTCTTTTTCGAATTTTATGTTTTTTTTGCGGTAAAACATAGTTAAAATATAAATACGTGTTTTGGGATCCACTTTTATTTACAGATAGTAATCTGGTAATTCCTGAAAATGGTTTATTTCCATAAGTAATTTTTGATTACATATTGTTGTTTGATGTTGACTTGCCGTAGACAAGGTTCCCAATAATGAGTCCACTTAGTGTTCGTACTTGACCTTTTTCCCAAGTTGTTTACCGCTTTTTGACGGTTGGTCTCTTCATTTTATGGACGGTTTAGGATCAGCATAAAATGAGACTTCTGTTATGCCATATGACAATTTAGCTGGGAATTGCATCTTTATCGGATCAATCATAAAAACGCCAACGTCGCCAAAAACAAGGAGAAGCAAAGGATCTTGATTGTACATTTGGAAGGTCGATAATGTGACCACAATAATTCAGAACTGGTTTCAACTGCGTCATTTATTAGATTGCGACTTGTGTCAGGTCCAAATTATTCCAATATGCATTTGAAGGATGATTGTTTGATTTTCTCTTGTGTCGACGGCACTCTAGGATTGAAGGTTTACTGGCAAGTTCCGGAGAACTAAAGTTACAAATTAAGAAGCCAATATTATTTTTATTAATTCATCATTATTTAGAGTGTGCAACAAGACTAGCTAGCGGTTTTAAAAATAACCGGATATAGGGACAATACATGTTTGTAATAATTATAAAATTGACCCGGTTTCAGATGCCTAGTAGTCAAAAGTAGTTAGAAAATTTGTTATAGTTCTATAAAATATACTGGAGCAATCATATTATGATATTATATTATTATATTTTATTATGGATATAAAATTTGTTCCTCTTGTGCACATACAACTCTCTTGTGCAATTCAATAGATTTTTTATATTGCACACTCGACTATGAATCTGGAATCTGGGGGTGGATTATGTAAGCATTATGGCTTCGACTTACGACACGACAAATATATTTTAATTAAAGCATTTTGGGTTGTCGGTTATAAATGCGAGACACAAGTTGTAATGATTTTTTTTTTGTTTTCATTAAAAAGTTGTCAAAATTAGTTTGAGTCGAAAGTCGTAAGTCGTACTCATTCTGCGTACATAATTAGCCCCCTAGTATACATCTTGAATCTATATCTATTATGAAATAATAAAAACTACACAAAATTCATTTAATTTAATATTTTTTGTTTAGTACGGAGAAAGACAAAACACGCCTTTCTCCTTCGACGATCACTCGCCGATCATAAATTTGTTTAATTCACAATATATTAAAATTTTGAAAATAATGTATAAAATATAACGAACCGTTGTTGAAGTGATGCAATTTTAAAATGCTTTCAGACGGCTTAGAGAATATTCTCTTTGTCAGCTATTGGACTGTGATTTTTAAATACTATAGTATAATGCACCTACATGATAATTTAGAATAGGGTAATCCTTTACATATGTATTTCTACACCACTGACTAATTTTATTAAACAGTGAAAGTAAGATTAGATTGTGTGAGGTCGGAGTATGTGAGCTGTAACTCTCAAATTAATAAAATTAAAATACATAAGTTTAAAGCTCGAGTAACACACCGCCATCCTACACTTTCCTGCGTATCAGTTTTCGTAAAAAATTTATTAATTATTATTTTTACAAAAATAGAGTCATTAATATATTTCACATAAAAAGCTGCGATAAAAAATTAAATATGTTATTAATTAGAAATGTTTGTATTCCGCTTAACACAAAATCAAAACATAAAATCTCCATACATATTAGGTTTTCAATTTTTGACACATGTGCTGTACATATTTATAATTAATATCCTCTCACCAAAATCACGTTTTGTATTAATTTTTTGTTTGTTTAATATGTACCTATTATATTTAAAATAATAGTTTATTAATATGTGGGTTTCTAACACGATTTCTCTATTCTAACTCGAAATAAAAAAAAAAATATTTTCAAATCAATTATTATTTTTGTAACAAATCTATTAATTTTCTTCTCATCCAACCAACCAACAATAACCAATTTACTACAAACAAAAAGTAATTAATAATTTATATCTATTATTATAACTATTATTGTCTCTCTAAATAGTTAGCTTTGGAGTTAGACACATACAGCAAACAAATAAACAAATTAATTTATGTAACAATTATTTTTTGTTGGTCATTTTGAATCAGTTTTTAGTTTGTTTAGTATTTAGCTCTCTAGGTTTGATTGAAATGTTAGGCTGGAGATAAATTATTTATTTTTTCTTGAAATTAATCTATAATGATAATTCAAAATTTGATCTTATGTATACATGACTAAAAAAATGATAAAAATTAATTTGTTGATTTTGATTTTAATTGGATTCGTTCAAGGTACATTAGGTACAAATTAATATTTTGATTTGAGTTAAAATATTGAGTGAATGTTTCATTGTTTTATTTTTAAATTTTTTGTAATCGTGACGGTTAAAACACACATTTATATATGTTCTTAGCAATAATTAATAATTGTAATAATGAGTAGTAAAATTCGATATGAGACAAAATTTAATTTATTTTAAATAAATTTTAATAAAATTTACAACCTGATAAGTTAAATCTACTGAACTTTTAGAAGCCACCATTAGTCAAAGTTTTATTGAGTCTTTTAGCCAACGTTTTATTATGAAAGTTATGCGAACTTTTGTTTATAATTGCTCCTCATTGGCATTACTATTTAAGGCTTTCATAATATTTAGATACAAATTTTCACAATTATCAAATAAAATATATTTTCAAAATCACTAAAACACGTTCCCTACTAAAGGTCTATCCCTGACTATAAACCACGCTGTTGAAATTAGATTTAAATTAATTCTAACCAACAAAAACAAACAAAAACTTGCATGATTGAGTTTAAAATTATTTATCTCAGATTCGCATATTAAACAAATTCATTACTAACCTTTTCTATCATACAAATCTAGGTTTTCTTTAAAAAATTGAACACCATTAAGATCTAGTATACGTTTACCACCAAAGTATGATTTTCTGAAATTAGGACTATCTATATTCCAAACCAGTTCAAAGAGTAATGCTATTCATGTATTCAAATAAATACTTTATTAATCGTTACTAACCAAAGAATTGTCTTAACATGTGAATTTAATTTGGTTTACACATGGTTTCGAACGAAGGTAGCGCTAATTAATCGGCCTTTCGGAAATCGACATTGACACTGGTGATAAGTATACCATATTTAAAGATATATCCAATGGTTTACGTGTCTTCTTAGGTCAGTTATATACATATTTTATTTAACCATTAAAAGAAACATAAATAAATCAACATTGAAAAATGTGACACTAAAACAATTTGAATACAAACTGCAATAAATTTCATTATCGTGGCGTGTTATTTCATTTTCATTACAGAGATTTGAAATGGTACCATAAAGAAAGTACATAAGAGTAGTAATTCGAATGCAATAAATTGTCATATGAAATTTAAAATCGAAATATTTGGAACTAATTTTGCGGCTATCGGACGGAAATAGGATGTACATATATACTTCTATATAGTTCTTTCCTTTTTTCTCATTTTCCTAAAATCAAAACAACACAAACGCAAAAAATCAAAACATTTGTATATTTTCGATTTAGACATACATATGTATGTGCAGAAAATCAAAACAAAATTCGAATACAGTTTTTAAAGTGTGGTGTTGTATTGCAATACGTAACCGCATCAATATAATGAATAGAATATCGTCACCCCAGTATTGTGTTTTAAATGCATACAAAATACCATGCATTCAAGACACTTAAATACTGAGGTAACGATATGTACAAATACCAAATCAGGATACATATACACGTACATTCATAATGATTTCGATTTTAATGTTTTGTGGAATACAAAATAAATAGCGAGAAACAATATTATACAAAATTTACAATAAATACATGGAAATAAAAATAAGAGTGATCAAAATATGAATTATAAAAATGTAAACATTATTATATTTCTTGGTTTACTTGATCGTGAATGAATGAAGGAGTACGAGAAATAATGCAAACATGGATACATATTTATGTTTTTCATGTGCAGAGTACTCGTATTACATAACTTTTCATATATTTCATAAACGTTAGAGTAATGAAAAACTGATGAAATGGGATTCTTAAGTTATTTAAGAATTGTTTTGTTAATAGATTTAAAAAGTAGCTAAATAGTCAATGGGCAATGTTATTTTTGTTTATTACCTTGGTACACCTCCAATAATGTTTAATCAAATTATTTAGCCCAGAATATGACTAATTCAAGTTCTCAAATATCCTTGGAGTATTATTGAAAAATCTAAGGTCCTACTGATAACGCATATATTTATTTAAAGAGCTCTACAATGCACTCGGTAAAATTTATTATTCTATCATTACTGCTCGATTCTGAATAATGAATATTATTTTTGTTTTGTGTGGCGTTTATTAAACTTCCATGATTAATATACGAGTATGCAGAATTATCTATGTACGAGTATGTAGGAGTAATTTATAAACGAATATTTCAGCATCAAGTGAGAACCTCAGTAGATATTCCCATTGTGCCTTTTCACATGAGACTGAGGAAATAGTACTTTTTTTAAATTGTTTCGTGCTTTATATTAAATTGAATGTGCCAAGAATTGAATGTGTGAATGTGAAGCAGATAACGGTACTCAGCACAACAATTTGCCACAACAAGCTCTAAATACATCGGAATTGTTACATCAATTACAGTCGTGCGATTTTGTTACTGCACATTGCAAAGGTTTTGCCTTAAAATTGATTAATTTTAACCTGTAGAATATAACAATATAATTTTCTTTAAATAAATTTAGATACAAAACGTTCGGTAGAAAAAAGAAAAAAGCACGTGATCTGCATAGTTCCAAACTGCAGTACTTCTTCTACAAGAAGCGCAATACTTTTCTTTAAATTCCCGAAAGACCAAACTAAATCCTATAATTGGGCCAGTTCCATTGGACTTCAACAAATCGAACTCAAAAATAAACATAATTAGTATGTGAGAGACATTTCCTTCCTGAAAATATTACATCTTCGAATAGGTTAACAAGAAATGCAGTTTCAATTCTTAATATAGTTAAGAGAACCAAGGAAGATCCGTCATTTTAACGCCAACCAATCTAGATGTTGAAATAAGTTTAGCATCTTCATTAACACAAACGATTGAAACTCAAACGGAGAAGGACGACGAAGACATTGAATTTTTGAATTTAATTGATAAAATAAATTGTTACCATTGCCAAACATCAGCTTGGTGCGCTGTATTAAATATTTCAAAAAAGAAAAACTAAATCAGTTCTACAGAAAACAAATTCAAAACACCATTCAAAAATATAAACTTCTGCAGATGAGGTTGAGCAATATAAAGCGCAGTTTGACCCGGTTACGGAAAAAATCAGAAGGTTTCGTGATTATTGATGATTATCTTGATAATGCGTTAACGATACCACAAAAAGTGTTAGTAAACTACTCGTAAAGAAATATTTTTACTATAACAATAGTGACAAGTAATTTTCGCAATGCTTGTTTTACAAATCTACTTCAACCTATAAATATTTAAGAGACCAATTGAAGTTAAAACTTCCATCAACATCCTCCATTTACAAATGGTCTCCAATAAAATTTATACTTCCAGAAATAAACCCAATTTTAATTAACCGGCTTGAGAAAGTCAACGTGTCAACCAAAACATGTCAACTCGATCAAAAATTTGTGTTTTAATGTTCGACGAAATCACTTAAAACAAGATTTAACTGTAAATGTTTATTTAGATCGCGTTGAAGGATTTTGTGACGATGGATGAGAAAGAACCACCGTGTTAGCAACATCAGCATTATTTTTTATGTTACGTGAATTAATTGATAAATGGAAATATGTTCTTAATTACATATTAATCAATTAAAGAAAACATAAAAATTGCGAACGAAAAATTAAAGTTTAATGTCGTTATGGTAACCTATTATTATATTGTTTACGGTTTTTAAACATAAATTTAGTATACTAAGCAAAATATGATAAATTTATATAACATTATTATACTGCACTTATGATGAGTGCATAAATATTGACTAAACCAAATTATTACAATTAAAGATAAAATATGTACAATATTATGCACTTTGTTGAGTATCAACATTCTTCCGGGCCCGACTTTCTAACCTATAGGCTTCGTTTGGTCAAGAACTGCTCTTGCTTCCATATTTGTAGACAATAAAGGCGATTATACCAAAGGCAATAAGTGCATAGAGAAGAGAGTAATAATGTTGTATGCACCCGTGCAGCTCAGTTAGGTCGAGTCCCTTTTGGTATGGGATTCATTCGGTGAGTTATTTTGCGTCTTCTCGGTGTCGAGAGGTTAGACGATTACTTTGGTAATGCGTCTATGGTAATGGGGTAAGGTAGTCATTTGACCAACGCTTCCGAAAACCTTGAACCATTTTTTGTAGTAATCTCGAATGATGATTAACGGATTCTAGGATAGTAATTAGCGAATTACCAAACAATCCCGATAGTAACCCAAATGCGCCGGCTTTACAATCAACGCATTTGGATCATATGAAGGCCATACGTTACACCGTTTAATGATATTCCAACTGTCGTTTTGGCTGACCCGTCGAAAACATTGTCGGTGCAATGAACCAAGCTGTTGATGAGCAGACTTACATAAATCATAGCTCTTGAAACAATGATTTCTGTGCCTTGAAATGAAGTGGCGCCGACGTATTGGTTGATAATAAATTGCCTTAGTTCTTTCGATATGTGGCAAATTCTGAAATTTTTTGCATTCCGTTAGAATATGTAATTTTTCACACTTGAGGCGGTGCTATTTGCGCAAATTGTTTTAATTAGGCAAAATTGCCTGAACAAACTGAGAATTCACATTTTGGAAACCTTGTGGCACAGGTATTTTAGGACTGAGGTTTTCTGAATCCTAAACATACGTAGTGTACCGGTTTTCCCTAGTTTTCCTATATTTCTAAATAGTGCCAATTCCTTCAGGAAATTGTTGTGCTGAGTACCGTTATCTTCTTCACATTCACACATTCAATTCTTGGCACATTCAATTTAATATAAAGCACGAAACAATTTAAAAAAAGTATTATTTGCTCAGTCTCATGTGGAAAGGCACAATGGGAATATCTACTGAGGTTCTCACTTGAAGCTGAAATATTCGTTTATAAATTACATTTAGGAGTAATCGTAGATAATTCTGCATATATTAATCATGAAAGTTTAATAAATACCACACAAAACAAAAATAATATTCATTATTCAGGATCGAGCAGTAATGATAGAATAATAAATTTTACCGAGTGAATTGTAGAGCTCTTAAAATAAATATATGCGTTGTCAGTAGGACCTTAGATTTTTCAATAATACTCGTAATAATTAAGTTTTGGGATATTCGAGAACTTGGATTAGTCATATTACGGGCTAAATAATTTGATTAAACATTATTGGAGGTGTACCAAAGTAATAAACGAAATAACATTGCCCATTGATATGAAAAATTATGTAATACGAGTACTCTGCACATGAAAAACATAAATATCCATGTTTGCATTATTTCTTGTACTCTTTCATTCATTCACGATCAAGTAAACCAAGAAATATAATAATATTTACATTTTTATAATTCATATTTTGATCATCTCTTATTTTTATTTGCATGTATGTGTTTGTATTCATTGTAAATTTTGTAATATTGTTTCTCGCTATTTATTTGGTATTCCACAAAACATTAAAATCGAAATATGCGCATGTCCGATCATTATGAACGTACGTGTATATGTATCCTGATTTGCTATGTGTACATATCGTTACCTCAGATTTAAGTGTCTTGAATGCATTGTATTTTGTATGCATTTAAAACAATACTGGGGTGACGATATCCTATTCATTATATTGATGCGGTTACGTATTGCAATACAACAACAATAACTTTAGAAACTGTGCGAATTTTGTTTTGATTTTCTATGTACACATACATATGTATGTCTCAATAAAAAATATACAAATGTTTTGATTTTTTGCGTTTGTGGTGTCTTGATTTTAGGAAAATGAGAAAAAAGGAAAGAACTATATAGAAGTATATATGTACATCCTATTTCCGTCCGATAGCCGCAAAATTAGTTCCAAATATTTCGATTTTAAATTTCATATGACAATTTATTGCATTCGAATTACTACTCTTATGTACTTTCTTTATGATGGTACTTTAAATAAACATATACTTTATATATATATATATAAATATATATATATATATATATATATATATATATATATATATATATATATATATATATATATATATATATATATATATATACGAGTATATATATATATATATATATATATATATATATATATATATATATATATATATATATATATATATATATATATATATATATATATATACATATATATATATAGTGTTTGGATCGATCCACGGTCTCCGTTCCAGATAACTCCGGAAGTAATTTTCCATCCCAATGTACTACGCCTGTTGTAAACTTGAAAGTCAATTTAACTAATGCTGCTATTTTTACTCTATTTTTTTCACGAAAACGCCTCAGTGTTGTTCGATGCAAAACGAGTTCTCAATAGAATTTCTAAGACTTTTAGCAACGACACCGATCGAAAGCATTGCTGCACGATCGGTAATCTTTCACTTATCCAAAGCTGACAATATTCTAGGAATAATGAAACATTTGCTTCCACTAGGGACTCCTTCTGCGCTTAGCATGGGCAAATTAATATTTTCGAAGCTCATGTCGTTATCAGCTACCTTTCGCTGTCACTCCGATGACGATAAAAATGCTTGTGAGATTGGAATTTATTTAAGTTTTTCTTCAAGATATCTTCGTTTACGATTTTTTCTGCCTCCATACTTTCCAATTTCTCCTTTTCTTTTACAATTGTATATTGTCCGGCTCCAGTCAAATATCCTGAGTGCCCTTTTTTACGCTGTGACAAGAGGAAACACTTGACGCCTTCACTGGTCATCATGGACAAGGCATTGTAATGTGCGATATTGAAAACATCATCCAGTTTACTATTAAAGGCAATTTCTCTTTCACGACAAACTTTTGAAGGTTTATTTTTATTCTTTAGATGATTTTTCCACTCATTATACAATTGTTCCAATTTTTCAATGGAATGTTGTTCTTTTGTCAGTGGAATTTTTGCTTTTGACCAAAAAAGAAACACTTCCTGGATTGTCAGAGCTGTACGTTAACGAATACATAATTTTACAGTAAGGTGATTTTAAAGTAAGGCACAACACTTAATTTTTTGAGGGAACTTAGCAGCAATAATTTGATAGTACTCATGACCTAGAAGATAAATTTCTGTAGTGGAACTTAAATTAGCTGCCATTTTATCAACTTTAGTAGCACTATCTTAAAAATATTAATATAACTGTTAAACGGACTAGATTTAATTATTACAAGTCCTTATGACTCAGACGGTTTGTTATGACATCATAAAACATTCCATTGTTTCTTCGTTAGACCTACACCTGATTTTTTTGTAATTTTGAACAGAAAAACAGTTTATTAATTGGGTTTTATTAGATTCGAAAACTGACAATAAGCTCGCTATTTGTTAACCAATTTTCGATATTTTAGGGGTTTGGAAATGTAATTATGTCTTATATTCACTAGAATTTTTATTTAGGCTGAGAAAATTTTTTTAAATATTTTTCTGTTCGTTTGAAAGTGAAAAACTGAAAAAATTCGGTTTTTATCGAACTTTTATCGAAGTCGCGACCTTAAAAACCATCTTCGATTGAACCAATATTTTTCTATTTAAGTTTTTAACATAACCTCACATTTCTAGTGGGTAACCCGTTAGATATCTCTAAATTTTTTCTCCGCCATACAAACAACGACTACCCTAATATATGGACCAAATAATGAGTTTTCTAATAGGAATGATATGATTTTTAAGTGACGTTTCGGCCATTTGTAATATGTCATGATCTGTCATTTTTTGTTTCATTGGATTCAGTAATGTTTACAATTTCATCATGGTGAGATATACGCAAGAACAACGTTTACAAATTATTCAGTTTTAGGCTGACTTTCATCTGAGTGGTGCGGTAAATAAACAAAACTGTCGATTCTGGTGCGAAGAAAATCCACAAATTATTCATGAAAAACCATTACATTCACCTAAATTGACAGCTTGGTGTGGTTTTTGGTCTGGTGGAATCATCGGTCCGTATTTTTTTCGAAATGAAGCTGGTAACACCGTTACTGTCAATGGAGATCGGTAGATCGATGATAACCAACTTTTTATGGCCGAAATTGGAAGAAGTTGGTCTTGACAACATTTGCAACAATTTGTTTTAAAGAAATCATATCACTCTTATTGGAAAACTCTATATACCGGGTGTTTCTTTTAAACTGAGACGATCAAATATCTCGAAAAATAGCCTCTCTACGGAAAAAATGTCCATATTCAAAATTTAATCATACCGCGGGGGAAATATATTAGTGCAAGAAAATAGTCCCCCACCCCCCGTTTTGTAGGTGGGGCGGGGGTAACTTTTAAACTAAGATAGGAAGCCATATTTTATATTGGAGATACGGATTCTACGACTAAAAGTACGTATGATTTGAATGAAATATTTTGTTCGGTTCATGATAGATGGCGTTGTAATCGACGAAATTCAATTTTTTCAATTTCTCCTTCTTAGAACACTCGCATTCGATTCTGCAATACGTTTGAAATAAAAGACATCACGTTTTCATTGGAAATACTCGAAATTCGTCATCAAATCAATTTATTCAGTTTTGTAAATCACATTTATCGTTTGTGTTATTCCTTATCTTCATGTTTTTCGTGATTGCAAAATAAACGATAAAATACTTTAGAATGGAGCGTTTAACTGTGCCAGAGAAAATTGAAATGGTTCTGGTTTATGGAGAAGCTGGCAGAAATCTTAAAAATGCTGTTGCTATTTACGCTCAACGTTTTCCGGATAGGATTCGTCCACGTGCTTTATTTGGCCATACTATCAAACAATTTATTGCTGATGGAAATGTTCAACCGAAAAAGAGGACCCGTATAGCAACAGTCACTGAAGAAAATAATGAAATTGTTGTATTGGCAGCAGTGGCTCATAATCCTCATGTTAGTACACGAGAAATAGTTTGCGATTCCGGATTGTCCCTCACCAGTGTTTGGAGAATTTTAAAACGGCACAACAAAAAAATTTTAAAAATCGGGTAACTTTTTGTCAATGGGCACGTGAACAAATACAACAAAACCCCAATTTTTTTCGTTGCGTAATGTTCTCTGACGAATCGTCTTTTACAAACCATGGAACGGTTAATCGACACAACATGCATTATGC
Organism: Nephrotoma guestfalica; assembly: GCA_963691935.1. NCBI lineage: Eukaryota > Metazoa > Arthropoda > Insecta > Diptera > Tipulidae > Nephrotoma > Nephrotoma guestfalica. The sequence goes on along the minus strand of OY829913.1, from coordinate 170,067,516 downwards.
ATTATTGGAGTGTTACAAATCCGCACTGGCTTCGTCAAGTTGAACATCAGCGTCCTTGGACTGTCAACGTGTGGTGTGGATTAATTGGCAACAAACTCATAGGCCCCACATTATTGACGGCAACTTGAATGGTCAAATGTACCGAAACATTTTGGAAAATGAACTGCTAATATTACTTGAAAATTTGAGCTTAGAAGTGAGACGGAACATGTGGTTTGAACATGATGGTTGTCCTGCACACTATTCGGTGGTGGCACGTGAAATACTTTCAATTCAAGTTTTTTATTTCAAACGTATTGCAGAATCGAATGCGTGTGTTCTAAGAAGAAGAAATTGAAAAAAATGAATTTCGTCGATTACAACGCCATCTATCATGAACCGAACAAAATATTTCATTCAAATCATACGTACTTTTAGTCGTAGAATCCGTATCTGCAATAAAAAATATGGCTTCCAATCTTAGTTTAAAAGTTACCCCCGCCCCACCTACAAAGCGAGGGGTGGGGGACTATTTTGTTTGCACTAATGTATTTCCCCCGCGGTATGATTAAATTTTGAATATGAACATTTTTTCCGTAGAGAGGCTATTTTTCGAGATATTTGATCGTCTCAGTTTAAAAGAAACACCCGGTACTATATACTAATTTAAAGTATACTATATATTACTACTTATTTATTTTATATAAATGTATATAAAGGGTGGTTCAATTTTAAGGGGCGACGTTGAATGTGAACCACACCTAAACGTCAAGTTTTTTCTGCATTTAATTTGACATTTCTCAATTTCAGACTAACTGAATTTGAAACATGGAAAGATACACAATCGAGCAACGCATTAAAGTTGGCAAAGTTTTATGGCCCGAATTGGAAGATATGATGTGGACGATATGTGGTTTCAACAGGACGGTGCCACTTGCCACACAGCTAACGAAACAATGGCTCTTTTGTGCGCCAAATTCAATGGCCGTGTTATCTCACGTGGTGGCGATGTCAATTGGCCGCCAAGATCATCTGATTTGACACCGTTGGACATTTTTCTTTGGGGTTATTTGAAAGAAAATGTGTACGTCGATAAGCCAGCAACAATTCAAGAGCTAAAGGATGGGATAATTCGGCACATTTATGGCACATTTTCGGCACACACCTCAATTATGCCTAAGCGTCATCGAAAATTTGGACCATCGGGTGGAGGTGTGCCGCCGAGGTCGCGGCGGCCATTTGGCCGATATTTTATTCCATACATAATTGAACCATACCATATTATCATAATAAAAGGAATTGACAATAATTTCCTAAATAATTTGTGTTTTATTCAAAATCAACATCGGCCCTTAAAATTTAACCACTCTTTATTAGGGCGACCCATTTTTCCTCATGTTTGATTTTATACTGGGCTCAGGGCTTAAAATAGTCGGTTGTTTTTCACAAAAAAAAAATGTAGCTCATAAGCTTCAGCGAATTTTTAAAATAGTACCTGTTGCTTTATTATACTTTTCACTATTTGTGGTTATAGAGCAATGAAACACGAAAAAATTGAGGTTATGTACGTCATCGTAACTGAAAAATTAACAATTTTATAGCCCTTAAACGACCAAAAAGGGGCAAATTTCAAATAATTGTTTGCCATTTACTAAATCAATGGTTAGAGTTTATTAATAAAAAAATAAAGAGAAACCGAATTAGATAAAGAAATGCTACTAGTACTGTCTTTGAAAATTAATTAGTGTCTTAATAATGATTCTATATCACAGAGAAGTTAAGTTCCATATTTTTAAAAGATGAAATTTTGGTTACAGGCCACGGAAAACATTAAAAAAAGAAACACATTTCATATGTAGTTAATAAGATTTTTATATTTGATATTTTTACTAGTTTTTCTGTAGCACAGCAGCCTATTAATTAAGGCATTAATTAATATTTGTTATCGACGTTGCATGCCGTTGTACCAAAACACAATCCTTTAACATTGTCTGTTCTATTCCAGTCTTCAAGCATTTTATATACCATTTTACACTGCTCTATTCCTGTCCCATGTTTAATCATTGGAACTCCCAACATTTTGGAGTTACCATAACGCACAGTCGGTCAACCATTGTTTTCCTTGCTATATATTCTAACATTTTTCGTTAGAATAGAATCAGAACTGAAAGACTTAAATATGTCATCACCGATTTCCTGAGCTATTCTTCTCTTTGGAAATGCAATTGATTCTAAATCATGCCCTAATGGATTTGCAGTGTTGGCGGTTAGAAGAGCAGCTCCTAAATTGCTTATTTTCGACCGATCCAACGCACCTATTATATTCTTGATTGATAATCACGTTCTTCATATGTGGCGATGAGTGAAATGAAACGGAATTTTTTGTTTGATTTCGTTTCTTTTCTACTGGTGCTTGATATTCACAGCCGCAGAAAGAAGACAATGTAAATGAGCTGGGGTCTATTTAACCAAAAACTAATCACTTTGCACTTTGCAAAATTTTGATAAATGCTAAGTCTTTTACAGATTATAAGAACTTTGCAAATTAAACCTCGTTTTTATTACTCTTATATTGCTGATTAGTCAAGAAATAATCCCAAATGTTTGCTATTTTCACTAAATTACTTATATATAAACAATAAATTATTAAAATAATAATGATTCTATACATTAAATACAAATTAATTTACAATTTCGATAATCCAAAGTGTAAGGAAGAAATGCAAATCGGTAAATGAAATGTGCCAAAGACTGCAATTATAACACAATAACAAACAGTTAATGTGTTTTTATTTTTCAGTTGTTTGATATTTTCTCATAATTTTTGCTAAATAAAAGTTTGCATGCATTGTGATTAGTTTAGTTGATACTTTTAAAACGTATGTTAGGTCGTCAAAATTGATCCGACGTGAATTATTTTTCGGAAACGATGTGATAAACGATGAAATAAAAATATGTATCAAAAGAGGATAAATTTTAGAATATCCAACGAATTTTCATTTAAAGAATCGTTCCGTATAAATTATCAACAAGCAGAATTTATTTTACAAAATATCGGGGACCTTATTAAGCACAAAACTGCAAAAAATAAGGCATTGATTCCAAAACAACAACTATTACTATTCCATCATTGGCTTGGCAATGGATGTCAATATCATGGTGTGGGTACCATGCACGGCATTACAAAGGGGACTGTTTGCACCACAGTACGTCGCGTTTGTAACGCAATAGTCGAAAATTTATTTCCAAAAATTGTGTGTTGGCTAGAAAACGTGGCGCACTGATGATGATATGCGAACCGAACAATTTATTTTATGCCGTCAACGCCAATTGGTCTAGAAGCGCGAATGATTCTCGAGTGTTGCGTAACTCAGCAGTATTTCACAAGTAACTAATTTAAAAAAAAATCAACTGATGTTATTTACATAGATTTTTTTGTATTTACATATTTGAAAGTGGTTGGAGACCCTTTGAAGGTTATTATAGGCGATAGTACATATCCACTCAAAAGTTGGTTGATCCCACCGATAAATCAAAATTCAGGAGATACCTCTGTACAGAATTTTAACAATGCGCACAAAAGAACTCGTCGTCTAGTTGAGGATAGTTTTGGAATTTTAAAAGAAAAGTTCCCTTGTTTGAATTATTTAAGACTACGTCCTAGAACCGCAGCAAAAATTGTACTCACTTGTTCAACAATACACAATATTGCTTGCACGATAGCTCGAGAATATAGAAGTGAAGATTTATTGATGGTTGATGGCACTGAAGTAACAACAAACAACAATAATTTATTGCTGGAAATGGAAGCTGAACATGAAATGAATCTGAGTGCGATCGAAAAATTAAATAATATTTTAACTTTCTTCAGACAAACTGTATAATTCAAATTTATAATAAAATGAAAATTTTAAAGATATAAAAATTTAATTTTCTATTTCTAAAACCTCAATTAAAATTTCAGAATTTATATCTCTTGTGGTTTCGGCATATGTTGTACGTCGATCTCGTACTGGCACTAAATCACTTGTTATTTCTGACGGTGTTAAATTAAGTTCCCTTTATAATTTTAGGCATTGTAAACCGTCGATGGTAAATTTCTCCATCATCAGCTCAAGTTTTAATTGACGATCTTGATTTTGAAAATCACTATTTGGACGTTTCCTTTCGTTTATTGGTTCTGCGCATTTCATTTTTTTGCAATTTTTGAATCTTTAATTGATTCCTTTAATTTGGTGGAGCTACCTGACTCACCATAGCTCTCCGGTAAATTTAAGCCTATTACCATTTCAGAATCTCGCTCCAAAATGTCAAGTATGAAATTATCAATTTCATCAAGATTGCAGTCCTTACCCCCCTTCGATCCAGTTTTTTGAGCGTTATCCCGCTTTGCCTATTTAATTAACACAATTTTAATTTGTAGATTATCTCTAGCATATCTCCAGTCTTTGTCGGCAGATGCTAATTGCATAGAATGGGCGACGACTAATACCTCTTTCCATGCTGCCTCATTTTCGAGCTTAGTAGTATTATTGAAACTACCAAACAGAACGTTTTTCCTCTTTTTTACTTCCTCCAATCATACAAGTTTTGCTTAATCAAAGCGCTGCGTTTACTCATCGTGTCGCTGTTTACGTGTAATAAATTGAAAAATAATTCGCGTGTATGTTTTACAGTAATTTATCGACTAATAAACAGTCATCACATAATAATATATATAATGTATATAATTCTGTATTTCGAAACAAGTGAATGCATAGAAAAAAATCAAATAATAAAAGAAACTTGTTGTTATTCCCATTTGATGTATAAAATATATTTCATCTAGTTGGTCTTGAAAAAAACACGTTAACGTCCAAGAGTATATTTCCTCTGAATTCTACAGTAAATTTGCTAAATGTTTTAGTAAAAAAATAATTATCACTCAGCAAATAATATTGATTGGAAAGGTTTTGGTTTCATTAAAATATAATTAACGCTTTCCAAAAGAGTTTTGTATAGCGTTAATTATATTTTAATGAAACATATTAATTTAAACCTATAATATTAATGTCTAAATCGCCTGGACACTTGTTTAATATGTATTCGAAACTAAACATGTATTTTTTATACCATAACATTATATAATTTTCTCTTTATGGAACAAAATAGTTCAACTTATCAAAATAAATTTTTGCTTAGTAAAATTTTGAAAAGTGACACGTGCTAAGTTGCAAAGTACGATGATTAAATAGGCCCCTGGTGTCCGAAATGATTAGGTTGTGGATCATTAATCGCCAATATGTAATTGCCTTAATCCATTGATCGTAATGAACGAATGTTAAAAACATTAATATTTCGTTGTTGCTCGAGAAACCACAACTTTGACGGATCTTCTGTTTTTTTCAATATTAAGACCATGACCAATGTAAAGCGTGCAATTTAATGATTTTTCTAATAATATTCCTCTTTTCCTGATGACAAATACCAAACTTCTGATAAATGGTAGCTATCTCATCAGCAACAGTGCTAGCTTGCATACTTATACTAGTATTTGTCAGTTTGTGAAGGAATCGTCTAATTACATCTCGACCTATGAAATTTTATAATTAAAAATATCGGAAATGAGATTAACAATACTAGGTGACAAAATTTACCAATCAACCAACATGCCATTACCACCAATCAACCAACATCTGTACGTTATTTTCCATGATTATTAACCACCAAAACTATTTCAGAAACTTCTTCAAAATCTAATGAAATTTTCAAACTTAAAAATTAATATCAAAAATCAATTAATATTTTATAAAACTTATTTTATTATTCGTATACAGACGTTGCTGGTTCAACTTCTAAAACAATAGTCATTGTTTAAACTAAACTGATCCTATTTTTTACATAACCTCATCCTTCGTAATGAATGACTCATCACAAATCATCGAAAAGTGCATGTCTTTAATTGCACTTCATTTGTCTCCACAGAAATACACTTAATAAGTACAAATCCAATAAAATACGAGTAGATGTGTTCTCGCAGATACGTATGCGCGGCAAAACGACCTTTTGGGCGTTTTTCAACTATAAAATTGTTAATTTTTTAGTTATGTTGACGTGCAATGTCTCAGTTTTTTCGTTATTTTTTGCTCCATAACCAAAATTAGTGAAATTTAGTCAAACATGATAGGTACTATTTTAAAAATTAGCCGGAACTTACAAGTTTTAATTTTTTTGAAAGAAACAGCCCGAAAACAAATTTTCTACTAGGTCAACCACCATTTTTATCATTTCATTCGGCATACTTAAAAATATTTAGAAAGGAAAGAGCGGAAAGAGAGGAGAAAACGTCACTAAGGGACGTTTTAGTGTTTTTTTGCAAAAAACCAATTTGAGCGATCCCTAAACGTAGTCCGATCGACCTGAAAATTTGCAAAAGGTCACTTCTAATAGAAATGAAAATGTTTAGCCCTGAGCTCGATAGAAAAAAAGAGATAAGATTTCCTCAATACCAAAATGGGTCGCCCCAATATATGTACATAATAAATAAGTAGTAATATTAGTATATACTTTACTTATTTATATACTTATATTATTACTTTAAATTAGTATATATTTGGTCCTTCATGAATACAGTTATTTTTGAACATGCTCTAGTGGGTTTTGGTTTTATATTTATTTGTATCTATATTAATATAATTAAAATACTTAATTTTATAATAAATATAAATCAGATATCTAAATATAAGGCAAGGTAAAACACGAAAAGTATAATAAATTATACATAAATGAGGCAAGTTTTTTATCATATAAAATCATCTATTTCACGCGTTACCTGTTGAAGAGGGATGGTTATCAAAACAGCCGTATGTCGTATCCATTCTTTTCACCGAAACGCCAAATAAATTGGCTATTATTTTATTATAGTAAAAGATTTAAGCTGAAAAGGGAATTAATTCTCAAAATTTTCAATAAAAAGATATTAAAGATGTTAAAATCTGAAATAATATTTTGCTAGAAACCTATAAATGGAGTGTTTAGCAAAAAAATTACAGAACTATCTTTGAAAATAATAAAAGACAATTTCGTCTCACAGGTAAGATTTAAAGTTTAAACAAGCATCATGCAAACATAGTTAACTGGAAATAATCATATTTAATTTACAAATTTACTCGTATTCAAATTTGTAGAAAAAATTACTGTGGTGTGATTAGCATTTCGCGGATAGATACAGTTGTATTTACCAGTGTGATAGTTGTAATGTGTTTGTGAAAGACAAATATTTATTTGATGTGCATGATAAAACGTGACGTTTTTATTAAAATTGTCTATACATAAAACTAAATCAATTTTGAATTTTGTGGACCTTTTGAGGCCTGCTGAAGAAACCACTTTAAAAAAACGGACCGAGTCTTCTTGGGAGGTTTAGAAATGACTTCCGAGGTACAATAATATTTTTTTAAAAGTTGAATAGAACCGGTTGTGTTAAAATTTTTATTTTAGTTGGTTCAATAGAGGTTCTTCAAATAATTTCTGAAATAATCTGATCTATCTCTTCTAAGTTATAGCTGCCATCTTATTTTGAATCCCATTAAGAGTATTTTACTTACGCCCATGACAGTTTGATTTCCCTCCGACTTTCTCTCAAAAATAATCGGCAGGTCACTTGTTATTTTTAATCTTAACATTATTAAATAATATGTTAAATTATTTGTAAAAATCTGCATACTCGTTTCAGAAGTAGATTGTGACGCTAGATTAATTTCCTTTTCAATACTCATAAATCATTTATTTCGAGGCAGGTTTCCAAGAGTTCATGTAGTTTCAAACTAATGAGATGTTTTTGCACTGAGAATTGGTTTACTTTTAATTTAGAAGATTCGGTTGTCTTCTAAAATATTCAAATATTGTAAATACTTTGAACGCTTCTACAAAGTATAAACAAATAGCAAGATATCACCTCAATGTAAAATAAATATTTGCCTTTCATTTAATTAATTGGAATTAAATTGTTCAAATTCCAATTAAATAAATAAAATTAAAATCGATCAAATGAAAAAATATCAAAATATTCTCAATCTCATTAAAACATAGGCATCACCAACAAGGAAAAAACGTACATACAAAAATCCCACACACTCGATGACATAATATGTCATCGACAATAACTATAATAATGATTTTGTGTGAACATAAGATAAGACCACAAGACAAGACAACTACAAGAAAAAATTGAAACCTGGAGAAAAACGAGCAAGCTATCATTTTATTTTGTCTAATCATTGAATAATAAATAAGAAAAAACGAAGCTTAACCAAAAATACCTACAACCACAAGAACAACAGTTCGTTTATTTATTATTTAGAATAATTTTCGAATTGAATCATTCAATCAAAATTATTGATATCGATCATTAAGTATTAAATTATATTTTATGCTTGTTGCAGTTTTATTGTATTGGGCAAGGGGTCTATTTAATTCAAATCAACGTCAATCAAACAAAACTATATAATAAAATATATGAAATGGAATAGATTACATACATGTACAGCATCTTTATAATTTTGTTCTTCTCGTATAGCAAAAGGAAATGAATGAAATAAAAGATTGAAACCAATAATTTTGATTTAGCCTAATAAAACAAAAAATAAGAATAATGATCGATGTTTATTGATGTCAGTTAAGTGATCAATAATAATCCAACAACAATAATAAATACTAAAAGAAAGAACCTGAGCTAAATTAATACAACAACAAGTATCTGGTGTTCTATATTAATGGTTCAGGGTGATTTGATATCGACATTATTTCCAAATGAAAATTTTTGTTTTATTGCATTTCTAAAAGCAGACACTTTTAAAAATATCCGTATGTCACTAATCGTCCGTTTTTGGTTAAGTCAAACCAACAGTTGTGGTCATGTCAACCTTGCTTATTACCCATAACAGAACAATGTTGTCCGAAGATTATCATCAAAGAAATTATTGTTAAATAAAATAAACTTGCGCATTCAAATATTTTCAGCAAAGACACTAAAATTACAATGAAAAATCTAGCCAGATATAATCAACAAAAGTTGTAATACAAATACACAAACAAAAAAATCAATAATAAACCATTAGCAATAAAAAAATATATTCTTAGCATTTTAATCAGCCGTTGTGGTAAACCGGCTTCAAATTAGACCATGACTATTATATTAAGTTTTATCTGGAGTTGTATTGATGATATTTCCATCGTTTAGTTTTCAAATAATGCCTAGTACGCAGCTGAAGTGAAATGAAATTTTACATATAAAAATGACACAAGTGAAAACGAAAATGAACATTTCAACGCTGAATTTTATTTTGTGGTACGCCATTCAGCTAGTGAAATTGTATTTTTCGTATTAGAATATAGATGTCTCTGTTTAACTCTACACATTTTGCACTGCATTTTTATATGTAGGTAAGATAAACGTAAGCCAAATTTTTGCCATATCATAAATTATTTTTATTTATCCTTCAACAAACTCACATATAAAATATTTTGACATGAAGTTAAAAAAAAATTACTGCGTTAAAATTTTACGAAAATTGACAAAGCAATTTTTCATGCAAAATTTATCTGGTTAATTTTGGAGACCAGCGATAATTTCATTTCACGTCAGCTGCGTACTAGCTTTAAGTTAGCAAAATTTCAGTTTAATTATTTTTTATCAAAATACATACTTAGGCCGTGGTTAAAAATTATTTCAACAAATTGTTGTTTTCATAAAATTTTCAAACGTTATTCTTGTAAGTTTATAGTTCCGTGTGCTCTTGTTACGAGTAGTGCGTGCCTATGAGTCTAAAATAATATTCTTTAATTGAGTAGAAATTATGATTTGTTTCCACGAGCAAACAGCGGTAAGATTTCGTTATCGCAAATACTATCATCTGTTTGAATCACCCATTTATATAACGTACATTTTTTATATTTAACTTGTACTAGTTCATTTCAAAAAATTTAACGGCTTGAAGAGGTTCCATTTCATTTCCACATAAACATTTCCAATATCCACTGCCAAATTATGTCCAGGATTGGAACGGTCAGAATGAACCAGGTTATTTTAGATATGTTGTACATCTATACCAAAACATAAAGCCAATATATATATATATATATATATATATATATATATATATATATATATATATATATATATATATATATATATATATATATATATATATATATATATATATATATATATATATATATATATATATATATATATATATATATATATATATATATACTCGTATATATATATATACATATATATATATATATATATATATATATATATATATATATATATATATATATATATATATATATATATAAATATATACATATATATATACATATATATATATATATATATATATATATATATATATATATATATATATATATATATATATATATATATATATATATTATATTATATTTATCTAAAGTTTTATTAAAATTACATAACCATTGTGTTTTCATAATGATTTGTGGAATTTACAATTTCTTTCCAATAACATCAACGCACATCACCAGTCATTAGGGTTATTAAACCTTCGATACTACTTCGATAATTTACTACTTTATTACATGTTTAGGATGCTCCTATTGGTGTCACCTAAATTGTATTTCATGCTATCGTGCTGCTTGCTTACTTCGTTGGCTCCTGTTTCCACTGCAACATTAACACTATCCCACAGTACTTTGTGTTGGAATCATTAAATGATGTTCAGGTTACTCGGGTTAGTCCCACCATACCGCTGAATAACATACGTTCATTAACTATCTGCTTATATAGCATAAGGTTGTTATGTGTTGACAATTAGGAGTTCCTTCCCAAAAGTCGGTACAATTTTCTGCCTGAGTCTGTGCTCTTAACATTTCTTTTTGACATGCACCTTGTTTCCATCGCAGTTTAGCATCTAGATCTAAACCTATGTAATTTCCTGAGCAAGGATATAGTAATGGAACATTATTTAGTTCCACAGGCAATTTTCGTTCCGTAATGAATGATTCACGAAGGTGACAGAATTGGGGTGGGTAAACTATTCTAAATTTCAGCAATAGAACGTCGTGCCAGACTTTGTCAAAAGCCTTGTATCAGCTTTCTGAACTAAAATATCATTCTATTGCAATTTTCATTGTCTGCTAGTATTCATGGCTTATCCCATTTCTTTCTGTCTGAATACTAACATGGTCAATCCATAGAATAAAATAAAATTAGAGAGACGTTTCAAATTAAATAAGAAAAATGAACTGCCGCTTGCCAAAAGGATTGGGGTTATATTTAAATAACCAAAAATCGCACACTATTTGAAACGGTATAATCCTGTTTAGAATTAGTGACATAATCAGACTAACAAATCAGCTGGTCATTATTTGAAGCTAAGGGATTCGCAGTAGTATCCAATTTGGATCACATTTTTTATTCTTTTTGACACATCTCTTTAATATTAGCTTTGCTTATGATCAAACTAAATGAGATAGTATGTAAATTGTTTCTTATTCCCTTAGTGAATCAGTTAAAAAGATTGTTAAAAAATTAAATTTTTAACAGAAAATTCAAATTTAGTTTTCTGTCTATATTTTAATTCTTTACAATCTTGTTAACCGATTCATGAACGCCTAAATGGCTAAAACTGCATTACAAACAGAGCGAAAGGGCTAACAAACAATTTTATTCGAAGAAAATGAGTCAAAAACTCGTTGTTGCCACACTGTACAAAATCCGGGCCCTACATAGCAATTTTGTGCATTTTAATATGGGAATTGTCTGCTAAAATAAAGTAGGCTTTTTAAAACCCCCTCCGCTCGACAGTCGACAAACTTTATTAGAATGGTCCGACTATTTTTATAAATTGTTCAGTGACGGGTTCAAAATACTGATGTGAATACTAACTACACTCTCATTGTCATTTACACAGAGACGTTAATTAACGCACTCTGTACTACGAAACTGGTTAGCCACATGAGTGATAAAAAATTATCTTAATTTAAGTGATTAAGGTTACCTACTCGTATGTGCATTTTACATGAAAACTAATGTGCACTTTTCGATTATTTTTGCAATTAGTTTGCCAGGAACATTCTGTAAATACAGCAACGTGTCACAAGAGTCAAAAAGATTATTCATAGCAATAAAAAAAATTTGGTTAGTTTTTATGAAATAAATAAAAATATAAACCTAAATTAAATGAAACAAATACAAAGTTACACATACAATAAAATACAGTAAAATATAACATTAAAATGTATAGTTTAATTGGCAAAATATTTCTTTGAAATATCGTGTAAAATATATAAAGGCCAGCGTAAAATATATAAACTGAGGTACCTTTGTTACTCTAATGGGATCACGTTCCTCCAAGTAGAAAAATTTCTCATTTTTAATTGCAATCGTGTTCTATTAATTCACCTAGAAGTTCTCCTCCGCACACACTACCCATTTCACACTATTACAGTTACCACCTGCGCATTGCAAGCTCCATGTCAAGGGTCTTAGTTGTGTTTATTAACATCACCGATCGTAATCGATGACGAAAATTCGCATTGCATCCAGCCTCTGGTGGGATTCGATCCCAGTACCTCCCGGTCCAAGTGCCGAAGCTTTAACCACTGCACTTGTCCGGTAAACACACATTAGTGTTAAAATAGAATATGGCATCACAATTTCCTCAGATCTCATACGGAATGATTTTCCAGATATGCTGAATGATGATAAGGTAAAAATATCAATAAAATAATTTTGTTTCTCTATTTTATTTTAATTTAATGGTTAACTTAAATTGAAAACAAAGAACCTGATGGTGCCGTTGTTTTTTTAGTGCCTTAACTACTTGCTCGAAGTGATTGTTACTGTCAATCCGGCCATGCTTAAGGCAACCTGTGAAGATCATTGTTGATTTTGATTTTTTTACTTTATCCTCCATGATTTCCATAATTTGGCCATAAACGCAAAATCTTCGTAACTAACTAGTAACTATGTATATCTACAAGCAAATGTGTGCGGTGTACTTTTAAAAAGAATTGGCCTTCGAAAATTCACTTATAATTTTCAAAAACAACTCAAAACTAAATTTCGAACCATGATCTAAAAAGTTTAAAATTGTTTCGCAACATTTCATCACTAAACCAATTCCTCATGTCGTGCTTATTAAGTAGTTATTGGCAATACTACAAGACAAAAATGCCAATAATTTTAAATTTATTTGCATTTACACAAATAATATAAATAATAATAATAAATATGTTGTTATATTTATTAATTTTATTTATTTATTAATCGATTCGATATACAAACTGTAATTTATTGAAAGAATATTTGTTTGTAAGGGTTTTAATAACAACAAATATATAAATACGAGAATTATACATTCAGGCTAAATGTAAATTTAACTTTTGATAATAAAAAATGTATATAAAATATCTTATGATGAAATTTAACAACATAAATTCAATGATCGTTAATTAATTAGAATTATGAATGAGTTTGAGAGTTAAGGCAAATACTATACGATGTCGAAATATAATTTATAACTGCATTGGTAAAAAATTGATTACCTGACAATTAATCAACACAATATATATACTCCTTTGGTACGATCAACGAAATCATACAAATATTTGTTGAAATATAATTAACACTTACCAACTATCGATGGTCTTCAAGTTCGTTAATTCATATGCGCATTGAATTTACGTTAAATGGCATTAACAAAAACGTGTGCATAATTTAGATACTATGAATATAATGAATAACATTAGGTATATTAATATAAGAAAGGGACAATACATTGAATTAGGCGGTTTGATGTAAAGTGAACTTAAGAATTCATGTATAATCTTGACAATCTGAAATTTAACAAACAAAAATAATAATATTTCATTCCTTTTTTTGTATTTCATTATTAATAAATTAGGAGTAGGTGTTTCCTCCTTATTGGTATTTTTTATTAATCTTTTTCGTTAATTGGCCTCAAGATATTTTGTTGGGGTTCAGCAAGACCATATAATATATAATATAAGATCTTTTACTCGTATATTCCAAAAATAAATAAATAATTTTGGTTTTGTTTTGGTTTCGTTTAAATTGGATAAATAAAATTTGTTAAGTGAAGATTGTATCTTAAAATGATATATCATTTTTTTAAAAGTAAATAGTAATAAATTTATAATTAAATTATTTTTATGAATTTTGGGATATACTAGAATTTAAGAATGTTACTTATTGTTATTTTACCTTTGTAAACTTTTGTTTTGCTATGTTAAGTATGGATATATTGATAAACAATAATATACCTGCTGAAATTTTAATCTGTTATGGTCGGTTCTGCTGATTATTTAATTTACACCATATTTAATTGTAACGATAACTGTAATCTTACAATAATAATCTTTGTATAGACTTATAATGGGAAGTTGAGAACGGACAACCAGAGTGTCTTTGATTTCATTATAATGCAAACAGTTTTATAATAAAAGTTTTATAAAAAAGACGTCGTCAAAATCTTGTTTGGAGTTCCTGAAATTAATTAGAGTAATCTAATATTCAAATCGATTCGTTATTATATTTATTCAGTGAGTAATCTGTAAGCAGCTAATACCGCATCTCTTTTTAGTTGAAAAACTGATTACCACAAGTTTTTGGTTCAGTTATGATTCGCTCGACGATCGGTTATTGCACACAATACAACTTGTTGAGCAAACAAATTTATTTAATTTTAAAGTATACAAATGATCCAGTTTTACTTAATTGATGAACTCGAATTTTTTTTGTTTTTCTATTGTAATGGTTTTTATTGTGATTGTTCCGTACATTGGTCTATCTAGGGAACTCTGTGACAGTAAACATTTGCAATGAAAAAATAATAAGAAATTATTATAATGGTTATCGATAAGAGGCCAAAGAAACCTATGCAAGCCCAAGAATAATTTTGCTTCTTCTAGATAACCACAACGCCTTAAGTACGATAATTAAGGTGAGCGAAATCAAATAAATATACTATATATGAATATAGTTTAAGACCACATTGTGCTAACATGAAAACTCAATGGAATATCTTGCCAACACTTGTAAAATCAATACTATTTTCTTGTAGAAGCTTGTTAAATTAAAACTGCATGTTAATTATTTATTTGTAATAACACTATTTAATAGTATTTCGAATCAAATAACTAAACGAGCTATTCATCAAAATATGCTCCTTGGCTTTCAGAATCTCTGCCACTAATCTTGGCATTCTTTCAACAAGTTTCGATGTTGTTTCGGTCGAAATATTTTTCTAAGCGATCTATAATTACTCCCATAAATTTTGTTTTGATGTAGACGGTGTTGGCTAAACCTTGTTAATACATTTACCCTGGGTCTCCTTTTCCTTTATGAGTTGCTTACACAAACGGAAAGTGTGCTTAGGGTCGATGTCTTGCTGTAGAATGAACCATTACCCTATTAATGTTATCCTCGATGGCAACGCATAATTTTCCAAAATCTTTCTTTTTCTTCTTTTCTTAAAATTCCATCGACTTGGTAAATGTCTCTCACTCCATGAAAAGAAGCAAAAGCTCCCCAGAGTAACATAGAACCACCTCCGTGCTTGATTGTTTGATCTATGCACTATTCTAACATTTATTCGTTTGCAGAACGTCACACATAAACTTTTGGTTTAGTGCCAAAAAGTTCAAATTTTGACTCATCGGTCAAAAGTACATTCTTGAATTATTCAATTGTCCCATCTTTATGCGCACTAACCAAGAAATTGTGTTTTCTTATCTACTCGACTATATAGAACAGACTCCTACAGCCGTCTGTTCTGAATGATTGGGGAAAGTTGTAGTTGCAGATAGAGCAAATGTGGTTTATTTAGATAAAAAGAGCGGAGCCATATTCACAAACGTAATATGAGCCGATTATTATGAAAGTGGCATAAGTCACTTTTTTAAAAATCAAGTTAATGTTAACATTAGTTACAATTTGACGGTATATCTTTAAAACAGGTTAAAAATGACTTATGCCACTTTCAAAATAAACAGTTCATATGTAAAATTGAAAATTATTGTTTTTCCACAGTCTAAGAGTATGACTCTTTAATAATAATGATTTGTATGTGCTACTTCCAATCTTACATATCGCTTTTTGTATGGATTGGGTGCTTGAGAGTTAAGATAAATAAGAAATGATAGTAGGTATATGAATAACTCAAAAGGACGTTGTTGAGTTGAGTCACTTTTCGAATATATACATCCATGGCAAAAGAAAATTACGTTTACCATGATCTATTTGTATTAAAAGAAAATTACAAGTAGGCAAATAAATATACATTATTACATTTTTGATATAAAAAAAATCGATAACAATTCTGACAATAAACAACTCGTTTATATTGCAAACACGAACTTAAAAAAAATTTAGTTAAATATAATTAATTACAATTGAGTATAATTTCAACATTAATAAATCAACTTACAAGTAACTCTTAACAAAAACAAAATAAATAAATAAGTCACGCACTAGACAATATATATATACATACATAAGCTCGCAAGTGTGTTCTGCTAAAATTTATATTTGACTACAACTGCGGTTTATACATGTACCTAAGAACAAACGTATTGAAAAAGGTCATGAGATTCAAATATATGCGGGGCCTGAATTAATTGTAGATACCATAAGAATTATTAATTCTCTGTGTTGTTTATTTAGTTTGTTTTTGTCTTAAAATTTGAAATTTATTTTTAAAATATTTAAAATATATAATTAAATTCTCGAACGGAAATGATCCATTGTAGTAATATTGGGAGGTCTTTTTTCGTTTTAAAAAGTGTTGGGTCATTCTAGTTGTTTACTATAGTTTAAGAGTTTTCTTTATTGGAAATTAATTTATAAATAATTGATTATATTTTGTCTTTTGCGATTTTATCATAATCCACTCTGTACTTTATTAATGTCTATATATTAATTGATATAGAACATGCTTTATTTGTATAGACCGGATCATCAAAGTTATCGCGACATACAAAGTAAAATTGTACATCACAGTTATTATCATTCCGTTTATTTTTAAATAGAAATGAACGCATATTTCATTGCCAACCGTTGGTGCCGAATTTCCTCAATACGAATACAAAAATACATACCCCGTAGTAGCCCAATAATGTTTTCCTGCACTTCTTAAATCCCTACCACTCTTCCAAAAATTGGTATTTGTTATATTAAATTTTTTATTAATTGTTGGGATGATCGATACAATACCTTTATTTTCAAAATCAGTTCGTACGTCAATCAAATACATACCATTGTAAGTACAGAAACGCATTGCTTGGTACCAATCTGCCTGGCGGGTTAAAATTAAAAAAACGATGTTAAATAATTTAAATTCTTCAATAATTATGTGAATTTACCACATCTGGATAGCTAACATAATAATTGTTTCCATCTATTTGAAATTGTTCAGCAGAATTTACGACGGTTACAACGTAAAAACAAAATAATACTACTATGAGTTTCATTTTAAATGTGAAGTTAAATGATAGTGTTTAATCATTTTATAGTATTTTAACTAACGTACGATGATTGATTACGCATGCAACATTTTTATTTTGTGGGGTTCTTTTTAGCAAGTGTTTTCTTATCTTAAAAATGAGCTCACCATCGAAACAGAATAGAATCCCAATAAAAAATGGTAGTGCTTTTTTATGAATCAAAACATTTACGTACAAGGTTGTTTGAAAAATCCCGCGCCTGAGTATCTAAAACAGTGTCTTTGGGGAAAATTCACATGTTTCAGCATAGTTTCCATACAATTAAATACAGCTATTCCATCGAGTTTCACTTCTTCACTGAATTCCTCAGAATAGGCATTTGTTGCAATTTTTCTGTTTAGAGAAGTACATAGATTGTTTTAAATTTAAACAATGGATCTTACTAACCGTTATTGTACATACAGTTTTATATAACATAGCTTATGAATAGTGATAGGCGAGCGAAAAAGAAGATAACGAAAGAATAGAAAAAGACGACTTAAAATAAATAAAGGCGTGTACATAGTGGACGAGTCAGGCAAAGTTTAACTTAAAACAGAGATCACTTAATAAGAAATTTAATCCATTCATTACACATAAAATAAATAAACTTAGGAAATCTGGTACAGTTCACGAAATTTCTTTCTTTTATGCTTTTCAAGCTCTAGTATTCATTTTTCGTTCTATTGTGCATATTGCTGCATTGTCGAAGTCGTCTCTGGTATCCATCTGTTCATACACTTGCTCGTCATCACTCGCAATTATCCTTTTTGCAAGCATTTCGACCCTTTCGTTACTTTCGGCATTTTTATTGAATTATCATTGTTATTGCTGGCGTATTTGTTCGTGAAAGCACCCAGGACGGGGTTATATCCGATTCCCACTGTGTCGTTTTAATTATGTTCTGTTGGCACGAGTTCAATATACCTGGCCATATAATCCGTCGCCGTCTTTGCACTTGGAGGCACATACTCTTCTACAATCATTTCGTTCGTACATAATAATAATTTTGCAAAATTTAGTTGCTTTTACTTGCAGTTATACCATGTTTGTCATCCACATAGCCTCTTTAATGCTGTAAGATGAACTATTATCATCGAAACTTAAAATGTAAGATATTTAAATTGAATTAAAAGATTTTTTGAAATTAAAGCCTGTAGGAAGATTTGTAGGAAGCACTGATGTGATTTGGCAACATAATCACCATCTTGCTAGCTGGCGTGCCTAAACTGCTTTCACTACATAACTGTTCTCTAGTATTGTCGGCGAGATCGAATAAAATATGATAAGCCGTTTCTGAGCTCGGACCACATTCGCACTGCTTACGAGTATATTATATCGACCAAATCGAATCATCATTATTTCAATGCGCAAAATTTGAATATTCCTATATATATATATATATATATATATATATATATATATATATATATATATATATATATATATATATATATATATATATATATATATATATATATATATATATATATATATATATATATATCCTATATATATATATATATATATATATATATATATATATATATATATATTATATATATATATATATATATATATATATATATATATATATATATATATATATATACATACATATATATATATATATATATATATATATATATATATATATATATATATATATATATATATATATATATATATATATATTATATATATATATATATTTATATATATATATATATGAGATATGTAACCTTGTTTTGCTAAAGTAATTGAATCTAATATCTCGTCAAGGTGTTGTTGAAAATTTCTAATTACAAATTCCACAGTGTGAAGGCTCTGTTCGCATAGCAAAATGAGTTCGATTTCCTGTAATTTGTCTGTATTTTGGTTAATTCTAATCTTCATCAAATTTATTTCTCCTGTCAATTGATTTTCTAAATCCCTAAATCTATTTATCATGGCTGTGTTAATTTCGATTTGCTCATTAATTTTGGAAACTATTGCGTTTTCGTTTGTATTAATTTTGTTTAAATCTTCATTGATTTTTTCTGTGTTACCTTGAGTGACGTCGCCAAATATAATATGTATACCTCGTCTCTGTCTGATTTTTGGTCTCAGGCTTGAGAAAGTTTCTATTAATGTTTTTGATTCTTTTCGAATAGTTCGTATTCTGTTTTCGAAATGTGTGAACAGTTTTGTTGTATTTTTGATTAACTTCTCATACTCTGCTAAGTTGCCCAAGTTACCTGTGATTATTGGTAAATATGATGATATGTTTATAACATGTAGGAATTGAAGGTGGTTTTCGAACATTCTGGCGTTTCCCAGTACAATAGGTATAATCCCCTTATTGTCGGTGAAGTCCATTATTTCTATAGATCCTCCGACCCCGAAATTATACAATGTCGTTTAATATTTCACTTATGAACATTTTTTTTATTTGTGGTGATTATTGGACCGTTAAGGTCTGTAACCACTTTATGTTTTATATATAGAGGTGCCGTTTTATCTCGTGTGTGTTGTTTTTCGTATATTATAGCATCTTTTAGCCTAGGTGGTAATGTTTTATTTTCATTTGTTTTGCCTGTTCGCTTTTCCTTTTGTTGACTATCCTTTTCTGCGATTATATTTGCGCGAGTTGCGTATTCGGATATTACTTGCTTCGTGTAATTTTCCGTGGATAGACTTTCCGGTATATTTTTTGTAATAATGTGTGCTCTATGTAGTTCCATCGGTGTTAACTGGGTTGTAGAATGTATTGTATTATTGTATGTTAGGAGTACTTAGGTCATAAGATCACCAGTTTTTATATTTTTATTCTCATCATGCTTGATTCGGATAATTTCGGTCATTGTTGAGTTGAGTCTTTCGACTAATGCGTTACCCGTTGATGATTTGGTAGTTGTAACATGGTGTCTGAAGTTGAATTGTTGAGCGAAATCCGTGAAGGTTCTTGCTGTGAATTCAGTTGCGCTGTCGGACACCAGGATGCCTGGTATACCCTCCTGCGAAAAGTGTTTTTTCAGTCCAGCGATTACATTTATTGTTTCTCTGTTTTGAAGTTCGTATGCCGATGCGAATCGTGAAAAGCTGTCAATAATGGTTAGGAACTGTTTTGATCTGATCGAGAATGTGTCGATATGAATTCGATCGTTTGGTTGTTTCGATGTCTCCGTGTTTTTTTTAACACTATGCGCCGTTGGTACTTGGCGAAACACATTAACACTTAATAAACACATTAAAACACTTGTTTATTATTTCGCACAAAACTTTTTTTTCTTTTTCAAAAATGTTTAAAAAATTACTCGATTAATTTCGACTAACAATCATCAGGAGTATCTACACTAACGAGTAGATACTCCTGATGATGACCTAACAAGTCGAAATTAATCGAGTAATTTTTTAAACATTTTTGAAAAAGAAAAAAAAGTTTTGTACGAAATAATAAACAAGTGTTTTAATGTGTTTATTAAGTCTCCGTAATTTGTTGTTGCATTTGTATTGGGTTTCGATCATATTTCATTTTATTACATGTGTCGCACTGGTTAACATAAGCGGATATCATTTCTTTGATTCCTGCAAATTTATACGATTTTTTGATTTGTAGATAGTTTTCGTTTGATCCCCGGTGATTTTTATTGTGTATGTCCACAATAATTTTCAGTTGGTCTACTGGATTTGTAATTGTTTTTATCTCATTTGTTTCTGGTGTAGGATGTATTTTGGGTTGATTACATTCTTTGCATTTTTTAATTACTCCCTGGATTCTTTTCTTATGCTTTGGGAATAAATATTTACTTAATAACACATTTGCTGTCGTTTCTTCTCCTGAGTGATTTTCCTTCTCGTGAATCGATTTGATTATATCTTCCTGTTTTTGTTCATCCTCTATGTCTTCCAGACATATCGATGATCTTAGTATATTTAGATTGTTCCGGTTTGTGTTTTTGGTCCAATTGTATATATAATCAGACACTTCATCATCACAGATGATTGCAATGTTTCCGGTTTGTTTTGATGTTATGAAATTGAGGATATTTTTTATTGAATTTTCTTATTCAACGCATATTTGCGTTTTCCAGACATTTGAAGATTATCTCTAAATGTTTCATGTGATCTTCTTTTGTTTGGCTATCATGTAGCACAAACAAATTTTTCCGATCCATTTATTTAATGTTCGGTTCATCAGTCTGAGCAAGGTGGATGGCGCATTTTTAAGGCCAAACGGCATTCGTGTGAATTCGTAATGGTTTCCCAATACGGAAAATGCGGTTTTTGGTATGTCTCTGTCATTCATTTTGACTTGATGAAAGCCTGATTTTAGGTCGACAACCGAAAAATATTTACATCCATTCAGCTGATCAAGTAGTTCCTCAATATTTGGGACCGGGAAGCGGTCATCAATTGTTTTTGCATTGAGTTCCCTATAATCAACTACCATTCGAAATTTTTGTATTCCAGACTCGTTGGTTTTTTATTTACGATGATGATTGGGCTATTCCAAGGGCTTTTGCTCTCTTGGATAATGTTGTTTTGTAAAAGTTCACTGATTTGTTTTTTTATCTCTGGGATTTGTGAGTTGGAGAAACGATACTGTTTCTTGTGAATTGGATTTTAATTGGTGAGCTCTATTGTATGTTCTATGTCACCTGTGTATGGTAACGTTGAACCTATGTCGAACAAATTCTGATTAGACCATAAAGAATTAGACCATAAACCTCTCAATTAGACCATAAAGACATTATGAAACTTTAACAAATGGAATTTTAGTTTTTCTGTAGTTCTTAGTTCTTTTAATCCGTTTAGGATAATTATTTCATCTACTTGGAATGCATTGCTGACTGTTTTAATTGTAATTGGTTTAATTGTGATTGTTTTTTCAGGTTTAATTAGTATTGGGTTGAGATATGATTCGTCGGCCCCTGTATCGATGAGCAGATGTATAGGTTTTTTTTGATGTGGATTGTTATGTATGGTAATTCGTGGGTTTCGTGAATGTTTATTCGTCGTCCGAGGTGTTTGCCTGAAAAAAATGCTCATTCGGTTCTATATCATCTTCGTTGTATTCTTCTTGTTCATCTTCTTCTTCCACCGGGGGTTCGTTTTCGGTGATGTTAATATTTTTTTCTTGTTTGATCGCCAAATATTTTGTTGATTGATTATTATTATAAGGTTGATGTTGTTTAAAGTTTGGGTTGTATTTGTTAGAAGTGCTTGGCATTTGATTTTTTTGTTGCTCTGTCCTTCCAATTCGAAGATATTGCCAGTTTTGTTGTGAGTTTTGGTTCAGATTTGGTTTGAAATTGTTCGTTGGTTTTCGGAATGTTGGTTGATATTTCATGTAATACATATTTTCTTCTGTTGTGCAGAGTTCCATTGCTTCTGATAAGCTTTCTGGACCTCTACTACGTATGTTAGAACCTAGTGGTTCACGAAGATTTGATACAAATTGTGCTAGACACATTTCTTTGTACAAATTCCTTTTTGTATCTACATTACACATTTGAATGCTAGCGTGTGCTATAAGTGCATTTTGTATCTTAAGGATGTTCAAATAAAATTGTCTCGATGTGAGAATTCCTTGCCTCGTTTGGTGGAGGTCCCGAATCAAAACTACTTCCGATCTTGGATCTGAGTAGTGTTCTACCAATGCTGCTTTTATACTGTACCACGCGCGTTTATTAAGACATGATTTGCCTCCCCTTTAATTTTATTACGTATGGCTTTTATAAAAATTATTGGTGTTGGTTCGTCTTCTGGAAGTATGTTGCCGCACAATTCTATTATTTCTTCAACATCTTTTATGAATTGATGTAGCAACTCGACATCACCGTGAAATTCGTTTAAATCTTTGATAATGTCTGGGGTTTTTAAAGATGTATATAATCTGTTCATAATATTGTCGCGTTCTGCCATTTTATCTGTTTTGACTTGCCTAATTTTGTCACTAGTAATTATTTCTAAATCTGAATCGTTATTTATATTATCTATTTTAGTTAATTGATTCTTAAATTCCTCTATACTAGAAAATGCTTTCTCACTACTTGATTTTTGGGGAGTACTGGTTTGGATCATTTGACTATTCTTACTACTAAACGAAAACTACGAAAATTAATTTTCGTTAAAATTTATGAAAAATGTTTCAAAATTATTGTTTATTTTTATTGCCAATAAAAGGGCAAAAACAAAAATATTTTTCGTTTATTATTTTATGTAAAGCCACTAATTACATAAAATAATAAACGAAAACTATTTTTGTTTTTGCCCTAATTATTAACGTATAATTAGCAGTATTATTCCTCTGTATACATATGTACAAGGATTGGTGGGTCAATTATTTAGTGTTGTCGGAATATTTGCAAAAATATCTTACTCACCATGTAATAATCGGACAGACAATTAGAAAGTAGAATAAATTTCTCATGTCTAAGAGTTCGAAACTGTCTCTGTTCTCTACTCGTGTGACTTTTAGCCGGTACACTTTCGATAGATTTTACACTAGTTCACTTTTTATTATAACAAGAGTATGTGTAACTTAACTTGGTGTTTGAAAAATTGAATCAATCACTTTTATCGTAATATGCGATTTGTTCTTGTGATCTAAATTTTGTATTATTTATTTTTTTTTTATTTCACTTTATACACAATTTATTATAATGTAACACTATAATTTTTTTTATTACACTGACTCTAAACTAAACGAATTACTGATTTGCTTCGTAATACAAGAATAATTTTTAACACGGTTATTTTTCTTTTTGTTTAAGAAAAATAGGCACAAACTGGATTTTGTGCTCTAACGGCTGCGCCAGTTATGGGATTTTATTAATGCGTATGGTCTTGTCGTGACACGAGATTTTAAATAATAAAACCTTTGATAAATAATTTATATTTTTTATTTACCGTATTAATGTTTCAAAGTGAACTATAATAATGACAAAAGTGTAAGTATACTTTAGTAGTTTATATGGTTAAGCATTTCCTGCCTCAGCACTGGAATGCATTATCTCTTTATTCATATTTCTGTTTATGTTTAAAATATAACTGCTGATGTGACGGCAGATGGTTGAATCGTCGGAATTACGAGTAACCTAATATGCTGGGATTTTGATATGTAATCAAAATATGGCATTGGTTTGTTGATGTCGTGTTATCTGCGGAAACACTGCATGTTTTGAAGTTGTTGTTGTTGCTGGTACAGTATGTAGCTATATATATATATATATATATATATATATATATATATATATATATATATATATATATATATATATATATAATAGAGCCTTCAGGCTCTATTTAGCATAACGACGTTGCAGGCCGTTGTATCAAAGCATAATCCTTTAATATTTTCTATTGTATTCCAGTTTCCAAGAGCAACTCCTGAATTGCTTATTTCCGATCGATCCAACGCAACTACGTTCTTCATATGTAGCGATGAACGAGATGTTTTCTTTTTTGCTGGTGTTTGATATTCACTGCCGCTAGAAGACAATGTAACTGAACTGGTGTTCGAAATTATTAAGTTTATATCTGTTTCTTGAGATCTACTTGTTGAAGGCTGTGGATCATTAATCGCCAATGAGAAATTTCTCCCATCCATTGATCGTAATGAACGAATATTAAAAGCATTAATATTTCGTTGTTGCTCGAGAAACCACAACTATGACGGATCTCGAAGAAAACTTCTCTTTTACTTGTTTTTCACTTTCTCTGCTAATATTTTTTTTTTTTGAGATTCCGATATGTGTCATGTAATTTAATGATTCTTCTAATAATATTTCTCTTTTCCTGGTGACCAATACTAAACTTCTGCCAAATGGTAGCTATCTCCTCCGCAACAGTGCTAGCTTGCATACTTATACTATTTAGTATTTGTCAATTTGTGAAGGAATCGTTTAATTACGTTGGAAGATAAATTCGTTGGAAGATTATCTTTTTGTAGATTTTCAATCGATTCACCTAAGAAATTAGATAACGAAAAATATCAGAAATGAGATTAAAAATACTAAGTGACGAAACTTACCTATCAAGCAACATGCGTCTGTACGTTATTTTTCCTGATTATTAACCACCAAAACTTTTTCAGAAACTTCTTGTAAACTAATGAAATCTTCAAACTCAAAAATCAATTAATATTTTATAAAACTTATTTTATTATTCTAAAAAAGATGTAGCTGGTTCAACTTTTTAAAGAATAGTCAATGTTTAAACTAAACTGATCCTATTTTATACAGAATTTCATCATTCGTAATAAATGCGTTACTCATCATGAGTCGTCGGAAAGTAATATCATAAACGAAGGCGTACACATAAAATAAGAGTACATGTGTTTAATTGCACTTTATTGAGCTCCACAGAAACACACTTAATAAGTGCAAGTCCCTAAAATAGATGTGGTCTCGCATATACGTATGCACGGCAAAATTATCTTTTGGACGTTTTTCAATTATAAAATTGTAAATTTTTTAGTTATGTTGACGTGCAATGTCTGATTTTTTTCGTAATTCTTTGCTCTATAGCCACAAATAGTGAATTGTAGTCCAACATAATAGGCTCTATTTTAAAAATTAGCCGGAACTCACAAGTTTTAACTTTTTTGAAAGAAACAGCCCGAAAATAAGTTTTCTACTAGATCAACCACCTTTTTTATCATTTCATTGGATTCGGCATACTCAAAAATACTTAGACAATATTAAACCGGCATTACTTGAACGAGCTGAAGTGAAAAAGAGGAAAAAACGTTACTAAGTGTCGTTTTAGTGTTGTTGTTTTTTGCAAGAAACTAATTTGAGCGACCCCTAAGCGTAGTCCGATGGATCTGAAAATTTGCATAAGGTCATTTCTAATAGAAAGGAATATTTTTAGCCCTGAGCCCGATAGAAAAAACCAGATAAAATTTCCTCCATACAAAAATGGGTCGCCCTAATATATATATGTGTGTGTGTGTGTAATTAATTGTATATATATTATTCATTGGTTGGTTTTATTTATACAAGGTGGGCCAAATAAATTTTTTATTTGAACTAGCGGTTATTTTGAGTATGGTAAGGGTTATGTCACTTCTGACTTGACAGAAAGTTAGTTTTATCCTTCCGCTGAACGAAAATGGTTGTGTATTTGCTTGAACAACGCTGGAAAATATTGAAACATTAATTCGAAAATCATGGTAATGTTGCAGAATGTGTGCGAAAATTGCGTGCGGTTTTCGGAAGAAACGAAGCGCCGAGAGCTTCATATGTGCGTTATTTTGTGAATAAAGTTAAAAAAACAGGCTTGCTAATTAATAAACCAACACGAACCAAGCAGCCAACCAAGCGTACACTCGAAAATGTTGATGTTGTAGCCGAGAATGTGCGTGAGTCGCAGGGAACGTCAATTCGTGATCGTGCTCAAGAATTGAACATTTCACGCACAACATTGCGACGAATTCTGCATAAAGACCTTGGTATGACACCGTATAAAGTTCAATTGGTTCAGGAATTGAAGCAAAGAGGCGGTGCGCTGAGTGGGTTTGCGATCGACTTGAAAAAGATGCCGATTTTGGCAAAAAAATCATCTTTTCGGATGAGGCGCATTTCCATCTTAGCGGCTATGTAAACAAGCAGAATTGTCGCATTTGGAGCACCGAGAACGTAGATCGTAGAGAAGCCGATGCATCCTCAACGGGTGACTGTTTGGTGCGGATTTTGGTCCGGTGGCATCCATTGGGCCATTTTTCTTTTAAAATGAGCAAGGAACCGCCGTTACTGTCAATGGTGAGCTCTACCGCGCCATGATAAACGATTTTTTGTTCCCGGCACTTGAAGAGTAGACAATAGGCAACATTTGCTTTCAACAAGACGGCGCTCCGTGCCACACAGTGCACGTTTTAATTGATCTTTTGCGCACTGTCTTCGAAGATCGAATTATCAGCCGAAATGCTGATATGATTTGGCCGCCTCGTAGCTGTGATTGGACACCGTTGGACTATTATCTTTGGTGTGCCGTCAAAGGTTAGTGTTACGCCGATAAACCAGCAACGATTGACGCTCTCAAGAACAATATTCGCATTGCCATTGAAGACATAATGCCGCATACCATCGAAAATGTGCTCAAAAATTGGACCGACCGTATGGGGTACGTCAAGGCCAGCCGAGGCAGTCATATGAATGAAATAGTATTTCATAATTAATCGTAAGGATTGTTCTTTACAATGAAAAAATTAATTTGAAAAAATAATAAGAACTTTTTGTTTTATTGCATTTAAAAAAAAATTATTTGGCCAATATATTTGTACAATATATAAACACACTTACATATACATACACACACATTTATACCATATATCACACAAAAATTTGTTTAATTTTTTTTACTGCACACTCGAAAAATAAAATAAAACTAAAAGACAAACACCAAAAATGTACTGGAAATTTTTATTACTACTTCAAAACCTTTAGTCCATATTTAGATACAACAAATTTCTGTGTTGTTTCATCATCGCTCTCTCGAAAGTAAAATTTACATGTCCAAAATGGCTATGAAATTTTTCTTATTTCACTGTTGGTAGTGTGGTGAGACTATAAAAACTATAAGTTATTGAAAAATGAATCCACGAAAAACCCGGTTTAATAGGTAAAGGGCAAAGAAACGAAGATTGAGACCGGACCCATGAGTCATCGTGTGGATTAGCAGATAAATGCCACTTTTTACGCCGCATTTTTTCATTACAGAGAGAGAAAGCGCAGTGTTACGACATTCAAAAAATAGTCGTGTTAAAACGCTACAATGGGCCGTTCCACACGCGGCTTCTACCGGCAGAAGCCGGTTTCTGCTTTCAAAATAAGTCGTTATCGATAAATGTACGTGTAAAACAATTGTAAAAAAAAATCATTTTTGAAATGTCTTCGCATGTTCGCATCGTATATAACATAATTTATCGAAAATAATTTCCACAATAATATGTTGATAAATGGAAAAATTTACACATATTATAGATAAAAATAATCAATTATAAATTTATATATTATTTATATTATAAAATATTTTTTATATAAATTTTACCTCTTATGAAAACTATTTTGTTCAATTTTATTTTATTTTATTATAAATTATTTTTACTGTATATCACAAACGACTAAATGCGTTTTTTTTTGTTAAATACCACATGGCGACAAAACACAATTTTGTTTGTTTATGATGATAAGTACTGTAACGAAACTTCTTGTGATCGTATGGATCGGTGAAGGAACTCTCAGAACGTCGCACAGTGGTTAAAGCTTTGGCGTTTGGATCGGGAGGTACCGGGTTCGAATCCCGATAGGGGCAGGATGCAAAGGGAATTTTCATCAACAAATTACGATTTGTGATGGAATGGAACACATCTATGACCCCCTGTCGGAGTGCAAAACTCATGGACCGACCCATCTTCCATGCCAGTATAGGCTGACATGGAGCTATGCAGTGTGCAGATGGTGATAAAATCGGACCTATATCCGTACGTCCTCGAATTGGCCCTACACTGGCGAAAAAGTAAGGACGTAAATAAGCAAACCGCGAAAGAGTTGGGAGAGCCTTGGCCCCAGAACAGATAGCAGGGATAAATTTAAAAAAAAAAAAAAAAAAAAACATAAAAATCATAATTTTGGGATTACCACAAAATCACAATTTCATTTACATTAATCGAACTGAACTATTTATATAATTTTTCACTCGCGCGACATTTTACACGAACTTAGCGCTATATCCCCGTACACAAGCATAAGAAAAAAAAACTGATCATTTAAAGTACCATTATATGTTTCATACAAACTATAAATTTAAATTTTAAATAATTTTTAATTGTTTAACTTCTTAAATACACTATACAACATAATATTTTAATATATTTATTTAATTAATTTTATTTTGACCGAAAAATATAATATATGTAATTATGTGATCCAAAATTATAGATAGTCTGTTCTTATCCAAATAAAATTAATGACCACCTCAAATCGATAACCAAAAAAACCGAAATTTTTATATATAAGCACACGAATATGCATCTGCACAATAATTGTGTAGGTGTATTATACAATATTTATTTGCGTAACTACTTCGAGTACTGTATGTGCTGAATGTTGTAACCCAGTGGTGGACAGCTCTGCGCGTTACAGTACAAAACAAATGTATTTATTCGAAAACAAATCTTTTTGCACTTACACATAAATTTATAATTAAATATTTTTATTTATATTGCATTTTAAAAAATAACAAAAAAGTACCAAACAAAACAAGGTACTTCGAGTGTCAAAACTAAAACAAAATACAGTCCATTTATGTTGAAAAAGGGGAATCACGCCAATTACAAACACTTATTTTTGTGTATGGCATTGAATGCAGTTTCAAACTAGTTTTTGTGCAGTAGTGCAGTGTGTAACAAGCAGCAATAAAGCGTTTGCTCTACGTTCAATTAATTATGGAAATTTCTGGAAGAAAAATGAAAGTTTCACAAGCAAAAGTGTCTACGGAAATAAAAAAAAATCATCGGTAAATTAAAATAAGAAGGAGATAGTTATGGCAGAATAGCAGAAATCGTCGGCAGACCCCGTGCAACTATTCAAACTGTGATACGAAATTACAAAACGAATAAATCTTTCGAAGTGCATCCGATAGAGGTCGAAAGAGGGTGTTATCAGTGCATGACCAACGGAAAATTGAAATATTGGTGAAAACTGATCCAAAAATAGGAGCCCCAAAGATAGCTGCATAACTAAAAGCAGATTTACAGTACTTTTTGGACCTAACCATAGAGGTCGCTATCGTGACAGATTGTTGTGGATATTTGAAAAAATTTAAAATGTAATAATCGATAATTTATCTTTATATGAGTAATGAGGAAAATTTACGAAAATAGCTTGTCCTAACCACCGGTAAGGCTCTATTTTCTTAAGAGTTGGTACATTCTGGATAGCATGGTTAATATATCATTTACCCGTATGGCTCGCTATCGTGTCAGATTTTTGTGGATATTGAAAAAATTTAAAATGTAATAATCGTCTTTATATGAGTAATGAGAAAAATTTTCACAAATGGCTTGTCTTAACTCCCGGCAAGGCTACGTTTTCCCAAGAGTTGATACTTTTTGGATAGTTCGGTTCATGTAGCACCTAACTGTATGGGTCGCTATCGTGTCAGTTTTTTGTGGATAATTGAAATTTGTTTAAATGTAATAATTGTCTTTATATGAGTAATGAGGAAAATTTTCGAAAATGGCTTGTCTTAACCCCCGGAAAGGCTGTTTTTTCAAGGATTAGTACTTTCTAAAAATCTTGGTTCATGTAGCAACTAACCATATACATCGATATCGTGTCTGATTGTGATATTTGAAAAAAATTGTAATAATCGTCTTCATACGAGTAATGAGGAAAATGTTCGAAAATGGCTTGTCCTAACACTCGGCAAGGCTTTCTAATGACAAGAATTGGTACGTTTTGGATATCTTGATTCATATAACACCTAACTATATAGGTCGCTATCGTGTCAGATTGGTGTGAATATTTGAAAAAATTTAAAATGTAATAATCGACTTTATATGAGCAAGGAGGAAAATTTTCGAAAATGGCTTGTCAAAACCCCCGGCAAGGCTCTTTTTTCTCAAGAGTTGATATTTTTTGGATAGCATGGTTCTTATAGCACCTAACCGTATAGGCTATCGTGTCAGATTGTTGTGGATATTTGAAAAAATGTAAAATGTAATAATCGTCTTTATATGAGTAATGAGGAAAATTTTCGAAAATGGCTTGTCCTAACCCCCGGCAAGGATCTTTTTTCTCATGAGTTGGTACATTTTGGATAGCTTGATACTTGCTTGGCTTGCAATTTAAAATGTAATGATCGTCTTTATATGAGTAATGAGGAACATTTTCGAAAATAGCTTGTTCTATGGGTGTTTATATCGTAGGGGCCAGCTATTTTATTTTCCTACTGGATCGGTTAGACTGGAATATGATAACCCACAATATTCAACTCGAGTACTGCATCGCTCGAGTGCCAATCAGATTGATTTATATTTAGCGCGTATATATCGCTGGAACTTTCGATGAACACTATATTAATATATACGATTCGAATATTTGTTTAATTATTATTTTTATTTTATTTTAATAAGACAATTACATATTTTAACTTCTAACTTGTCGCGCTGTTCGTGTGTATCTCCTTTTACAGTCGCTCTCTTCTATCATCGGATGAACCCCGAGATGAGATGAATCCTGGGGTGAACACCGCTAATTTGCCCAATCAACAAATGCGTTGATGTCGTGGTGTCGCCACACTACCCCACCCCTAGCGAAAGCAGGGAGCGATTAATTGAAACGCGATGGTCTTCTAATAGTGCGCCCAGACCGGGCTGACGTGGTTGCTGCTCTGGTAAGTGCGTCGTCTAGGTTGAAAGTTACACGTTTCTTACCAGAGTTGTTGTCGTTTCCTGATGTTAGGCTGTTCGGTGTCTTCGTGACAGAAGTCGGTTGACTTGCTGTGTTGGAAGTTTCATTTGGAGTGTCGTTACTCACTTGATCCTTATTTCCGAGATGATTTGGTTCTTCGTTTTCCGTAAAGCATGGCTTCAACCGGTTTATTGACACGTTGGACTCAACCCCTTTGACGATAACTGTGTAAAATTTTTCCGTTCGTCGAACTACTCGATACGGACCTTCGTATGGAGGTTGCAAGGGTTTACGCACATGGTCTGTTCGGATTAGAACGTGTGAACAGCTGGTGAGATCCTTGAAAACGAAGACGTCAGTTTCTTTCGAATGTCTGGATGGCGGTGACGGCTGTACCGGCTTGAAGTAATTCCGCATTTGATCAATGACCCGATTTTGTGTCGTGAATGAAGTTGGTTGAATCATGTCCCCTGGCAAACGTAAATTTTCGCCGTAGACCAATTCGGCTGACGATGCTTCGAGGTCGTCGCGGAATACAGTTCTCAAACCTAGTAACACAAGCGATAGTGTCTTGGTCCATTGCTGGTTGTTAACACACATTATTGACGCCTTTAGACTGCGATGCCATCTCTCGACCATGCCGTTGCATGCTGGATTGTAGGATGTTGTACGTTTGCGTTGGAATCCCATTAAGTTCGCTAAATTGTCGAATAACTCGGATTCGAATCGAGCCCCTCTGTCAGAGACGATAACCGAAGGTACTCCAAAACGACTGATCCATGTTGTCAACAGTGCATATGCCACTGTTTCTGCTTTAATATCCGGAATCGACGTTGCTTTCGGCCACCGAGTAAAACGATCTATGATTGTCAGACAATACCGTTGATTTTCGGATGGCTCCAAGGGTCCCACTATGTCGATGTGAATTTCCGCGAATCGGTTGCTAACAATCGGATAATTTCCGCATTGACTTTTCACATGTCTTGAGACTTTACACCTTTGACAATTCATACATGCTTTCGCCCATTGACGGACATCGACGTTCAGTGCCGGCCAATTGAATTTTTTTCGCATAAGCTTGGTCGTGCTTCGTATTCCTGGATGTGCCACGTTGTGGTATGTTTCGAATACCTGTCGTCTAAGTTTCTGTGGAACATATGGTCTAGGTGTGCTTGTTGACACGTCACAGAATAAAAATTTGTCTGTTCCAATGACTGGCATCTTTTGAAATTTCAAACTCTTGTTGTTCGCGATTAATGCTTCGAGTTCGTCGTCTTCAGCTTGTTCCTCAGCCATTAGAGAGTAATCGATGGTACCTAGGATTGCTAATGAATCGACACGTGATAGCGCGTCCGCCACGACATTGTCCTTCCCGGCGATATGTTGTATGTTGTTTGTGTATTGGGCGATGAGATCCAAATGCCTACGTTGCCGAGGTGACGCTTTCTCCAGGTTTTGTTTCAAGGTATATGTGATTGGTTTATGGTTAGTGTATAGCACGAATTCCCGACCATCGATAAAATGCTTGAAATGTTTAATTGCTGCGTACGCGGCCAGCAACTCTCGATCGTACGTACTGTAGTTTTGTTCTGCGCTCGTAAGTCGTCGTGAGAAAAAACTTAATGGATTCCAGCTTCCGGATTCATGTTGTTGTACCACTGCTCCGATCGATCGATTGGATGCGTCGACCATTATAGCAAGTTTGTGGATAGGCGATGGATGAGCGAGCTGGACAGTTTTGGCTAGTCGTACCTTGCATTGCTCAAATGCTTGATCTGCTTCCTCGTGCCATTTTATTTCGCTGTTATCATTTTTCTTCCGACCTTTGATGAACTCGTATAATAATTCTTGTTCTAAAGCTGCGTTTGGCAGAAACGTACGGTAATAATCATCAAGCCTAAAAACCGTTGTATACCTTTCGTTGTGGCAGGTCGTGTGAAGTTTACTATTGCTTCCACTCTGGATTGAGCTGGTTTGATGCCGGTGGCTGAGATGTCGAAGCCTAAAAAGCTGATTTGGTCTGCGCCGAAAACACATTTGTTTGCGTTGACTACAAGACCGGCCTCCTGTAGCCGTTCAAATACGATCTTCAGATGTTGCACGTGTTGTTCTAAATCGTTGGACGCAACTAAGATGTCGTCGATATATGGGAAGACGAACTTGGTGTCACGAAAAATGGAATGTATTAGCCGTTGGAATGTTTGAGCCGCGTTTCGTAATCCAAACGTCATGCGCGGGAACTCAAACAATCCAAACGGTGTGCAGATGGCTGTTTTTTCTATGTCTGCTTCATAGACTGGTATGTGATGATACGCCCGAATAAGATCGAGACGGCGAACTTTTGCGGAACATGGTTGTCCCTCGGTCTCAATTTTATGAGCAACACTATGTTTGACCGTATTGAGCAACGGTGTTTCTTGGAATACAGTATTGAATTCTTGTATCAAGTTTTGAATCCGTGGATTGATTTCGTCCAACTTGATGGTAGTTAATTGGTAGGATGGCAGTACGATTGAAATCCCGCGGACTGATAAGGTAGTCAATGGATCGATTATCTTTTTGTTTTTTACATCCACCAATAAACCGTAGTGCCAGAGCAAATCGGCACCGATAATGCATCTGTCGACCTTGGCGATCACGAATTTCCAAACGAACGGTCGTCGTAATCCTAAATTCAGAGTTAGATGCTTTGTACCAAATGTTTCGATGAGTGTTGAATTGGCGGCAAATAATTTTAAATCCGATTTGATTAACTCGTCTCGCAGGGTTGGTGTTACGACGGATATTTCGGCACCAGTGTCGTCGTCTCTTATTTTATTATTTAGCTATTATTCGAAAATTTTTATACTCTAATTTAGATTTATTACAATAATTGTGAATTAAATGTCGCGATAGTATAGATAAACTTGTATAGTATTGCCATAACCAACTTTTTCGATTTTCGGGGATAGAAATTTGGGCTATCTTCACAAAGGTACCAGTGTCTATCAGGAATTGTCGTTTTGTTGTTGAGTCAACAACTAGTAGACGGCTATTTGAAGTACTGCCGTCACTCGCCGTATTTAGTGAGGCACCTACTAGTTTTCCGGAGCGTTAGTGCCCTGGCGATACGTGCAAGGTTTCGCACAATGTTTGGCCTGTTCACCATATTTATCGTGGTACCAGCAGTTTGGGAACCTCCTAACTTGGGATTCGGATCGTGACTTGCTTCGCGAACGGTTTTTTTCGCTACATGATCTCCGTTGTGTGTCCCGATGTTTGCGATCGTTGCTGATGAATTGATCGAAACGTTTTGATAAAGCGTCGATCCGCGCTGCAATAGACTGTTCTGGTTGCTCTTTGGATGACGAATGTGGCGTTTGAAAGACGTTGTACAAACCCATAGGTCGATTTATTTCACTTATTTTATCTGCCGAAGCAGCGAGCTTCAATAATTCACCCTCGTCCACACATGATAAAATCTCTTGGGAATGATTCGGCAGTCGTTGTAACCATAAATCGCGTAGTACTGTCTCGGTAATTTGATCTGCAGCTAATGCCTGCATTTCCCGCAGCAATTGCGACGGTTTTTTGTCGCCAAGTTGTAACCCGGATAGCAAACGGTTTAATTTCATTCGGTTGGAATCGCATAATCGATCTTTGATAGCGGATAGTGGATTAAGTAATAATTCGCGTACACACTTTATGGTTTCCGAATCGAGAGCGGCTACTAAATGAGCATATTTCGTTTGATCGGCTGATATTCCGCTTAATTGAAACTGGACTTCTAGTTGCAAAAACCATATTTCCGGATCGTCACGCGATTGAATACGGCATGTTTCACCGACAGCTTGTATATATTGGTGGTGGACTGCCCATCGTTGTTCTCCTGTTTTGTTTTTGTTTTATCCGCTTCGTCACCGCACATGTTGTATTATAATTTCTGACGATTTCGATCTAACAGCTGTAGAACTGGCTTGCGCGTTTTATTTTGTCCACACAATGTTGTTTCGTCGTACTTTTTCGATAAAAAAAAAAAATATTGTACATGCTGGATTAGTATGCTGACAATCACGCGGTCGCGTTTTTTTTTTTTTAGGTTAGAATGACTCGAAAATTTCGTCGCGTGTTCGTTCGATGATTTACGTGTTTATTTCCCGTCGGTCAGGATCACGTCGGGGCACCAAATTATGGGTGTTTATATCGTTGGGTCCAGCTATTTTATTATCCTACTGGATCGGTTAGACTGGAATATGATAACCCACAATATTCAACTCGAGTACTGCATCGCTCGAGTGCCAATCAGATTGATTTATATTTAGCGCGTATATATCGCTGGAACTTTCGATGAACACTATATTAATATATACGATTCGAATATTTGTTTAATTATTATTTTTATTTTATTTTAATAAGACAATTACATATTTTAACTTCTAACTTGTCGCGCTGTTCGTGTGTATCTCCTTTTACAGTCGCTCTCTTCTATCATCGGATGAACCCCGAGATGAGATGAATCCTGGGGTGAACACCGCTAATTTGCCCAATCAACAAATGCGTTGATGTCGTGGTGTCGCCACAGTTCTAACCCACTGCAAGGCTCTTTCTTCTCATAAGTTGCTACCTTTTGGATAGCTTGGTTCATATAGCACCTAACCATATAGGTTACGATAGTGTCAGATTGTTGGGGATATTTGAAAATATTTAAACTGTAATAATCATTTTTATATGAGTAATGATGAAAATTTTCAAAAACGGCTTGTCCTAACCCCTGGTAAGGCTCTTTTTTCTCAATAATTGGTACTTATCATATAGATTAGTTCGGGATCCGTTCAGAACTGCATAATTTAAAATTGCATTTTTCAAAACTGCAAGTTTCAAAACGGCATAGGTACAAAACGGCATTTTTCAAAATAGGATTTTTCAAAACAGCATTTATCAAAAAGGCATTTTTCAAAACTGCATTTTTCAAAAGAGCATTTTTCAAAACGGCATTTTTCAAAACTGCATATTTTAAAACGGCATAGGTACAAAACGGCATTTTCCAAAATTGCATTTTTCAAAACTGCATACTTCAAAACGGCATAGGTACAAAACGGCATTTTTTAAAACTGCACAAGATAAAATGAAATATTTCAATCGATTATGAATCTAGAATTATCTTTTCATTAACTTTTGGAATATGACCAACAGGTACGATTATTTACTAACGGAATACGATGAAGTTTGACATGAATGAAATTTTTGAACGATTCTTGGGTCAAATTCTAGGATAAAGCCAAATGAATAAGAACTTGTCTATTTCTTAGTCGATTAAGATCAAACTTCACATGTTCCTGTGGTAGACTTGAATTTACAAATGAAATTGATTATGGCAAATTTCTTCTACATGTTTTATATAAAAACTTTAGTAGGTATGTTATAAGAAAAATTTACCTTCAGTGGAATTACAAATTATTTGAAGATTTAGTATGCATATAATATTCTCCTTCACCTAAATTTTTATATAGAGCTTCGAAGCTCTAGTTAGTTACTACAATTGCATGGTCGTAGCAGATTACTCCATAATGGAATACATCTCATGCAAGCTTTTTCTTAATTTATCGGGTTTATCGAAAAATTCGATTCAAAGATATTAGTTGCAAGATATGTAGCGTTATTAACGTACGTCGCCACTACAATTTTTTGTCTGAGAGTTTTTTCTATTTATGGTCCTGCCCAAGATAGTACATTTTTAAGAAATCACAACAATTTTATGTTTATCGCACCTATATAGTACGGTGTATAGCATACGTTTATATCAGAATATCATCTATACTACATAACCTCAGGTATATATTTATACGCATGGCATCTGGTATGTATTATGTTAAAACGGTTTGTAATAGTTTTATTAATTTGATGTTACTTAGAAACAGTGGGCGAAGTTCAACGGAAATACCTACTAAAATGTATCGAATATTTCAGCAGCAACGAACAACGAATTATTATGTATACATATATTAAAAGAACCTGAATAAACGATAAATGTCGTTATGAAAAATGCCGTTTTGTACCTATGTCGTTTTGAAAACTGCAGTTTTGTGAAATGCCGTTTTGAAAAATGCCGTTTTGAAAAATGCGGTTTTGAAAAATGCCGTTTTGTACCTATGTCGTTTCGAAAAATGAAATTTTGAAAAATGCCGTTTTGAAAAATTCCTTTTTGAAAGATATCGTTTTAAGGAATGCCGTTTTGAAAAATGCCGTTTTGTA
This sequence comes from Nephrotoma guestfalica, assembly GCA_963691935.1. Lineage (NCBI taxonomy): Eukaryota > Metazoa > Arthropoda > Insecta > Diptera > Tipulidae > Nephrotoma > Nephrotoma guestfalica. The sequence continues at coordinate 170,029,375 of OY829913.1, read as the reverse complement.
CCTATGTCGTTTTGAAATATGCAATTTTGAAAAATGCCGTTTTGAAAAATTTGAAAAATGCCGTTTTGCAATTTTGTGAAATGCCGTTTTGAAAAATGCCGTTTAGAAAAATGCCGTTTTGTACCTCTGTCGTTTTGTACCTTATGCCGTTTTGATATATGCTATTTTGAAAAATGCTATTTTGTACCTTATGCCGTTTCGTACCTTATGCCGTTTTGAAAAATGCAGTTTTGAGAAATGCCGTTTTTTAAAATGCCGTTTTAAAATATGCAATTTCGACCGGGACCCGATTGGTTCATATAGCACCTAACCATATAGGTTGCTATCGTGTCAGATTGTTATGGATATTTGAAAAAATGTAAAATGTAATAATCGTCTTTATATGAGTATTGTGGAGAATTTTCTAAAATGGCTTTTCCTAAGCCCCGGCAAGGCTTTTTCTTCTCAAGAGTTTGTACTTTTTGGATAGCATGGTTCATGTAGCACCTAACCATATAGGTCGCTATCGTGTCAGATTATTGTGGATATTTGAAAAAATTTAAAATGCAATAAACGTCTTTATTTGAATAGTGAGGATACCTGTTATTTGTTTACTTTTAATTTGTTTGTATTTAATTTATAATAGCCTTTTAAAAACTAAATACTCGTATAGACTTGTATTCAAATTGTAATTTTTTTTTTTAAAAACTAATAATTTTTATTTTTGCTAACTACAATATTATAAACTTTATGCGAGAGTTTGCAGTTGTAACACTAATACTTGTGTGAAAATAGTGTTGTTTTTATTTTAAGACACATTCAAGACATATTTCACCAACGTCCCAATTTAACTGTAGTTATCTATGAAGAATAAACATCATAACATTAACTCAAATATGATGCAAATGGTAGGCACCTAGGCACAATAGATCGTTGGAGATAGATAGATAGATAATAGATCATCTTTATAATGTTCGTTCGTATCACCATCATGTTGACATACTGATAGAGTAGATGTGCTACTCTAGAGTAGTTGTGCTGTATTTAATCAGCTTAATTCGGACATTCGCGATTGTACACCTCAATAACCAAGTTTAGATCTATACATACATATTACATTTGGACGTACGTATCAACGTTCGTCGTGTTTAGAACAGCCACAAACTTAAATGTTTTGACTAATCTTGAACATTACAAATAGCAATAACTTTTGTTGATACATTCACAGATGCTGTTAATGATAAATATAAATGTGTAAAAACATTAAATTACAATTACATTTGTGTCAAGTTATTTACTCTCAAAATCGAGATAATGTTACGGCAACGAATTTGGTATAGTACAGTTAAAGAGCAAAACTTAAGTTTATGGTATTTGAGTACATATCGGAAATTTTTTATTTGGTTTGTACTTTACCTCGATGTATGAAATTCCACATCAAAAACTTCAATGTTAATTTATTACTTCGCACATTGCATGTATTGCAGAACACAAATGAATAAAAAAACATAAATAAACTTGATACAAATCTGTTTCCAATGTTTCATGCTCTAATTAAATGATTCAAGTATATACAGTTGCTCCAAAGCTGCAACTTTTTGTTTGTTTTATATTAAAATAATAATGTATTTTTCAACAATTAGCAGAATAATTTTAAATCCGAGACCCACAATTGAGAATGCAGTTTTCTTTTACATCAACTATAATATAAGTCAGATAAAAATTGTATTTATTTTATGATAAAATATTGAGCAATGCTGTAAGAGGTAAATTTATAAGAGAGAACTAATGAAAACAATCGTAACAATGAATCATTTTATTTTGATATAATTTGTTTTGCGATTAGCTTTAGTTTAATTTGACATTCGGTCTTAATAAAGAAAGTGCAAGATACAAAACTAAGATATTCATGTCGATTAAATGAATTCTTCTATTCTTCTTGAAAAATCTTCTTCACTCAAACAGAAGAAATCAAAAATAGAAGAATCTTCTATTTTTCTATTATGTGTAGCAGTGGGACTCTAATCTTCTATTTTTATTATCGAAAGTTCGAAATTGAATTTTTTCTTCTATTTGCTCTTGTCTTAATGTCAAAAATATATTTTTACATAAATAATTTTAAATATATATATATATATATATATATATATATATATATATATATATATATATATATATATATATATATACATATATATATATATATATATATATATATATATATATATATATATATATATATAATATATGTATATACATATATATATATATATATATATATATATATATATATATATATATTTATATATATATATATATATATATATATATATATATATATATATATATATATATATAGATATATATATATATATATATATATATATATATATATATATATATATACTGTTGTTTACAAAACAAATTCTAGAAATTCCGGCACTATACGGAAACATCGACTGAGCAAAAGGAAATTTATGTCGCATTTATGGAGACGAACGAGGCATTCCGAACAAAAAAAACAACCGATAAATCGGTAGATTATTTATGGGAGAAAATTACATCGATACTGAATACAGCAAACCGCTGTATTCCGCTCACCGAATTGGAAAATCGTGCTCTTGTTTGCTGGGGGAAAATTGTTGTTGGGGCATTCAGAAGTGTCATCAGCGGGCTTTCAAAACCCTGAAATCGAAATCGAATACATCGACATTGAAGAAATTCATGTGCAACACTCGGCAAATGGTGCTACTCCATTACCTCAAAGTAGCGAGAGACCTGGAATTGGGAGACTTACCGCAAGAGGTAAATTTTACTGTAATTTTTTATATATATATTTGTACTAATTGGCAGCTATACAATTTTAGATAAGCAGTTCCATCAATTTTCAGAGCAAGCTGAACAGGAGAGGTTTAGGGCCCGCTGCGAACTAAATTCAAGTTTAAAGGAAATTAGCGGTTCACTAAAATAAATTTGCGAGTACTTAAAAGCTATTGCCGAAAAAACATATAGGCATTATTGACGAATTACCATTAATAGATACCATTAATTAGATATTACTATTAATAGATGAATTACCACCCACTACATAAATTAAAAAATGTAATTATTTTATGTTTATAAATGAATAAAAAAATTTATATTGAAATTTTAATTGATTATTACAAATTTTATGAATTACTAGCATATTGGTCGCGAATTCGATACCCTAAATTGCGCCATTGATTTCTATTAATGGAGTTATCCATTTCCGGTGATTCATTTATAAATTCGTCGTTTGTAAATTCGAATCCATCGAAATCAATCATTTCTTTAGCATCTATTGCTGTATCGTTCAAAAACTTATTGTGCAATGCAAATATAGCATATATGATTAGGGCTGCTTTCTTAGGGGTATAATGCAGAACACGATGGCGTAACAAACATCGAAATCTATTTTTCAATACCCCAAACAAGCGCTCGATACAGTTTCTTGCGGTATTAAACTTCGAATTAAAGCGAATTTCAGAATCGCTGGATGGATTGGCGTACGGAGTACAGATCCATGGGTCCAATGAAAATCCAGAATCACCTGAAATTGAAAACACGTACTACAATTTAGCATAATTCTACATATTTTATAATTTATTCTTGACCAATGATAAATTCCGTTTGATTGTCAATTGAGGAAAATCTATTTGAAAAATGATTTCTTAGTTGTGATGTTTTCCATATCGCGGAATCATGCACCGATCCTGGGAATAATGCGTCGGCATATAAAATTTTCATGTCGGCATTACAACACTAAAATATATAATTTTTTTTATAATACTGCAAAAAAATATAAATTTATATTTTACCACTAGCGTATTTATGCTGTGATATCCTTTTTTGCAAATGTCTAAATTGACAGGTGTCTCAACTGGATTTTCCAGTGAGGCGATAATGGTTATTTGGACACCGTCAATAGCACCGATTATATTCCTCATTCCATATTTATCCTGAAATCTGTTTATGGAACATTATGAAATTTTATAAATTAATCAATATGATACATTTTTTCATACCTTATTTTGCTTCTATTTTTTTCCAAAATAGTTGTAGGAAATGATATGTGCCTTGGCACCAAATATTTGTTTATAAGGCAAGTTACAGTGTCAATACATCTTGACACACTAGGTTGTGACACGCCGAGCACATTGTTGCTACCAACGGAAGCTTGGTAGCTCCCTTGCCCATAAAAATGCCAAGTAGCAAGTACCTAAGTATAAGACTCATATATGTACCCTACTTGGATTTTAAAATAATTAATACATTCTTGTAATTTAAATGGTATTGAGTTGAAACGCGATTTTGCTGCTAAATTGGTTACCAGTGTCACAACATTTCCCTTTTGCAATCGAAAGTACTTGTGGAATACACTATCAGGAAGCTGAAAGGGATCCTCGTTTATTCGTATATCCTTCAATCTCATTTTTAGTTTTTGCCTAAAAAAATGTATTCAATTAATTTTTATTAAATAATTAATAAATTTACTTACGATGCAATGCACTTTTGGCGGATTCTTTCACTTCGCATTAAACAAAAATTGATTTAATCAGAACACAACCCGCTTTTTATGTCTTCTATTTTTAGTAAAAATCTTCTAAGCGAAAAAATTAAAAAATTTGTTTATTTTTAATAAGGAATAGCAATTCTTCTATGTTTTCCTTCTATTTCGACATTTAATAATTTTCCTACACAAGTATAGAAGAATAGAAGATCTATATTGAATCGACACCATTGTGTTTAAATTTGTATTACTCTGTATTTTACTTTTGAATTTTATTAGATAGTAAATTCAGATTTAGATGACAAATCGATATTTTATTTAAATTCAAATGTAGAATAATTATTTAAATAATACTCGTACAACGATGTCTTTTGTCTTTATAAATCATCAAACTAATAATAATTTTAATGTTATATTCACTAATAGCGTATTCAATCATCTATCTAACCTTGCTTATTTTATATGTACTAAGGCTAATCCGTTGTTTGCTTATTATTGGGTAATATTAATATTTACTGTTATGGTCCTTATTTAATCAAAAAAATCCAATTGATACTTTTAAAACACAAAGTAATAGATTTTCAAAATTCAAAGTTTTAAATAAATCATTAAACCGACAACATAATTTAAATTTTCAGTTTTTTTAAGAAGTGTTCTTGCCAATTAATCAACATGAGTCATTTAGTTACAAGTTCACTAGTTTTGCTATGATTTGTTGGCCAACTTACTCATCAGTGTATCATAATTTTATTTTACCTATTTCGTCAAAAATTGGTGTTATTATAATATTTGTGTTAAAGCTTTAACAAATAAAAATAGTACAATTGTAATATAACAAATGAAATACTGTAGATATAGATCAAATTTATTTTAATAATCTCATTTTAATACTTTTCGTAATGTTGCAACATTATGTAGTTTTATGAGTCTTTTATTTTAAAAATCTAAATAATTTTCCTATTTAATTATATTTAAAGTGAACGACAAATAATTACCACATTGGCCCTATTCTGACTCTCCCTGGGAATAGGGAATTGAAAAAAACATTTACAAAGCATTTTTGTATAAACAGTTTGAAACAACATATTGAACACTAATTTAAGCATGAAATTAAAACCAACTAACACTTTTGTGTATCCGTATCAAATTTCATATCTTTAGAAATTATAATCGTAATCATAACTCAAGTAACACAAATGTGTAGATAGGTTTAGAGTAGCATAAAATGCCATAAAATTAAACGCTTATACATTTTTATAAAGGTAAAGATTTAGAATAATCTAAATAAAGAGAAAATCGAGTTTATTTGACAAAAAAAATTGTTTTTATGCGGAAAATTACACCAACACATTTGTGTTAGTTGGTGTTATGAACAACCCAATAAAGCAAATTGCAATACCTTTTAAGAAAATAACATCTCTTGACACGAAGTGTTACCAAAACGCCACAGAACTTTTATTTTTTGTTGAATTTTATTGAATCAAAGTAAAAAATGTTCACAAATATTTAAATTTTCGAATTGCATTAGCAGTTTTTGATTTATGATCGACACTTTGGTATTTTTTTGTCCCAACCTTGCTGTTCAAAATACCCCTTACCAAGAAATCTAGCGGATTTGCATCCAGTGAATTTGGTGGCCATTGGGCAGTGGAAATGAACCGCGGAACGTTGTTTTTCAGCCAATCTTGATTGACGCGCGCTTTATGACTCGGTACCGAGTCCTGTTGAAATATCCAGGCTCTGCGGCCGAAATGTTTTTGTGCCCAAGGTAACAACGTTCCCTCCAACAGATGATCAAAATTTGAGCATTTTACTTGATGTCATGGTCGAAGAAAACGAGCGGTGAACGGCTTTCGGCCGTTACGACCGCCCAAACCCAAATTTTCAGTAGAACGGCCGGGCAAGTAAATAACGAACGATGACTCATCGGAGAAAACCAAATTCGGCAAATCGCAACTTTCGTGCAAGCGTAACAACTCCTTTGCTCTTTCCACTCTAACTTTTTGTTGAGCATTGGTGAGACCATGCGTTTTATGGATTTCAAGGCCTTTAGTCCAAGATGATCATTCAATATGTGCTGCATCCGTTTGAGCGAAATGTTCGCCTCACCATTTTTCTGCCGCTACACTCAAAAAAAAATATCGGTCTTCCTAAACATTTTCCAAAGGAAACATTCGAAATGTTTGGCAAATTTATTTGTGGGAAACAAACTCAAAGTTTGGCGCAAATATTAATTATTTTTTTCACAAACACTTGTATTATTCGATACAAATATAAAATTATATGTTGCGCACTTTCAAATCGTTTGGCAGACATAATAAATGTTTTCCATATATAATGCTGCTAGATTGCTGTAATCAAATGAAATGTTCTCTCAACACACTAATTATTGGTGGGAACTCACCTCTAAGTGTTTGCTGCTAATAGTTTTTAATTAATAAAAATAGGGTATTTTCATTTATTCTGCATGTTTTTATTTTATTTAAATACATATTAGTTTAGGTACATAAAAATTCAGACTTTTTCAAATTTCAAAAACCTTCTTTAAAAACTATTTACAGCTAATTTATTATTTATATTTATTAAACTAAATGTTTCTCTGACCTTTAATGTGTCAAATAAAAGTAGAAGAGTTGTTAATTGTTAGAGTTGTTAGTAGAATCTTCTAAGCAATGAGACGTTAAATGAGCTCGTAAAGACTCGATAAAAGAAAATTTTCTACTACATTTTGTTTGTGGACATTCAAAATACGTCATATTATGATTTCTTAAATGTTTTAAATAAACATTTACTGAACTATAATCTATCTTACAAACTAAACATTTAATCATTTTAATCTAAAGATTTAATAAGCAGGCCAATATTCGGTAATACCGCCTTCGTAACATTTAAATTGAATATTCGTCTTTCTATGAATACCCAAATATGAAATGCTTCCTTCGGGTAACTAATATTCAGGCCGCAAAAAATTTCGAAACAGCTTTTTATTGCTTCGATGGGGTTTTCAATATAAATAATTTTGTCTGCAATTGTTACGGCTACTGTTGGATTGCATAAATTTCCGATCAACAGAATTCGAGGTTGATTAAAATTATGGTTTTCGTTTTTTCAACGTCGGCTTCAGACTGAAAACAATAGTTCATATTAGTTGTTACATAGGTAGATTAATATCATTCTGTAAAATTATGATTTGTTACCTCTAAATGTTGAATAAATGATTCTTGAGATTCCAATTTACTAGGCCGCTTTTTCCAGATATGAACGTGGTCTGCACTATATGAGGCAATATTAGTAAACTGATTAGTTCTTTAAATCGTACGTCTGTAAAAGAAAGATAATTAACTTTTGAATCTAATTTTAGTATGAAATAAATTACCTTGTTTGCTTAATATATTTAGATATTGCTTTACCGTAACACTTTTATTGTCCGAACCCTTTTTGATAATCTTGTCGGCCAATATTCCAAATTCCGATGAATCGAAAGGTTTAATACCTGGATATCTTAATTTAGTATCGACTGCTAACAATTCTAATCCACGAGGTTCGAGAATGCATAAAAATTTGCAAAGGTAGTCGTGTGTACTTATTTTGGAATCCAAAATAGCTCTTCGATGAAAATGAGTTTTTTCCGTTGCTGCTCGACATCAGACCACGGTGTGATGTTTTTAATTAAAAAATCTACCGCTTCTTTAATATCATAATCCTGAAAATTTTCAGTATATGCGACGGACGAGCTCTGATTGCCCCGTTTTGAAATTTTTCTTCTCGTTATAATGCCTGCTTTCGACAAACTATTTTTTTTATTATAGTACGCATCGAATAATTTCCCCTTCGCTGGTTTTCCAAATTCGGCGGGAGTGTAATATACTCCTTTACATTCCGTATTTTTGTTGAATATAACTAACAATATGTTGTTGGCCAAGTCATTGAAATTTTATGCAGTTAATCTGTAATTAAATATCTATTAAGAATTTTATGTTGCGTTGATATATTTTTGTGCAAATTATTTTAAATCAATAGTTTGACTGCCTCGCTTTATTAAAGAACAATTGTTTTTTATTTTTAGCCGTCAAAATACTATAATTGCTTAGGTTGGGTCAATTTTACCTCTGAATAGAACTAACTAATTGAGCGGCCCGTATAGTTATTGAGGCTAAATATAGGGTTAAAGATAATAATTTGGAACGATAAGTGCTGCTGGTAAAATTGAATAGTTGTTGTTTCGATTTATTAATTTCATACAAATCATGTAATAAACTAAAATGATTCCAATTTCACGATCACTCATTATCCCGATTACTATATTCACCATAGATCTTTTCAAACACAGCATCGGCCGAACTCTAAATAATTAGTATTTTGACTGATAAGAATTAGGAAAATTTTCTTTGATGTATAACACCAAATGTTCACATCAGGCGGCTATATGTTGGTCAATAGTTCCGTTCAAAGCCAATATTAGCGGAACCCTAAAAAATTATTTATTATGGAATACTTACGCTCGTTCCGGATTTTTATTCAAAACCGAATTGATTACTGTTTTTGTAATTTGTATCCTATCGATATTTCTTAAAGAATTCGGATTCTTCTCGTATTTCATCAAAATTTCTTTGGTTGACTTGTTAAGCAGCGTGCGAATTTCCTTTAAATGTAAGTTGATATAAATTAATAATGCAATAAATCAATTTACATGACATTTTATAATTTTACATCTACAGTGAATGATGATTGTACGATTTCGTTGTTTTGATTAAAATTTAAAAATTCAACCGGCCCTTTACATGAAATTGTTCTAAAAACCTTGGCTGGTGATCCACCATCTGGATTGGTAAAATTAATAAAGTTGGTTTCATTAAACTGAGGAGGCAATTTTGATTCTGAATCAAATATTATTTCGCCGTTCTCTAAATGTAAAGCACCAGCATTATTGTCTTCAACAATAATAATTTGGTTCATTTCTTCGACTTCGTCGAATTCGGAGACCACAAGTAACAAATTTTGCTGGTATCGTTTTACGTATGATGTAAAAATTCTTTTTTAATTTCGGCACCGCTATGTTCATGCACGAATTTGAAATTTTTGGTTATTTTGAAGTGAGATGCAACTAAAGAAAATACATAGATAAAGATTTTGGTATACCAATTACAAAGCTATTGAATTTTGTTTCAAATACCAGCAGAATGAAATATATCATACGAAAATTCTCCCGTTCCAGAAATTGGTACTATTTCAGTATTATTATGGTACGAAATTTGAATGGCTTCGAAATATTCAGTCATTTTTTTGTAGGTTATAATAATTGTAATACGAGGAATACCTGATTCTTTTAAAATTATTTATTGTAAAAATTTAAAATTCACTTTAATTAATCGAAATTAATTTAAAAATTGAGCTCACTACACTTTAGAAATTAATAATAATCATTTACGTTAATAAAAATTCACTTTTCACTAATATAATATGTTCATCACACTCCGCATACACTGATATAATGAAATAAAAACCGCATGATTTTCTCGATGCACTCCTATTATTTGTAACAAACATAAAATATTTTACACACCTATTTCTGGTGTGTAACAAATAATATTTATTTGAAACAAACACTTGGTCAAGAAATTTGTTTATAACAAATAATTAAGTGTTTGTTAATAATAATCGTATTGTTAACCAGAAACAATTGAAATAATTTTAGCGTTGTGTTTCTAATGATCAAATTTATTGATTGTGCTAAACATTTTACTAATTTTGATGAACAATAAAATTTTATAAATATTTATATGAACCAATGTGTATTTAATATGACCAAATTGTGTTTTTGAGAAATAAAAAATGATTACTATAAATAAAGGATTTATACTGACAAATATATTCTAAACAATCATTTTTTTCGGTGTACGGTGCGGATTTCGAGCCAATTTGGCCTTCACCTTCCTAATGGTATCCGGTGATGCTGCTGTGCGTTTCAGTCCACCACCATGGCGTTTTGCAATGCTGCCAGTATCCTTATAACGATTTATGGTGCGATACAATCATTTTATTCACATGCAGATGTTTTAACTTGTTAACAATCTGCGGCTGTGGTTGTCCAGCCAAATATAGAGCAGAGCAATCACACTATTACGCTTGAATTCCATTGCGGATAACTTTTTTTCTGAATATTTCCCACTAAAATACTTTTGTACGCTTGTAAACAATGGAATGAACTGTCATTAGTTTAGTTAATTTGAGCGCCCTGTAATCACTGCTTTGACAGCAATGACAGTCTGAATATTTCAGCTATATTTCAACTTTCAACCTATTTAGGTATATTTCAACTTTTATTCAAATTAATCACATTTATATCACATTAGTTTAATATATAATTCAGTCAGTATTAAATAAACAAAAAATGTATTAGCTAATGAAATTATTTCTTATAATGAAACTGCTTAAAACAGTTTTTTTTGCGGATAAACACAAAAATACATTACATTTCTCGCAACGTACTCGGGCGTGAGCGAGATTTGCATGATTATAAACGACACATTCTGGCTGTTGTCAATGAATCCAATATTGGCATATGTTCATAGCCGTCGTACCGTTTGCCAATGCTTGGCAGAGGCGAGGCTAAATTCGTACTCGAGAAAGAAAAGCTTCCTTCTTCATCTTCGCTACTGCTGCTACTTCTGGCTCATCCTTTTCGACATACACTGGCAATTAAAGCACTTGCCACCGCCATTTTGAAATCGAATAAATCTTTGATTTGACTTTTGACAACTCCACATGCCACTCAATCTAGCCGATATTCTATCCAGGAATTTACGACTGCCAGGTCAATTAAATAAGTAGCAGCTTTCAGTGTCCATTTCTTTGTCTTAATGCGACGACCCCAAACATATTTTTATTATATTGGGATACAACTGCAGAACAATTCAATTTTTGGTAAGACTTTTGTTGTTTGTTCCAACGTTCCACAGTTGTCACTGGATTTGTACCGGCAATTGTCGATAATGTGATGACGCCCTTTGAGTCTTTCCACTTTACCAAGGTGATGTCGTGTTTTCCATTATTATTGATAAACTCTTGGTTCTCTCCTTTTTCCATATGCCTATCAAGTTTAAAATTGACATTTTTAAGGCGATTTAGCATTATGGTTCCTATAAATTAAATGCAAACTTTAATATGAGTAATTAGAAATTATTGAGAACTGGGCCTTAGTCTAACGAACGATCGCCAAGTTCAGTTTTATCTCCCTGATAAATTTCAAAGTCGACCTCTAGTCGACCCGTGTATGGGATCATCTGTTCATCCACAGCGTAGTTGTCTATTTTTCGGAATAGTGATCTGCACCTTTCTCTCACTGCGTTTATTATGGGTTGAATCTTCTCAAAATGAATTTAAGGGATCAGCCGCAGTTAAATTGATATATAGTACACATAATGGAGCGAATTACGGATATTTCGAAAGCGATTTCGTGGCATCGCGCCCGCGATTGTTTCGAATCGAAATCCCTTGTGCCAATACATTTTAATTCTTGGGTATGAAACGCAACCCATCATCATGGATATGCCGTATACTCTTTAAATTTCATGCGACGTCGTTTTTAGTTCGGTGCCGCGAGCTTGCAAATAATATACGTTCCTGTACCTGGCAGCATCAGTAAAATGGTACTCATTGAAGTACTTTGTAAAATATTCTAAAGGTGATTTTACAAAATTATGCAATAATGGCTCATTCGATTCAACGGGTAGTTGATGCATTTCTAATTGGCCAGCACGCCACACATTAATAGGTGATTGATCAATTTCAATTTGTTGTATCTCCAATAATTGGTTTTCGTTTTCTGTGGGTCCTTCTAAATTTTCGTTTTTTTCGTCATGATGGTCCTCCAATGATACAATATTTTTCAGCTGCACGTCGTCTGCGGAATCGAAGCCAGATTCGTCTAAAATTCTTTGCAGCACATTTTCGCTTATCTGCCATTACCCGTCATTGTATAAAACTGCAAGAAATTTAAAATACAAATTACAGTGCAATTTAAAACCAACTTACACAAATGTTTTCGAACAATTTTAACTAATCAATTGATTAAATGATATAAATTATATATAATTTAATATTTAATTTTGAAAGTTAAATTAAAAAAACATTTAAATATATATTTCTATGCTTTTAATAACAACTTACCTTTAATTGGATCGCGCATTGAATATTAAACTCGTTTTAAGATTAGAAAAAGACTGACACAAAATTATTTTGGCACATTAATTTTGACATAATATAATACCATTTAAATCGCTAATAGATGGTAGCACAAAACATAAAAAAATATTTATACGACTTAACAAACTTTTCATTTAAAAGTATGTATGTAGAGCCTACACAAATATGTTAGTCGGTCTAAACTTAATAATTATATGAAAAATCATTACCGCCATTCGTGCAAAAACACAATTGTGTGGGTTGCATCTCCATTGAGATGAAATTATAGACAGGTGATACATTTTAATTAGGTCGTTATTTACATACATGTTAACAAGATTAATTTTTTTATTATGGAACAGAAAGTAAATACTTCCAAAACAATGTTAGTTGGGATATTTTTGTTCCAAAAGCTGTTTTTTAGTGAAAATCATTCCCAAAATCATACAATTGCTTCGAAATCGAGACAAAAATGCTATAAAAATATTTGTTCCAATTTTGTATTCACAGAGAAGGCGAGGGGTGACATGTTGTAACATCATATTTTCGATACTTTATCGAAGTTTATGTCTCGCTTCTTTAGAATGAAATGTGATACTACATCACATTTTATATCATTTACCAGGTTGCTTGATTGAAAAATTGTGATATTCTACTCCGTTTCTATCACCAAATAATTTGTTTGCGATACTTGAACGAAATTAGAGAAAGACAACTTGTTTGCATGTGTACTAATAGGTGATAGCAATAGAAACGAAATAATACATAAATGAAACAATTGCTCATTTCAATTTGGGAAAACTTCGAAAATGTAATGGAAATAAACTTCGATAAAGTATCGAAAATGTGATGTTACAACATGTCATCCCAGACAGACACTTTAAGCATCACAGTAGGTCGATTCTGATTAACACAGGAATTCAGAATTTTATTTCTATATTTGAAAGCAGAAATTTTTGCATTTGCCCTACAAAATATTTATTATGGTTCATTCTGTTAAATTTTAGAAAAAATTTATATGAATTTGTATCATAAGTTTTAATACTCTATGGCAATGCGTTAATAAGCTTTGTAGCAAGATAAACATTTTTCTTTGTTCAGTATAAATCCTAAACGGTTCAGCCGATCTGAACAATCTGAACAATATAGCATATTAATGTATTGTATGGATGCAAATTTAAGCAGATGGGTGCAAAAATTCGCACATTGATCAATTTTCAGCAAAAGTTAAAAAATATCAAAAATTAAAATGTTTGCATAATTTTCTTGACTGCAAATTCAAAGTCTATTTCAATCCTATCCAGTGATACCTCTTTGTACTATACCGTGCCAACAAAGTGATTTTGGGGTCAACGTTTATTGTGAATTTGTCAGCATGAAAATTAGTGGTAAAAATCGAATTAAAACATGGAAATAAGCAAAAAAAACATTTTCATTACTAACAAGTATTTACCCCTCTACCCCGAATGACAGCTTCCATTCGATGTTTCATTGATTTCACCAAATCATGAGATATCGGCTCCAGTTTCTCTGCGATCGCCTGTTCAAGCCCCTAGAGACTCGTTGGAGTCTACCTTTGTACTTATACCGTGCTAACAAAGTGATTTTTGGGGTCAACGTTTATTGTGAATTTGTCAGTATGAAAACTAGTAGTAAAAAGTCGAATTAAAACATGGAAATAAGCAAAAAAAACATTTTGATGAATAACAAGTATTCCCTCCATTACCGCAAATGACAGTTTCCATTCGATGTTTCATTGATTTCACCAAAGTTTTCACCAAATCTTGAGATACTGCCTCCCATTCCTCTGCGATCGCCTGTTACAGCTCCTAGAGACTCGTTGGAGCAATATCTCTGGCTCGAACTATTTTCAGCTCGTCCCATAAATGTTCGATGAGATTGATGTCCGGCTTCGAGCTGGCCACTCCATGAGAAGCACATCCACCTCTTGAAGGTACTGGTACACTATACCAGTCGTATGCGGTGTCGCATTATCCTGCATGAACACAATGTTTTCACCAACAAACCCGGCAAAAAATACGACGTAGTCCTCGAGTACTTTCCCAATGTAGCATTGAGAAGTTAATCCTCTGTATCGACGGCCAGTATTCGCTCCGGAGATGAACACAAGGTCTGTCTTCGCAACCAACGACGCCTTTCCAGAACATGCGCGATCCACCGCCATACTAGTCACGTTCTTCAACGCAATATTGAGCAAATCGCTCTTCTGATCTTCTGTACACTCTCCCTCGCTCATCGTTGCTATGTAAACACATCTTTGCACTTGTCAGAGAACCGGACTGTTCTCCATGGTTCTGTCCAATCCAAATGCTCTAGTGCGAACTGAAGGCGGGCTGGGATCAGCTTCGGCCCGCCTACTGGTCTGTGTTTAGTCAAATGACTTTCTCAAAGTCGTCTTCTAACTGTCCGCCGACTGACATGTCACAAGAAAGCGGTCATCACGCTGTGTTGTAACACGAGGTCGGCCAGATCCTCGCCGCCTTCTATAGCCTCCAGTTTCTTGATATCTCTGCCACATTCGACAAGTGGAGAATCGGCTCAAATTTAGTTGTCGGGCCACTTCACTTTGGTTCTGCCCGGCATCAATTAGTGCACCCACTTAAGCGGCTACCGCTGGTGTGGTAAATATTTCTTGTTCCGGATGAAGACGTAATCGATAGAAGACCGTTCAGGCTAAGCGTTGATATACGAATGATGACAATTCCCTTAAAACGTACTCTTTTTTACCAGCCATAAGTTCCGCAACTGGTGCTACTTGAAACGAGTGTTTTGGGTGATTGTTGTGTTATATTGTTGTTATTTTCCTGGTTTTGAACAGACTTTGATTCGATTTTGAATAAGTTATCGAGTGATTTATGGACAAAACCCCGTTTTTGGAAAAAATGTAGTTATTTCTTTATTCATACCTGTAATGCAGCTAGGTATCTATCATGAAAAATGATAGTTTACGAAACGAATGGACTACAGTTCGAAACGAAGGACTACCAGCAAGATTTTATTCTTTTCTTCTTGTATTTCGAAATTAGTATAATTTGCGCAAATCAAATTGTTTTCTTCAAATTTCACTTTTACTCGCTTATATAAAGCTACATAAATTAAAGTAGCTACATCAATAATTTCCCCTCAAGGCTCAGGTTAGTCACAAAATTTACTCATCTACATTTATTACAAAAGAGAAATTTGTGTTTTGTTAGCTTGTTTGTGCAATGCTCCTATATAAATTTATAATCCAAACATTTGAAACACATTGTCATTTACTAAGCCAGTAGTCGAATTTCGGAAAAAATGGAATTTAAGTACCCCCAGTATATATATGCATCTTATAAAATACTTATTATTGGATGCAAGGTCAGAAAGCTTCGCCCATTCAAGACTATAGTAAGTTAAAATTGGAGGGGTGAATATGTTGTGGCCAAAACCCGACTTTCTTTTATTAAAGTGCAAAATTAAACCAGGATTTTGCCAAAACGGTTTTGTATAATCAAAAATCGTTAGTGATTATAATTTAACTTTTAAATTGATAATAATGTTTTAATTCTTTGTCGTTTTTTCTAAATGCTAAACTTTACATTACAAAAATTGTAAAGGCTCCAATGGAAGCTGATACTTCCAGTACAAAACTGTCCACCAAATTAGTTAGGATCTCCTAACTAATAAAAAAAGTTGAAGTATGAAGTTTCATTCCAAATAGTCAATCCGCTTGGACTTAAAACGATCTGAACTAATTTAGCTTGAAAATTAATTTACAATTTTTTTGTTTTTAAATGTTTTCTCGTAAATGCTATATACTTTTCAAAATATTTGCCAAAATGAAAAAGCATCTATGGAAGCTACCACTTCCGGTTGACCGATTTCAAAGAAAAATCACAGAGATCCCTCAACGAAAAAAGCTAAAGTATGAATTTTCACCCTAATCAGTCATTACGTTTGAGCTATAGAGAGGTCACACACATTTAATCAAAAATTTCGAGGTAAAAAATTATCATGATTATAATATAATTTTTTTTTTAAATCAATTTTTCCGCTTAAATTTTGGAAAATTGGTCTGAACCGATATTGTTGAAAATTTGATTTAGAATCTTTTAGTTTATAGCCGATCTTCTCATAATTGATATAATATTCATTCAATGAATATTTTGTGATATCCATATTCAAAATATTTGCAAACCACTAAAAAGCGCCTGTGGCACCCACTTCCGGTGAAGTGGTCTTAGCCAAAAATCACTGGGATCTCCAGATTTATGGTACACGCTTATGTATGAAGTTTCATTCCGATCAATCAATTTGTCTCGGCTGTACAGGGCCGAATTTTTACACAAAAACAGGTTTTGGTCGAAAATTTTCATTTTTGGTTAAATTTTGGAAAATTAACCTGGGCCGACGTTGTTGCAAATTTAATTTAGAATCTTTTACTTTATAATCGTTTTTCTCGTAAATACTATACTTTTCAAAATACATTCCGATGTAAAAGCGAAACTGTTTCTATGGCAGTTGCCACTTCCAGTGGAACGATTTTAGGTCGAAATTCACTGGAATTTCACATTTTATGGAAAAAGCTTTGGTATGAAGTTTCATCCAGATCGATCAGTCCATCTGGGCTGTGACTAGCCGAATTTTTTGGGAACAGGAGATACAGACTTAAAAATCAAGTACGCACTTTAAATAATTGCAAAACATTGTATTTAGATTTATAATAGTGTTAAATGGGAGGAGTGATATGTACCATAGAAATGGTTCATTACCATTGTGCAGTTGGAGTCTGTTGGAGTGCAGAACTCAGCGCCGACCCATCGTTCATGCTAGTGTACAGGTTGACATGGAGCTTGCAATGTGCAGGTGATAAACTGTAATTGTGTGAATGCGTGGTGTGTGCGGGAATGAAAAGGGGGTATTAATTGACCTTCAAAAGACATTAAACGGACAGTGGCCAATTAATACTTTCTACAAATACAAATAAAATTAAAATACCAATAGCATTCTTCGATACGTGTAATGAACTAAAAAAATTGTTCGCTATAAACGAAATATTTCCATCAAAAATGTAATAAAAATCGTCGTTATATCAAATATTGTCGCTATTCCTGTGTCGTTAAAGTCGAAATTCAAATATGTGCGATTATTATCGTTTTACATATTATATTTATAATAAAGATCTTCTAGTTTATCTAAACACTAATAAAACAAATTAAAAACTAAAAAACTTGTATCAAAATCAATAAATTTTTTCTTTTTCGAAATACAATAGAATATTTTATTAAATCGAGATAAAGATATTATAAAAAAACCTTAATCGTGATGATTCCATCATATCCAATCACATTAATTTTTATTTTTATGCATAATCGAACACAATATTCTTAAAGCACACTACAGATACAATCGGGTACAAAATTGAAACGTTTTCGCATATAATCATTTATTATTAATGTTCTTAAAAGCGCTTTAAGATACGAAGGATTTGTTAATCTAGTCGTTATAGCTGGTTCAGCTTACATTGTAATGCGAGCCGAATTTAACTATGATTACATTGTCAGACAAAGTGTTAAGTTGAAACATTTATGTTATAAATTATAAAGAATTGTTTATTTCGATTTATTGTTTAAATTATTATTATAATTCCTTTATCGATTACTTAAGTCTTTATTGTTTTAGTGTTGGACCTCCTGTTGCGCAAAACAACACTTTCACGATATTTATTCATTTTTAGAATGTCTTAAGTATCCTTAAAAAGATTAATCTTGTATATTATTACGCTATAAACCATTCAAATCAATAAAAATGTGAAATATAATAATATTATCGGATTGTGTTCAAAGATTTAAGGTTGGAAAGACATCACGATTTATTATTACTTCTATAATAATTAAATATTACTTCTATAATAATAAAATAAACTACCATTACAATCTACAAAAAGTACAAAACAAGAAATGTGTAGTTTCACTTTGCTTTAGAATTGTTTTAAGTTCTTCACTACGCATTGAACAAAAATAATAACAGAAATATTTTAGTTAGAAACGTAGCAAACTTTTCGAGAATCAAATCGTTTTTATATTTTGGTTAATATTCAGGGAATACATTCGACTACATACAATGTTTCAAACAACTGCAAGTAAAGGGTGTCTCAGCAAGAGCGCCGGATTTAATTTTACAGAAAAACGCATTTATTTTTGAATTAAGCAACCATTTTTATTTCAACATAAAGAAAAATAGTTCCGATTAAACGTGAAATACAACATCAGGCAAACGGCCACCACGAAACCTCTGGCACAGGGTTATTCTTTTGTTGAAATTTTGAATAACTTTTTCGCATAAATGTGGCTGTATTTCGCCAATAACGCATCGTATTTCCTCTTTAAGATGTTCAACTGTTTCAGGCTTATTCGCGTACACCTTTTCCTTCACATAGCCCCAAAGAAAAAAGTACATCGATGTTAGATCGCGCGATCTTGGTCGCCAATGTTGATCGCCAAATCGAGAAATGACACGGCCTGGAAACTTAGTCTGCAGTAACACCATTGTTTCACGTGCTGTGTGGTAGGTCGCACCGTCTTGTTGAAAAAGCATGTCCCACACATCAATTACATCCAATTCGGGCCACAAAAACTACGTTAACATTTCGCGATACCGCACTCAATTAACAGTTAGAGCTTCAAAGAAATACGGATGGATGCATTGGTTGTTTGAGTATCACACGAGGATTTTCAGCACCCCAAATCCGACAGTTTTGCTTATTAACGTATCCGTCGAGTTTAAAATGCGCCTCATCTGAAAAAATGATTTTCTTCGAAAAATCCGCATTAATTTGATGATATTCCAACACCCAATCAGCAAATTCAAGGCGCTGCGCATGGTCCCTTTGCTTGATTTCTTGCACCAATTGAACCTAGTATGCGTGCAGATGCAGATCTTTTACCAAAATTCGTTGCATAATGCTTCTGGAAATGTTTAATTCTTGACCACGATACCGAATGGAAGTTCCTCGATTCTCGGCCACAGATGCCCTTACGGTGGCTATATTTTTGAGTGACCGACAAGGACGACGACGAACAATGATCTTCTGATCCATCAGCGTAAATTTGGTCTCAAATTTTGTAATTAAACGCCTCACTGTCGATTCATTTGGCACATTATTGCGACCGAAAACTTGACGTAATTGGCGAACTGTTTTCGTAAAACTTTCACCATTTTTGTAATGTGTTTTTGCAATAATTAAACGTTGTTGGTTTGAATACTTCTCCATGTTCTTAAATCGCGTGGCCTGTACGGGCCAACTGTCAAAAAAAATCACCGTACAACTCGTATCAACAAAATGGCGGCAAATTTAAATCCGGCGCTTTTGCTGAGACACCCTTTATGTATCCCTAAAAATTAAAAATTTTAATTAATAATTTTTTCTCGTTTCTTTGTGTGATTTATAAAAAATTTGATGATTTTTTGCCACCATTATTGGGGTGTACTTTAAAGTCCAGACCCAAGATGTACTGGCTGCTGTATCATCTTCAGGCACAGGACGTCCTTGCGAAAGCTTTCCTGTATATTGTTTCCTGTATCCTGTATATTGTGGTGGAACCGTGTGATAATATTGTTCTTGCAAAACAGCTTTGTCAGATGTGTCTCCGTGAAATACACACCCTGATCGTTTTCTAGGTGAAAACTAGACAAGGTTGCTATTGATGTATTGATCTATTGATTGTGTCGTTCTTACTGCTAGTTCGTTATTTCATTGTTTATGTTATCATTGGAGGTTTCGAAAAAAGTCACGTTGTTGTCTTTGTTGACATATATGCAAACCTATTTTAAGCATTTTTGTTTTTTAATTATATTTATTTATTACAACTGATTTCCAAATCATTTAATAATTTAACTTTCAAAATGTATATTCTCGTTTGGAGGGTTTTAGCCCTTTAACTAGCCCCCTTTACAGTTTTATTATATTTTTAGCCGATTAAGATTGGATCTAGTAGATTAAGTGGTTTCTTCCTTCGCAGCCACCTTACATCTTCAAATCTTTATGGAAGTTGTCATTTCTTATGTACCACGATGCAATAAATATTCCATGTCGGACTTTGCTTTGAAATAACTTGATATTGACATTCGTTTCTTTGTATAGCCTCAGAGCAGAATACCGTTAGTCCATACAGGTTTTAGAATTTGGCGCTATTGTAGCAATTTATTATATTAAGTGAGCTCAGAATTTCTTCCTATGAGCCAATCCATCTTTCTGTATTTAATGTTTAATTGTTCTTTTTCTTTTTGACATGCTCTTTCCGTTTGAGTTTCGTGGCTAAACCCAAACCTAGAAATTTGGCCGTGTTTGCATAGAGAATTTACTAAGAGTTTAGTTCTATTGGTATCCAGCTGACCTTTTTGGTTCGTAAAGTTTACGTGAGTAGATTTTTCTCCATTAAGTTTTAGACGCCATCTCTGCGTCCATAGGTACTGGCAATATTTGAAGCTCTTTACAATTTACTTGTGAATTCTTCTACGCTATCGCGACTGCTAAGGTGGCCGTATTGTCGATTTTCTATAGTTGGCAGGTCCGAGTTATATAGATCATATAAAGCTGGTCCCAAAACACTATCTTATGGTACTCCTTCTAGTATTTTCCTTATTTCCTATTATTCGCCATCTAATTTAGCAAAATTGTTTGTTAGATATGTAGATTTTTGTAATTTGTATTCCTAGCCGTTTTTGCCTTGCTCTTTGAAAGGCCTGTGCTACATCCATGAAGATACTTCAACATACTTTCTTATGTTCAGGTACATCTTCAATTATATTTGTAATCCGATTTACTTGTTCTATTGTTGAATAATTTTCTCTGAAGTTAAATTTATGAGGAGGTATAACATTTCTTTCTTTTATTATTGGTTTGAGTATCTTTAGGAGTAGTTCCTCGAATATTTTTGAAATTGTTGGCAGATCTATACGAAATTTCGACATTTAGTGGTTTGTTGGGTTTAGGTACCATGGTTACTTCAGCGACTTTTGATTGATTTGGAACGTGTTTAAATTCGAATACTGCGGTAACTATTTGAGAGAGTTGACGCACTCCTTTTTCAGGAAGGATCTCGTTGCAATTAGGTTAAGATAGTTACTGGTGCTATGTTTTCATCTACTGTTTGTCGTGGTAGAGGCTGGTGTTCTCAAGGTGAGTTGCAAATAAACAAGCATTTTGCTTGGCACTTATAGCCCACGTTACATCTTCATTTTTAACTGGTAAAATTTAAAGTTTATTTCATTTTAATATTTTTGCCGCTTTCCATAGGGAATACTTGGTATCTTTTTCACTAGAAGGCCACTTAGGTATTTTTTAATGGAATCGTTCTTGATTTCTCTAATTAGCAACTTTGTTTTGTGATAAAACAATTTAGAGTTATTTTATATTACGTCACTTGACACATTTGCCAGGCTTTTCTTGCTTTCCATTTTGCTGCAACCAGTTCCCTAACTTTCCGATGAAAAATAACATTGCGGCGCATTTCTCGAAAATTAAAATTTATAATAAAAGTTTGAAACAACTAATAAATAAAATTACTAACAATTGTGCCATTTTACTTAGGCAAATTCGATAGAAAACCTATAGTAAACCAAAATTCTATAAAACAGAAATCCCTACTGATATAAATGAAATAATTCACATTGAAACATATAATAATAAAAACCAACTATTTTTAATTTCTATTGACAAGTTTATAAAATTTGTTAAAGCCTATCCCTTAGAACATACAAATCATACCGACATTATAGTAAAATGTTAAATATATTTCAATCACAAGAAACCTAATAAAATTATAGCCGAAAACGAACTTAAACGTATTAATATTAAAGAATTCCTAAATAATGAAAACATAGAATTATATTTAGTAAAAAAATAGCGATTAAATATAATTACAGAAAAATTATTAAAGAATTTATAGAAAAATGTCAGGATAAAATTTTAATAAAATTAATAATATTCGATATAAAACTAAAAATTCAAGAAATTGAACGATTGCTAAACGATTTATAGGATAATATAATTTTTAATGATATAAATATAATACATCCTTCATTATTAACGCATAAAGAAATTATTGAATATGAAGTCTTTAAAAAAATTTTAAGTAAAATTTTCAAAAACAAATTAATATAACATAATATAATATAATACAATAATCCCATATAAATTGATAAAAGCAAACAAAAAATTAATTATTCCATTATCAAACATAAATAATTGTTATTTACTACTAATCATCGTTTGGGTGCTAAAACGGTTTTGACCGTATTTATATCTTTCTTAGTATAACCGATCATAAACCGCGAACATATCGGTTCACTAGCAACAATCTTACGTACAAACTAGTAAGGAGGAGATTACGCAGGTTGTATATTAATTTTGATATTGATATACTAACTGGGAAAATGTAATCTTAAAGCAGGCGCAGTTAATCGCATTAGTTTCACTGAATTTAAATTATCGTTTGTTAAGGTTAGTATCGTGCATAATGTAAGGCAAAATCAAATTTTCAATCCCAAAATCTTCAATAACAAAGTAATCAAGACAGTCAGTTGTGTCAAAATAATTATTTAAATCCTAATTTAACTTCGACAAACGTGCAATCAAATGATACAACAATTAAAATACTTCCGCAACAAGGTTGCTCGTCAAATATAATTGAATTGGTCAATGAAAGTGATATAGTAAAAATGGGTACGGTAGTTATTCCCGATTCAGGAAATCCAGAGTAATAAAATTTCACTCCACAAAATCCTGACCAAATGCTGAAGCCAACGCATGACGGCACAAAATCTTGAAAGTCTCGAAAACATCCCGACTTTTGAATATAAAATCTCGCGCGAGATTTTATTTTTAAAAGTCGGGATTTTTTCGAGATTTTCGTTATTACGTTATTGTACTGACTGTAGACGATTAGTTTGTATATTTTGTTTTTACTTTACTGATTTTCCAATTATTTTATCTTTGATATATAAAGGGTGTTTTTTATATCTTCACATCTATAAGTTGGCAACACTGTTTTGTTTGACAACCGATTTGATAGTTGACATTTGCTTTGTCCTTATCTTGATTTGCCATTTCATAATGAATAGACTCACGCCAGAGCAACGCTTGCAAATTGACGAAATTTTTTATCAAAATAATGGTTCTGTTCGCCAAACTTATCGTGCATTACGTTCATTTTACGGTCGTCATAATCGTCCATCAGAGCGAGTAATTCGATTAACTATGGATCGTTCTCGCCCCACGTAAGCTCTAAATGATAATATGTATCCAGTAAGAAGTTAAAAAGTGCGTAACAAACGAGTGATAGACGCTGTACAGCGTAGCATTGAGGAAGACCTAAATCAATCAATTCGACGTCGTTCTCAGCAATTGAAGATGTGTCCATCCACTATATGGAAAATTTTATCTAAGGATCTTGGTTTACGTGTTTACAAAATTAACCTTGTGCAGGAATTAAAGCCATCCGACCATCACACACGCCGCCAATTCGGCAAATAGGCTGAAGCACAAATTGATATTGATATTGATTTTCCAAACAAATTTTGTTCAGCGATGAAGCTCACTTTTGGTTGAATGGATACGTTAATAAACCGAATTGTCGGATTTGGAGTGAAAATAATCCACAAGCCTTTACCGAAACACCATTTCATCCAGATAAAATCATTGTTTGGTGCGTTTTTTGGGCCGACGAAATCATTGTTCCACATGTCTTCAAAAACGAGGATGGGCGGAATATTACAGTCAACGGTGAACGGTATAGAGATATAATTTCTAACTTTTCTGTACCCCAATTGGCTGGCATGGCTTGTTGATATGTGGTTCCAACAGGGCGGTGCCACATGCCACACAGTGAGGGATACAATTAATTTACTCAAAGAAACATTTGATGAAAGACTAATTTCACGTAATGGTCCTGTTAATTGGCCACCGAGACCGCGTGATGTAACTCCATTAGATTATTTTCTTTGGGGATATGATAAGTCACTTGCCTACGCCGATAAACCAGAGACGATTGAACACTTGCAACACAACATTTGGTGAGTTATTAGCTAGATACGGCCGCAACTGCTGCGAAGAATGATCGAAAATTGGACCTCCAGATTACGCCAGCCGCGGCGGTTACATGGCCGAAATTATATTCAAGCAGTAATGACTTAAAATTATCTACCCAATAAAGTTTCTCTGACATTCAAAATGTTTTTCTTTGTTCTATTTTAATTTAAAATTGTGAACCTCTAAAAAACACCCTTTACTTCCAAGATAAAATAAATGAAAATTAGATCAATTATTTCAGTGCGGTTATAATATAAGTTCTAAATTATTTTATTAATAAAAGTAATAAAATAATATAATTTTTTCGATAGAAATAAAAAAGTGTGATGATTTGTTATTTAATTCTTCAATAAATTTCAGTTTCCCTATTATACGTACTCGAAAAATTGCCTTTATAAGCCATTTGATTAGCTTGAGATTGTGTGGAGTCGGGATTTTGTTTAATCGAGATTTTGTGCATTAAAAATTTTATGAAATCGGGATTTTAACTCTTTTGTATTTTCGGCATTTTATGTTTTCGAAATTTTATTATTCGAAATTTTGTGGAGATCCCAGTAAAAATTATATTGGAATATTACATAACCCCATTAGGGGAAAGGATCTCGACATTTATTAAAAAGTATACAGAATGTCAGATTCATAAGTTCGGCAAATATATAAAATTTTCATTGAAAATCACTAAAACGTCCGAAGCTTACTATATCCAAAAGCATCATCTCAGACGTCTGAGCCGTTTGAGATAATACTTTTGGATATAGTAGGTCCCATCACCTCCCATTTATAATGGCAATCGTTATATTCTTACCATTCAGCACGACTTATTAAAATTTTCAGTTAATATTCCTATGTCAAACCGAACCTGTTTTTAGTAGATTATGTAAAATACTACATATTTTTAAATATTTTTTGCTACTACGTTTTATCCCTAAACGAATGGTGACAGAGTGAAGACACGCTTGAGAATACTTCCGTATAAACTGTGACAAAGGCACTCTTAAGTGGGATTTATGGATTGTACTCGCAAATGTTACGCATAACACATTCACTCGGATAGGAATTTTATACATTTCGATGTTGTTTTGAAATTTAAAGCAAAATTAGATGAGCCTAGCCCACGCCACTATACAATTATGATGATTTTTCGAAAGAATATAAAAATGTTGCTTAAGAGATTTTTGTATTACTGCTGAATAATTTAATAAACATAACACAAATTTAGTTGGGTTTAACTTGGTCTAATTGATTTGGATCTTACCAAATTATAGAAATAATACCTCCTGAGAATTCCGCAATTCAAATTACTATTAAATAATTCAAAAAATTATTTATTTAACCTCTGCATACATGTATATTTCCGTTTACAACACTTCCTATTAAAATTTACAAGTGACAGCATCACAGGTTTGATACAGTATTATATAAATATAACGTCGTTCCTGTCTGTCCACAAAAAATTATTTTATTAAATATGTAATAATAGAAACAAAGAAAAAGCAGCATATTCTTCTCGAGTAAGCTGACACATAAAATAAAAATCGAAAGAGCAGCACCGTTAAAGAAAAGTATCCCCCCAGCAAAGGAAGGTTTCAAACTGAATCTATCAAATAATTAATTGTTTAACCAAAAATGACAAATTTTTGGTAGTTTTCTTTTTCAAAACCATATATTTATTATAAAATTTGGGATTATTTTGGGTGATAACCTCTTTCGAATCACTTGAAAACATCACCTCGATGATCAGGTATTAACAGAATATGGGTGGGCCATCAAACTTTTTTTTTGAACTAGAGGTTATTTTGAGTATGGTAAGGGTTATGTTACTTCTGATTTGACAGAAAGTTAGTTTTATCTTTCCGCTGAACGAAAATGGTTGTGTATTCGCTTGAACAACGCTGGGAAATATTGAAACATTAGTTCGAAAATCATGGTAATGTTGCAGAATGTGTGCGAAAATGGCGTGCGGTTTTCGGAAGAAACGAAGCGCCGAGAGCTTCATATGTGCGTTATTTTGTGAATAAAGTTAAAAAAACAGGCTTGCTAATTAATAAACCAACACGAACCAAGCAGCCAACCAAGCGTACACCCGAAAATGTTGATGCTGTAGCCGAGAATGTGCGTGAGTCGCCGGGAACGTCAACTCGTCATCGTGCTCAAGAATTTCACGCACAACATTGCGACGAATTCTGCATAAAGACCTTGGTATGACACCGTATAAAGTTCAATTGGTTCAGGAACTGAAGCAGAGACCACCCATTGCGTTTTCGGTTCGCTGAGTGGGTTTGCGATCGACTTGAAGAAGATGCCGATTTTGGCAAAAACATCATCTTTCCGGATGAGGTGCATTTCCATCTTGGCGACTATGTAAACAAGCAGAATTGTCACATTTGGGGCACGGAGAACCCGCACGTGATCGTAGAGAAGCCGATGCATCCTCAACGGGTGACTGTTTGGTGCGAATTTAGGTCCGGTTTTTCTTTGAAAATGAGCAAGGAGCCGCCGTTACTGTCAATGGAGGAGGACATAGGCAACATTTGGTTTCAACAAGACGGCGCTCCGTTCCACTGTCTTTTGTCACACCCTATATATCTATATACTTAATAAACACATTAATTGAACACAAAACTGAATAAATTGTTTTGATGACGAATTTCGAGTATTTCCAATGAAAACGTGATGTTTTTTATTTCAAACTTATTGCAGAATCGAATGCGTGTGTTATAAGAAGGAGAAATTGAATTTCGTCGATTACAACGCCATCTATCATGAACCGAACAAAATATTTCATTCAAATCATACGTAGTTTTAGTCGTAGAATCCGTATCTGCAATAAAAAATATGGCTTCCAATCTTAGTTTAAAAGTTACCCCCGCCCCACCTACAAAGCGGGGGGTGGGGGACTATTTTTTTGCACTAATGTATTTCCCCCGCGGTATGATTAAATTTTGATTATGGACATTTTTTCCGTAGAGTGGCTATTTTTCGAGATATTTGATCGTCTCAGTTTAAAAGAAACACCCGGTATATTTATATAGACACAAACTATACAACTATAATGTATAACTATTGACTTCACTAATTAAATTCACACAAATTATTATTGACATTATTATTTATTTATCAACACACATATATACTTGTATATTATTAATTTATTAGTTAATTTAAATTAATTTGAATTAAAATATTAATTTATTTAAAGGAGAGACAAAAACACGTCTTTCCTCTACGTCGATCAATCGCCGACCACGAACGTGCGTTTCGACGGATTAAGCAAAATTGTATACGGCGATGCCGATTATGTATTTTGGCAAATGGTGGAACAAAATTATTTTACTTATTTTGTTTAATTTCTGAGTTCTGACAAAGCCCCTATTTTAGAAATCGAAATTTTATTAAGTGCATTTTTTAATAAACACTACTTACTTTGCGAAAAAAAATTATAAAAAACATCCTGTTATGAATAGCCCGCTGTGTGATACCATTTTTAAATCTGCATTAGTATCATATTTTTTTCTGATAATGGGTCAACTTTCTCTAGTAGATTATATTCCCGCTGGCGACACTTAAACATTAACAATTTTTTTTGAGGAACAAAGAGACTTTATTAAACCATTGTTTTTATTTGACAGAATATTATCTTATGTCTTAAGTCAACAAACCAGCTATACAATAATTATAATAACATTTAGACATTAATAAATAAACATTGATTTCTTAATCACGATATTTTAATCAATCACAATCATATCCCATTAACCCTGTTTTATATTTCATGTGATTCCCTCCACATTTCCTTCCTCCAGATATTCCTTACTAACAAAGATATAAGAATTATTTAAAAATAATTTTTGTACCGAACAGTCAAACACTAACAGCTTAAATACCAAAAAAATATATGTTAATTTAAAAAAAAATATTTATATTTTATCTCAGTTACAACTAATTAGACAAATAAATGTGGTCTCGCAGGTTAATTAATTATCTTTTGTAGATAAACAAACGTCTTTTTGGTGTGTGTTGTGTATTTAATTTCTTGTTGTGTAAAAAATGTCTTCACAATCAGAAAAAAACGAATCCGAAATTCTTGTTAAATTTTTTCCTTGTCACTTTTATCGTTTTATTTATTTCGTTAATTTATTTTCTGTTTTTTTTTAACATTTCTATCTGAGATTTTTTTCAACTTAACAATTTGGAATTTCTTAGATTTAAATTTTTTTTTGCAGCAAAATTTCTGGAACCATAATGTCTCTTATGGTAAAAATAAAATAAGATAACATTTCATTTGGTTGAACTTTTTGTACAATTTTACAAAAGGCGACAATAAGATCCAACAAAAAAAAACAAAGGTAATTTGCAGGTGTTAATGTTACGAATTTCTTATGTTTTATAACTTAAAATTAAGAAAGAAAAGTCGTACAATCTTTATGTGTGTTTTATGCGATCCTTCATGATCATTTACTTTTATACACCAAACTTATATACCGATATTTTTTTATTTGACTGTTTGTTTTATTTTAATCGTGATTTGATTTTGGGCCGCATAACAACAAACAAAAGAAACAATAAATTAAGATAAACCCGCAAACAAAAACAAAATTTGTTAAGAATTTTTAAATTGGTTGAAATTAGATTTGTAAACACATGTTTTGTTGATAAGGAAGAAGAAATAAAAGAATTAATTTGATAAAGTAACAATTTTCGTTTTGGAAATGACTTGATACAGGTAAAAACCATGAATACAATACAATACAAATGAATCTAGAAAAAATTATATCTGAATTTTTGTAATAAACCCCTTATCTAAAACGGCTTGTAGTAATGTGTTTCAAACTTCTGTTTAAATTTACTTATTTATTTAAGTAATATTTTATTTAA
This sequence comes from Nephrotoma guestfalica, assembly GCA_963691935.1. NCBI lineage: Eukaryota > Metazoa > Arthropoda > Insecta > Diptera > Tipulidae > Nephrotoma > Nephrotoma guestfalica. The sequence goes on along the minus strand of OY829913.1, from coordinate 169,999,724 downwards.
AAACTTTTAGTTTATTGTGGTCTATTATTCACATTTTGATAAAAATTAAATAAACAAGTTTTTGAGTAAGACCATCTAATGACATTTGTAGCATCATTTGCATACGACGCAAGATCGGACCAACCTGAAAACATTTTATGTTGAGAGCTTTTTGCGTTCTGCATAGTGGTACGTTACAACGTATGATCAAAAACGTAGATAAAAGAGTATGAAATCAAAAGAAAGTAGTAGAAGTTAGCGCAAATTTTAGCGAATAAAAAATATCGTTATAATTTATAATATAACTATAGCAGGTTTTACTACCTTCAATCAAAGCGCTATTGTTGAACTGATTATAGTGTCTAGAGCATGTCTTTTTTCATTGCAATTTAGTTTTATTGGTTGCCATTGACAGCGTGCGTAAAAGTGCTTCATGTTCTATGGCTAAAACAAGTCAGATACTCGATTGAAAATAAAATTCAAACAAATAGTAGATTATGCAAGGGAGTAAAATAGGAGATTATTACTAAGCCAAGCGTGGTAATTAAACGTGAGCAATAATCAAACGTTTACTAACGAGTTTACACACGATATTTTTCTACGACATCATATTTCTTAAAAATATTATTTTTTGTTAAGCAGTTTGTAACAGATTTTTTCCTACATAAAAATCAGCGAGAAGTTTTTATGTTGCTATCGAGTTTTCATTGAGAATTCATTTTGACATACATATTTACATATGTATAAGCTAATTTGTCTCAATAATGAGAAAAATTGTGAATATTTGCATTTGTTTTACTATTTCGGTTTTATTTAGTTTGGAAAATGAAATGTATACTCTTTGAACGCTTTGGGATATATTTTTGCCTATGAAATAAATCAAGTATGTATATCTAGTAAAAAATGAAGGGATGTATATGTTGTGGTGAACACCCAACGTTCTTTTACCTTGAATATACGTAAGTCGCGAACATGCCGCACTTAAATACTACTGAGAGTAAAAGACAACTAAAGAAATTTATGATTCCAGGCACTTGATTTTCAAGAAGCTCACATGCCAAATTCTACACAATATTTTTAGATCGAAAATGTGCTGTGCCCGTGTATGTATGTTTTGTAATCTCATAATCTCAAACCGTAGTTGCCGGTTTTTCCTTAAAATAACGAAAAACGAAGAAAAAATTTAAAAAATAACAATTGGACTTTGTTCTCAAATTTTATTTTAATATAAAAAAATTCACAACAGAATGAATATATCTATTATATTCCTGGTTTATTGTAATGTATTCAGGAAAGTAATTCTACGAGTACATCGCCATCAGATACCAGTAATACCGTGCTCGAAGGTCATTTGTTCAATCTTTGGTCCAATTGGAGTTGCGAACGACGAGTATCGGAGTCATATGAAACACGAGCAGGTAACGATATCATCGGATTCATCAAATCTAATCGCGTTAGATGGTTCGGCCACGTTGCAAGGCTTCCACAACAGCGGATGATTAATAAAGTGTCCCATCATCAACCAGCCGGTGTGCATCGTAGAGGAAGACCCCGACTGCGCTGGTGCGATGACGTCGAACAATACCTACGCATAATAGGATGTCGAAACTGGAGAACGAGAGCGATAGATCAAGACGGATAGAGGACCATTGTGCAGGAAGCAAAATCCCTTCATTGGATGTGAAAGCTAGAGAGAGAGAGTGTGTTTTAATGTTGACTCAACACTTTCCATAAATTTGTATAATCACGTGACTTTTTGTTGTATTAGACTTGTAATTCTCTTGGATTCACATTTACACAATTTCACGAGTGTTAGTAAAATGGAATTAATAGAAATAAATCACTTAAGAATATTACGAAATAACTATTTGTTATTATTTATGAATTGATGATTAGACAACTTACACAAATCTCTAAAGCTTCTTTTCGTTGAATTGGTTGTGAATACTGTAATTATTATTGCATAAATTTTAATTATCTACATATAATTTTTATTTTAACTATTTTTATTACACTAAGAATTTTCACTTTTAATTGTTTTTGGTAACTGCGTCAGTTATAATGTATCGCGGCCGATTATAACAAATAAATTTATTTAATTTAAGCGGGAGAACGTACCATAGTGTTTATAATGTGAAAGACACTGGTTTATGTTTGACAGTTTATTTCAATTTATTTTTATACTAATTTTTATTACAGCCTTAAGAGTAATTTTAGATTAAAAAAATGTGTACACTAAAATGAGTATTGTCATTAATTTTCGTTTCGTGTTACTGTTAACTAAAAAAAAATTCTATTGCAATGAGTTATTGTCGTGAATACGAGTAGTATTTGCGTGTCCGTAAACACGACCAAATAATTTTTTGTGTTGAGGCAAATACGTTTTGTATCTCATTAATTTCGCTTGTGTGTTAACTAAAAAAAATTCTAATGCAACGGAATTTCTGTATTTTATTAAATTTGGTTTTTGTGTTCTGTTTTAAATCATTTTTATTATCTATGATCGTAATTTTAACTATTATGATGTTTGACTTTAGAACTTTGGATTGTCGAGAAACTATTTAAAACTTAAATCTTGGAATATATCTGTGGTCACAAGTTAAAACTGCTAAAGTCAATTTTCTCCATTATTCAGGAGATCAGAATAACATATAAAAATTGAATTTGAAAAAATATGGAATTTACAGAAAATAGTTATCACACTAAAATAATGGCTTAATTTACAGTCTTTTTAATGAAGTATTCGTATTAAGTTTTTCTCAAATAATAACGGCACTATGACCAAAAGAACAAATTTACCAGTTTTGTCAAATATATTTTAATTAATTAAGATTGGTAAATTGCAGTTTGTCAGTTTTACTGTAACAGCCATAAGTACACATGTAAAACTGACCGAAATTAACTTTACTTTACCCATTGTGATCTGATAATAATTTTAAATAAAATATATTTTGGTAGTTATGCTTTTAATTTTTATTTGTTTTTAATTATGTATTTTAAAAATTCAGTTTTAATTGAACAATAAAAAAAAATTTGTAAAAAAAAAACTAAAAGATAAACCATTACATTATGTTACAGAAATTTCTTTTAAATTAATTTTCAGTATCAATTACATTTTCGTCATCCCCCTCTGTTAAATCGGGATGAAAATTTAATGAATTTTCCGATGATAGGTTTTTGTAGAAACCGTGAAATGTTGGGTCAATTAGTGGCAACTAATCCATAAGATCCCGTTTTTTAGCATCACTAATTTTAATTGATTCATTGTAGCATTTCGGAAGTTGCTGCATGTCCAAATTATTAACACCACGTTTTTTTATTTTTAAAGTATTAAAAGGTAAGTTTTCATCAAGAGAATTCTTATATTGAATAATCACGAATTCTTTTGTATACTTTAGCCATTTTATTTTATTCCAAATAAACTTGTTGCCTTCTTGGTCAAGTTTGCGCCAGACGAATTTTTGTGTGTTTGCTTGAGAAAAATTCAAAAAGTCATCTTGAATCATATCAATGACCTCAAATGGATTGGTGGATCTTATTCCTCTTAAAAATTGACTCCAATCTCTTGGGATTTCAATTTTGAAATCTGTTCGTTTTTTTCTTCTTTCGATGGTGGAGCGATCGACGTCACACTCCATATGTGTATGTCCGGTTTCTAAAAATTTATGTTCGATTTGCTGTATTGAATTAGATGAACGGACAAACATCATGAACATTATGGCTACCATTCCGTTTTTATTTTGTCCCACACAATTATCACTATAAAATATTATATGATTTATATTTTGGGGTATTTGTGTGAGATGTTTATAAAGGCAAGCGGCAATTTCATTCCCACCACGTTTCGCTAGGCTCTCGTTCCACATGTAGCAGTATGGTTTACCGGTAGTACTATCGTGAATAGTCAAATTAAACGTCCATAACCTTCATATGGCTTCATATGCCATATCCGCTTCTAGGTGATGAATTTCTTTTTCTTTGATTATACGTTCCTTCTCTTCTCCAGATACAAAGCATAGTTTCGTTTTAAATACATCGCATTTGTGACACGTATCGACTTTTGGACTTTTAAATTTGATATTAAGAGTTTTGAAAACCTCAGCGTATTTTGACATACAAACTGCATTGTCATGAGATTCGGCATATAGATTATACATCTTTGTTAAATTTAAAACGTTGTGTAAAAATTTCTGTGCCAAGTCACGTCTGGTGTAATGTGACTCGTAAGCCGGAAACGAGTTGATATGATTTTCAACTTTCTTTAGGTTTTCTTCAGAGATCTTGTGAGACGGAGTCTTTTTTTCACGTTTATCAAGCATGCCGCTTTCTAATCCTAACTTTTTGTGTATTACTGAGTTAATAAAACCTTGCGTTTCTCCAAAAGTGTTAACAAAACATGTACGACAAACTTTAACTTTCTTGTTATTACATTCCAAAAAGTAAGACGAACTATGCGTACGATTTTGTGAAGTACTATTACCTTTGGTCATTGATTGTGTTTTTTTCTCATTAACCTCTATTAAACCGGCTATATAAATAACTCTAAGGTTATATTCACCCAAAGCCCAATAAGCGTCGAATAATTCTTTTTGCTCATTTTTTTCTACCGTACTGCAATGGTTTTATTGTCCTTTCCGCTACCTCTATGCCAGATTTAGTTGTGTATCCTGCTCCGAAATTTCGTTTTTTCTTCCTTTCCTTTTTACTTGAACACGATGGGGCTAGATTATTTTCTATTTCTGTAGCCATTTGCTCGATTTCTGCTTCAAAAATAGAATCATCGCTATTACCTTCATCAGAGGGTTCATATTCGGGATCTCGATCACTATCGTAAATTTCTTCTTCGGCCATTTCAATAGTTTCATCAATTGTCAAATCACGTACTTCTGCAGTAACTATAGAGTTACTGATATTTGAAACCGTTTCATTGTTTGGGAGAGCTGGTATATTTAAAATATTGTTTTCTACTTGTGGCAAAGTTTTCGCACAACAAAAAGATTCTGTATATGGCTCACTTTCATTATCAATTGCATCAATTTTTTCAAATCTTGGTGTTTTGTTTGGTGGATGATCTAAAACATTAAACAAGAATATTAATTTTGATATAAATATGTATTCGTATACACAAAAAATAGATTTACTCACCGTTTGATCGCGGGATGTCCGTTTGGTTTGAACGGATTTTTGTAGAGCCATTTCTACCATTAACTTAGATCTATACATTGCACTTTTTAATCAAAAAAAATCAACTAGAAATAACGTACTTTATCGTAAAATACAGTTTATTTTAGATTTTATGAGAAATTTTGTACGACACAATTAACAAATTCTATTCAAGCAATTTTTCCAAATTTATTTTTATTAAAACAGTTTAAAAGTACGTTTTGAATAACTAATTAACTCCGATTATATTTCACAATGAAACACTAATGCATTTGAAATAACTGTTAAATTTGAGTTTAACTTTTTACAAAAAAGAAGTTAATAAGGACATAACTACTAAACTTTATCACTTTTTCCAAATTATAAATGAATCAAATTAACTAAATTTGCTTAATATGTTCCTGCTTAGGTAGATTTTTTTGAGTTTACCAGTTTTTCCAAAATACAAAGTAAATTAATTTGAGTTTATCTATTGGGGTTTTCTTTGTTATTTAGCATAGAATAACATTTTGACAAATCTGATTATATCAGTTTACGTATTTTTTCGTGGATATTTTAGATACTTAACAATACCAATATTTGGTAAAGTCGACTTTAGCACTTTTAACTTGTGTCCACAGATATACTGCTTTACTTAGTTAATTTAATTTATTTTAGGTCCGTGTCATTTCTTTAATTTATTCCAATTTTAGTTTTGGGAGAAAATAATTAATATATTTATGTTTTAAGTAGACATGAAAATGGTGGTGTTTGATCTAGATGAGTGAAATAATTATTGCGAAAATACTTAAAATTTATTATTAATGTGGTGGTAAATTGGAACGTTTTCATTGATTAACTCTAAATTTTACTTGTTTGGTTAGGAGTTCATGGTTAATTGAATTATTAAATTAACAGGTTGTCTTAAATATTCATTATATTAATATTTATGTATTAAGCATTATTTTAATGCTGTATTAATTCTCATTCTAAATTTATTAATTTACAGATTCCTGAGTGACTGTCTTCCTAGAAACTAAGCAGTTTATTCATTTCAGTTTAAACTGTGACTGTGTTTTGTATTAACAATTGTCAAATATTTATCAAACTAATCAATCAATCAATCAAAAAATGTATACACTAAAATAATATTTTGCATTCGTTTGCAATTTTGTGAAAAGTTTTATTTATGAATAATTATTATTAATCCTTTCGAACCCGAGCATTCGTTTAAATATTTAATTTAACAGTTCGTATGCGGTTTTTTAGTTCATGTTGGGTCGTAGAATTCAAATATATCATCTAAGTTAAATTATGGCTATTGCCAAGAAAATTATAGCGTGGCAACATTTGATGCCAAATCGACCAAATGGTATGGCACAAAGTAAAATGATAAGACAAAATAATTGTCAGTACTATTTATTTCAAGTTTTATTTTAAATAAAATCACATTTCAGTTATCGAATGGTTTTTAACTTATTTTTAATAAAAGTAAATTTGAGTCAGTCTTACGTTTAGCGGAAAAAGTAAATAAAATCATAAATAAAAAATTACAAAAATAAAATAAACAAAATAAAATTACCAATTATTTTATACCAAAAAATTATTTAGGGTGGCTTTATAAAAAATAATTATTTTTTCTAGTTATACATAAATACACTACATTATATACAGACAATTTTGGATCGTGATGTACAGCCAAGTCGTTTGCAACGATATGTCGAATGTGATTCTTAAAATTTTGGTAGATGGTTAAAGCCATCAAAACGAATATCTGCTACTGCCTGTATATCATGACAAAAGCGAACCGAATTTAGATCTAATTGTAAATCTTCGTGTAATCGTTTCCTATTATGTAGTTGAACGTTGATCAGGTCATGTGGAATATATATATTTAAGGCTCAATGTATCGTTGATTGTCCATTTGTTATATTCGCATTGCTTCTCATAGTCTAGATAACTGTTGGATTTAATACATATGCGGTAGTAACTCATGTACTGGTCAGAGATACACACCACTCTAGGAAGGAACATATTTTCTATTTTTTTTTGTTCCAATGTTGCACCTTTTCGGGTTGGCATGTTTCACAATATTTTGAGGTAGGTAGCACTGATCTGTATACCACTTCACCAACACAATATTACCTTAATTATTAACAATTTGTTGACCCCAAATTTATCACTACAATCGGGTGGAATTGTTTCGTTATCAATAAGGTGGATGAGACCTAAGCCAGAAAAACCTTTCCATGGTCATGATTGGTACAATTGATGGTATTTGTAACTCTAGGCTCCAAAGCATCCTCTGTCGTGGTAATTTTATTATTCCCATTAGCAAATGTATTTCAAATAGTTTCATTAATTCATTGGGTGTTGTGTATTTAAAACCGGAGCGACTCTTTTGTCTAGCGTACATAATTATATAAAGTGTAATTTTTTTCATACAATTGGTGTTGTATATATTTTTCAAATATTTGTGTAAGCGTTCTGGACGTTGTTTTAAAAATGAAAGATGCTGGTTCAAATAGACTTCCTCTTCAATCTGTATCTTATTTTTTAATTTTCTTGATTTTGTAATTATTTTACCGATCTACGAACCCCTACGAATCCCATCTTCACTCTTTGCGATGATCCTCTGATGAGTATCTGCCACATCTACATCAAACTCATCGATCTCAAATCTCTCATTAACTTCTAATATTTCGATGACATCACAATCTTTATGTTCGGAAAGTCCATCAATATCTATTTCGCCCGCCGTCAACAAAGCCGTCAACAGTAAAAAAATTTATTTGTCGCGACATTTACAAACAGAATTCTAATTTAATGTTATGTTACTTGTTAAGTTTCACTCGATTTCGCAACAAATAATGACATGGCAACAAATATTGCCATTACACATCAGTGTATCTGACAACATTTATGGTCATGTCAATTTTTTAATTTATCTAAAAGCGAGTAACAAATACATATTTCCAAACTTTATCGATTATATCGGCTGACTTTTTTAAGCTGAAACTTTTAAATATCTGCTAAAATTAAAATCCCTCCTCCCGTTATTGTAGGTGGTTACTCCCCCAACTTTGAAATTAAAATAGGAGCCCATATTTTGTATTACAGATTCGGATTCTACGGCTTAAAGTATGTAGGATTTCTTTAACGATAACGATTTGCAGATTTCTCCGCAATACGTTTGAATTAAAATTAACTATTATCGTAAGCCAGAAACATGCGAATAAATCTGATTTCAAATAAATGATATTTTTTGTTTTAAAAATATCGATTCCGTTCGAAGATTATTTCGGAAACAAAAAGGCATGTTTGCGTTAGGCTATTAATACAGTACAAAATGGAGTATTTAAATGCACAAGAAAAATTGAAATGGTCTTGGTTTATAAAGAAGCTGGGCTTAGTCTTGATAATGCTGTCACTCTCTACGCTGGTTCACCTTACAAAGCTAATGTAGAGATTATTAACACATTCTGACGAGGAATCGTTCCAATTATGGAATCCAATTAATGTAAAGGAATTTAAAAAGCAATATAATGAAATTAATTTTCATATTCCAATTCAACATACAACCAATGTTGATATAGAATCAAAAATCCACACGGAGAACTTAAATCCTGAAGAAAAATTTCAAACTATATTCCATAACGAGAATCAAAAATTAAGCTTTACCAATAAAATAAAGCACGAAATATTTCAAAATAAAATAAAATTAAAAGAACAAAAAGATCACGCGCGCTAATGAATTCATCCGTCAAGAAGAAAACAAATAATACAGAATAAAGAGCCTATTCCACTACAACAGCGTTTTATTTTGCAGAAAACTAGAACGAGATAAAAATATAGATTCTCTTTGTGTATGATCCGTACACCAGCATTTTTGTTTCTGAAAAGTTTTGTTGTTGAGTTGGTTGCCATAACTATAAATAAAAAATATCAACAAAGTATTTTTTATGGCAACCAAAATGAAAAAAATTCCCCCACTCTCAGCAAACTTTTATTTTTTTTATTTGTTTATGGTAGCAACTTAAATTTAAACGTTCGGGCGTATTTGAATTCCACATATCTAGATAGATGGATTGGCCGTTTGGGGCCCATTTTGTGGCTTCCACGTTCCCTGGACCTAAATCCGCTGGATTTTTTTTACTGGAGCTGCCTAAAAGAAGAGGTCTACTCTAAACTTATCAGGAGTTTAGAAGAGTTACGTAGCCGTGTCCAGGAAGCCGCTTCAAAAATTACTCAACGGCGTTATTCGCGACTTCTCAAAAGAGCTTTTATTCGGAGATGTCGTTATAATTCCGCAATTTCCAATGCATGTTGCTTCAATATCTGACATATTGTCTTCGATTGTGAAGTACATGAAATTGAGTAATTTCAGGCGTCGTTATGGTGTTTTGTGTCCCATTCTGTTTTAACGATTCTGTTTATGTTAGAAGTAGTTTTACCGACCAAATGGCACAGTGGTTAAAGGGGCAGGATGCAAAAGGAAATTTTCATCAACATATTACGATCTGTGATTAAAAGGAACACAACTACGACCCCCTATCGGCGTGCAAAACTCATGGGCCGACCCATCTTCCATGTCCAGTACTATAGGCTGGCATGGAGCTATGCAATGCGCAGATGGTAACTTAAATCGGTCCTATAGCCGTACGTCTTCGATTTGGCAGGAATTGCGTAAAGTAAGATGGGAAAATGAACCGCGGAAGAGCAGGGAGTGCTTCGGCCCCAGAAAAGATTACATGGATTAAAATAAAAATAGAAGTAGTTAGTTTTTAAAATTTCTGTTATTTCTTCAAATCTGTTGATTATTTGGTCATTGATTTGAATTTGGTTATTTAGTCGGTACATATTGTCCTTCTTGTGTTAATTTGATTTGATTTTGAAGATTTTCGTAGTCGTTTTGGCTAGATTTCCGGTAATGGATTTTATAAAGAGTTGATTAATCCACGTTTGCTTCGTTTTCCCACCGTTTTAAATTTTTTAATTTTCGTTTAATGACGTTTAGTTGTTGAGTGTTACTGTATTTAACATTAACCATTTTATTTTTGGTGTGTTCTATAGATTCTTCTATTGATTGGTAGTTTCTTAATAAATCGTTCAGTTCTATGATATGGGATAGTTTCATTTAAAAAATTACTAATTCGATAGATTATTTTGACATCACCTAATTTGATGCCAATAAGACATTTATTATCCTGTAGATCATAGGCTTCTAATCCTTTTGCTTGGATTGACCGGTGAACGAAGTGATAACAAGTTTAAGTTTCAATTTTTTCTAATTTTGGTTTTATGTACTGTACGTTTATTTGTCTGAACAGTAACGTCTCCGTCCTATATTACGGTAAGTGGTATATATTTTCTTTGAAAATGATCACGTGTAGTAGTTTTTTCAAAGATTTGTTCCTCTGGCATAAATATGCCCGGATTACCACGTGTAGTGTTTTTTTTATCTATTATTAAGTTATATCATTTTTTTAAAAAAAAAGTCCGTTTTTTCTCATTACTTTACGTTTCCGATCACCACGGCTACAAATAAATTAAATCCTTTTAATATTCTTAATGGACTATACTAATAGATATGAAGTAAAAATAGTTTGAGTAGCTGTTGCACTTTTTTTGAAAAAAAAAATCTAAACTTCAATTTTCAGCCTGAAATGTGGTAAATATTTTTTTTATAAAAGTTTGAGCGTCTTTGGTGAAAAAAATATATGACAACCTTAGTGGGCAACTATTTTAAAAACATGCGTGCTTAATGCAGATTCTAAAAAGGTATAATACATCCTTTTATTTAATGTAGATACAAGGTTATTGATATTAGTATGCAGAAGGAATAAATTCGATTAAATAACAAAATTTTAAAAATTGGATTATTTCTTGTCTTAAACTGTATCTGATAATAAGGGATTCATAAAAAACAACGTTACACATTGATAATACTTTATTTAACCAATGTACATTTACAGTAAATGCTCAAACTGTCTGCCACCGACTCTGATGCACGCCCGACATCTCCGAATAAAAGCTCTTTTGAGAAGTCGCGAATAACGCCGTTGAGTAATTTTTGAAGCAGCTTCCTGGACACGGCTACGTAACTCTTCTAAACTCCTGATAAGTTTAGAGTAGACCTCTTCTTTTAGGCAGCTCCAGTAAAAAAAATCCAGCGGATTTAGGTCCAGGGAACGTGGAAGCCACAAAATGGGCCCCAAACGGCCAATCCATCTATCTAGATATGTGGAATTCAAATACGCCCGAACGTTTAAATTTAAGTTGCTACCATAAACAAATAAAAAAAATAAAAGTTTGCTGAGAGTGGGGGAATTTTTTTCATTTTGGTTGCCATAAAAAATACTTTGTTGATATTTTTTATTTATAATTATGGCAACCAACTCAACAACAAAACTTTTCAGAAACAAAAATGCTGGTGTATGGATCATACACAAAGAGAATCTATATTTTTATCTCGTTCTAGTTTTCTGCAAAATAAAACGCTGTTGTAGTGGAATAGGCTCTTTATTCTGTATTATTTGTTTTCTTCTTGACGGATGAATTCATTAGCGCGCGTGATCTTTTTGTTCTTTTAATTTTATTTTATTTTGAAATATTTCGTGCTTTATTTTATTGGTAAAGCTTAATTTTTGATTCTCGTTATGGAATATAGTTTGAAATTTTTCTTCAGGATTTAAGTTCTCCGTGTGGATTTTTGATTCTATATCAACATTGGTTGTATGTTGAATTGGAATATGAAAATTAATTTCATTATATTGCTTTTTAAATTCCTTTACATTAATTGGATTCCATAATTGGAACGATTCCTCGTCAGAATGTGTTAATAATCTCTACATTAGCTTTGTAAGGTGAGCCGTCGTAGAGAGTGACAGCATTATCAAGACTAAGCCCAGCTTCTTTATAAAAAAAGACCATTTCAATTTTTCTTGTGCATTTAAATACTCCATTTTGTACTGTATTAATAGCCTAACGCAAACATGCCTTTTTGTTTCCGAAATAATCTTCGAACGGAATCGATATTTTAAAACGAAAAATATCATTTATTTGAAATCAGATTTATTCGCATGTTTCTGGCTTACGATAATAGTTAATTTTAATTCAAACGTATTGCGGAGAAATCCGCAAATCGTTATCGTTAAAGAAATCCTACATACTTTAAGCCGTAGAATCCGAATCTGTAATAAAAAATATGGGCTCCTATTTTAATTTCAAAGTTGGGGGAGTAACCACCTACAATAACGGGAGGAGGGATTTTAATTTTAGCAGATATTTAAAAGTTTCAGCTTAAAAAAGTCAGCCGATATAATCGATAAAGTTTGGAAATATGTATTTGTTACTCGCTTTTAGATAAATTAAAAAATGTTGTCAGATACACTGATGTGTAATGGCAATATTTGTTGCCATGTCATTATTTGTTGCGAAATCGAGTGAAACTTAACAAGTAACATAACATTAAATTAGAATTCTGTTTGTAAATGTCGCGACAAATAAATTTTTTTACTGTTGACGGCTTTGTTGACGGCGGGCGAAATAGATATTGATGGACTTTCCGAACATAAAGATTGTGATGTCATCGAAATATTAGAAGTTAATGAGAGATTTGAGATCGATGAGTTTGATGTAGATGTGGCAGATACTCATCAGAGGATCATCGCAAAGAGTGAAGATGGGATTCGTAGGGGTTCGTAGATCGGTAAAATAATTACAAAATCAAGAAAATTAAAAAATAAGATACAGATTGAAGAGGAAGTCTATTTGAACCAGCATCTTTCATTTTTAAAACAACGTCCAGAACGCTTACACAAATATTTGAAAAATATATACAACACCAATTGTATGAAAAAAATTACACTTTATATAATTATGTACGCTAGACAAAAGAGTCGCTCCGGTTTTAAATACACAACACCCAATGAATTAATGAAACTATTTGAAATACATTTGCTAATGGGAATAATAAAATTACCACGACAGAGGATGCTTTGGAGCCTAGAGTTACAAATACCATCAATTGTACCAATCATGACCATGGAAAGGTTTTTCTGGCTTAGGTCTCATCCACCTTATTGATAACGAAACAATTCCACCCGATTGTAGTGATAAATTTGGGGTCAACAAATTGTTAATAATTAAGGTAATATTGTGTTGGTGAAGTGGTATACAGATCAGTGCTACCTACCTCAAAATATTGTGAAACATGCTAACCCGAAAAGGTGCAACATTGGAACAAAAAAAAATAGAAAATATGTTCCTTCCTAGAGTGGTGTGTATCTCTGACCAGTACATGAGTTACTACCGCATATGTATTAAATCCAACAGTTATCTAGACTATGAGAAGCAATGCGAATATAACAAATGGACAATCAACGATACATTGAGCCTTAAATATATATATTCCACATGACCTGATCAACGTTCAACTACATAATAGGAAACGATTACACGAAGATTTACAATTAGATCTAAATTCGGTTCGCTTTTGTCATGATATACAGGCAGTAGCAGATATTCGTTTTGATGGCTTTAACCATCTACCAAAATTTTAAGAATCACATTCGACATATCGTTGCAAACGACTTGGCTGTACATCACGATCCAAAATTGTCTGTATATAATGTAGTGTATTTATGTATAACTAGAAAAAATAATTATTTTTTATAAAGCCACCCTAAATAATTTTTTGGTATAAAATAATTGGTAATTTTATTTTGTTTATTTTATTTTTGTAATTTTTTATTTATGATTTTATTTACTTTTTCCGCTAAACGTAAGACTGACTCAAATTTACTTTTATTAAAAATAAGTTAAAAACCATTCGATAACTGAAATGTGATTTTATTTAAAATAAAACTTGAAATAAATAGTACTGACAATTATTTTGTCTTATCATTTTACTTTGTGCCATACCATTTGGTCGATTTGGCATCAAATGTTGCCACGCTATAATTTTCTTGGCAATAGCCATAATTTAACTTAGATGATATATTTGAATTCTACGACCCAACATGAACTAAAAAACCGCATACGAACTGTTAAATTAAATATTTAAACGAATGCTCGGGTTCGAAAGGATTAATAATAATTATTCATAAATAAAACTTTTCACAAAATTGCAAACGAATGCAAAATATTATTTTAGTGTATACATTTTTTGATTGATTGATTGATTAGTTTGATAAATATTTGACAATTGTTAATACAAAACACAGTCACAGTTTAAACTGAAATGAATAAACTGCTTAGTTTCTAGGAAGACAGTCACTCAGGAATCTGTAAATTAATAAATTTAGAATGAGAATTAATACAGCATTAAAATAATGCTTAATTGATTGATTGATTGATTGATTTTGAATGTACGACCAAGTTCTTAGGCTTGAGTTCCCGGATGACGCCGGGTCCACCGTACACCCTTTTTTACACATAACAAAACCGAAGGATTGGATAGGTTAGTTAAGTGGGACAAAATCGGCCCGGTTACAGACACCTAGGTATAGCCGATAGTTAGTAACACAAAGACAACACAATTCTAATCTACTAGATGAAGGATAAAGGCTTAATAGGTTAATGGATAACGATGGTATTGGTCTTCAACAATTGCTTCTTTAAAACGGCAACCTAAGAAAAAATATTATTATTTCACATGCATCTGGAATTTTCCTGAAATTTAATTCTATTAATACTTTTCGGCTTCCTAACCAAAATTGGTTGACTCGACCCGTTACAGACACCTATGTAAAGTCGTTAGTAATAAAATGACAACACAATTCTAAACTACACAATCAGCAATTACAATGAAGCATTAATTAACAAGCATCTGTAAATTTCATGAAATTTAATTCTAAATTCATATTTTCCGGCTTCCTAAATAATTGAAACATTTATTAATTTAATCATTCTGCAACTCCGCAACTTACAGTCGAATTTCCTGAAACCAAAGTTATTTGAACTATATTCAAAATAATTCTAAAATTCATTAGTATATTTAGGACAATATATATACAATATAATAAAATTATACTTGAATAAAATAAATGTAAAGTAACGATTAGTATTAACTAAATTAATTTGGTTCTCATAAAACAAATAAAATAAATCGAATCCAGGAAAGGCACGCACGGCCTTCCTAACTTCTAAGTCTGTTGATTTGATGGATTTATTTATAAAATATATTTATGAAAGTCACTTGTCCTTGTCATCCCTAATCTAATACAAATATGTTTATTTATAAAAATAGAAAATGACCAAACGAAAACTGGTTCCAAAAACAGCTAATCAGGAATCTGTAAGATAACAGAATTAATAATAAGTAGCTAGCACATCTGTAGGATCCATGATAATCAAATAACCCAATTATATGGTTCAATGCTTTAGTTATAAAATAAATAAATCAAAAAAAATTACATACATACATATATATATACATACACACACACATACACACACACATATACATACACACACACATATACATACACACACACATATATATATCTACAACAGCATTAAATAAATTATAAATTATATAATCGACATACGTCGATAATTATTTGTCCAACCTAGAACAAGTTAACCAAAACCTTTACCAATTTACAGTCTTCCAAATAATCTAGAAAAAAATTTAATTAAAAAGTGCATGATCCCGAAAAACTATCTACATATAGCAAATTTGACTGCATTTCAAATGTACTCCGTAGCTTCCATGTAATTCCAAATATTCAAATATTCGCAGAAATAGCAAAGTTATAAAGTTAAGCCAACAATTCCAATTCGATCACAGCCGCCTACCTCTACATGTCCTAAACTAGAGTTCCAAAATTCGTTAAATTATTATTTTCACGTTCAAAACAAGAATAATAAGAAATTTAAGAAATTTAATTTAATTTTACACTAAAACCTAAAATTCAAATTAATAAATTATTAATTTATACTTCTACAAGGATCTGTATATATGAATGCGATAATACGTTTTCCGCGGAACCAATCTACCGTGTAAATCGGAGGATGGGTGTATATGAATGAATGAATTCATCTGTCAAGGAGAAAACGAAAAGTACAGAATAACCACGATCATGCTTGTTTAGTTTCTATCCAATTTCGTCATATATTTATCCCCTCAAAATTTTGTTTTATGTATTTTATTTGTCTATTTCCTGTTTATTCTTTTTTAGTTGAAACTTGGAAGGGATAAATTATAAAACACTAAGCATGATCATAACAATCTATTCTCAGTTCTCACTCAAGCAACAAGCGCAAAAACAAAAAATAGAAATGTATGTATATATTTAATATACTAAACCAAAACATATAAATGAAATGGTATTTTATTTTACGCTCCTCTCTTAACACGTTTACGCAAATAGAAACAGTTAAATACATATGTTATATAATTAAAATTTATTTCAGAAAAATATGAATTAAAATAATGAAAAACACTTATCTTAGGCATCCATTGGAATCAAAAAAGTCATACATATTGAAGATTTACATACATTGCTTACGTTGCGTTCAAGCAACGGTATCAAAATACATATAAACGAAAATTGTTATGTACATATTCTATACCATCACAAGCGCACCGTACACAGATTAAAATAAATATACAATACGTACAACTATTCACTTCACTTATTAAATTCACGCAAATTATTATTGAAATTATTATTTATTAAAATTATCAACTATATCAATATTATACTTTTTATTAGTTAATTAAAATACATTTAAAATAAATTATTTATTTATTTAAAGGAGAGACAAAAACACGTCCTTCCTCTACGACGATCAATCGCCGACCACCAGCATTAAAATAATGCTTAATACATAAATATTAATATAATGAATATTTAAGACAACCTGTTAATTTAATAATTCAATTAACCATGAACTCCTAACCAAACAAGTAAAATTTAGAGTTAATCAATGAAAACGTTCCAATTTACCACCACAATAATAATAAATTTTAAGTATTATCGCAATAATTATTTCACTCATCTAGATCAAACACCACCATTTTCATGTCTACTTAAAACATAAATATATTAATTATTTTCTCCCAAAACTAAAATTGGAATAAATTAAAGAAATGACACGGACCTAAAATAAATTAAATTAACTAAGTAAAGCAGTATATCTGTGGACACAAGTTAAAAGTGCTAAAGTCGACTTTACCAAATATTGGTATTGTTAAGTATCTAAAATATCCACGAAAAAATACGTAAACTGATATAATCAGATTTGTCAAAATGTTATTCTATGCTAAATAACAAAGAAAACCCCAATAGATAAACTCAAATTAATTTACTTTGTATTTTGGAAAAACTGGTAAACTCAAAAAAATCTACCTAAGCAGGAACATATTAAGCAAATTTAGTTAATTTGATTCATTTATAATTTGGAAAAAGTGATAAAGTTTAGTAGTTATGTCCTTATTAACTTCTTTTTTGTAAAAAGTTAAACTCAAATTTAACAGTTATTTCAAATGCATTAGTGTTTCATTGTGAAATATAATCGGAGTTAATTAGTTATTCCAAACGTACTTTTAAACTGTTTTAATAAAAATAAATTTGGAAAAATTGCTTGAATAGAATTTGTTAATTGTGTCG
The DNA here is from genome assembly GCA_963691935.1 of Nephrotoma guestfalica. Lineage (NCBI taxonomy): Eukaryota > Metazoa > Arthropoda > Insecta > Diptera > Tipulidae > Nephrotoma > Nephrotoma guestfalica. Next base: position 169,981,983 of record OY829913.1, on the reverse strand, counting down.
TACCATATTTCTCATAAAATCTAAAATAAACTGTATTTTACTAATTATTCCTAGTGCTGTGAATTATTTTTTTAGTTTTTGCCGATAAAGTACGTTATTTCTAGTTGATTTTTTTTGATTAAAAAGTGCAATGTATAGATCTAAGTTAATGGTAGAAATGGCTCTAAAAAAAGCCGTTCAAACCAAACGGACATCCCGCGATCAAACGGTGAGTAAATCTATTTTTTGTGTATACGAATACATATTTATATCAAAATTAATATTATTCTTGTTTAATGTTTTAGATCATCCACCAAACAAAACACCAAGATTTGAAAAAATTGATGCAATTGATAATGAAAGTGAGCCATATACAGAATCTTTTTGTTGTGCGAAAACTTTGCCACAAGTAGAAAACAATATTTTAAATATACCAGCTCTCCCAAACAATGAAACGGTTTCAAATATCAGTAACTCTATAGTTACTGCAGAAGTACGTGATTTGACAATTGATGAAACTATTGAAATGGCCGAAGAAGAAATTTACGATAGTGATCGAGATCCCGAATATGAACCCTCTGATGAAGGTAATAGCGATGATTCTATTTTTGAAGCAGAAATCGAGCAAATGGCTACAGAAATAGAAAATAATCTAGCCCCATCGTGTTCAAGTAAAAAGGAAAGGAAGAAAAAACGAAATTTCGGAGCAGGATACACAACTAAATCTGGTAAAGAGTTAGCGGAAAGGACAATAAAACCATTGCAGTACTGTAGAAAAAAATGTATTGAAAAAATAAAAAACACTGAGCAAAAAGAATTATTCGACGCTTATTGGGCTTTGGGTGAATATAACCTTAGAGTTATTTATATAGCCGGTTTAATAGAGGTTAATGAGAAAAAAACACAATCAATGACCAAAGGTAATAGTACTTCACAAAATCGTACGCATAGTTCGTCTTACTTTTTGGAATGTAATAACAAGAAAGTTAAAGTTTGTCGTACATGTTTTGTTAACACTTTTGGAGAAACGCAAGGTTTTATTAACTCAGTAATACACAAAAAGTTAGGATTAGAAAGCGGCATGCTTGATAAACGTGGAAAAAAGACTCCGTCTCACAAGATCTCTGAAGAAAACCTAAAGAAAGTTGAAAATCATATCAACTCGTTTCCGGCTTACGAGTCACATTACACCAGACGTGACGTGGCACAGAAATTTTTACACAACGATTTAAATTTAACAAAGATGTATAATCTATATGCCGAATCTCATGACAATGCAGTTTGTATGTCAAAATACGCTGAGGTTTTCAAAACTCTTAATATCAAATTTAAAAGTCCAAAAGTCGATACGTGTCACAAATGCGATGTATTTAAAACGAAACTATGCTTTGTATCTGGAGAAGAGAAGGAACGTATAATCAAAGAAAAAGAAATTCATCACCTAGAAGCGGATATGGCATATGAAGCCATATGAAGGTTAAGGACGTTTAATTTGACTATTCACGATAGTACTACCGGTAAACCATACTGCTACATGTGGAACGAGAGCCTAGCAAAACGTGGTGGGAATGAAATTGCCGCTTGCCTTTATAAACATCTCACACAAATACCCCAAAATATAAATCATATAATATTTTATAGTGATAATTGTGTGGGACAAAATAAAAACGGAATGGTAGCCATAATGTTCATGATGTTTGTCCGTTCATCTAATTCAATACAGCAAATCGAACGTAAATTTTTAGAAACCGGACATACACATATGGAGTGTGACGTCGATCACTCCACCATCGAAAGAAGAAAAAAACGAACAGATTTCAAAATTGAAATCCCAAGAGATTGGAGTCAATTTTTAAGAGGAATAAGATCCACCAATCCATTTGATTTGATCCATTTGTTTCGTTTATGGTGCATACACACACACACATATATATATATATATATATATATATATAATATATATATATATATATATATATATATATATATATATATATAAATATATATATATATATATATATATATATATATATATATATATATATATATATATATATATATATATATATATATATATATATATATATATGTATATATATATATATATATATAAATATATATATATATATATATATATATATATATATATATATATATATATATATATATATATATATATATATATGTATATATATATATATATATATATATATATATATATATATATATATATATATATATATATATATATATATATATTTATTTATTTATTTATTTATTTATTAATTTATTTATTTACAACTATATTTGCTATTCGCTTGTATAGCATCAATTAGAAATCAGTAATAAGGTAGAAAAATAATGCGTTGTTTAACTTAGATTCATACATTCATTTCATATTTATTTTCTGAATGAAGTATTATTATTATTACTTACCGCATAAATCAAGCTAAACTTAATAATTCGTTACAATTTTAAAAGTACAAATAGTAAATGTACAAACGACGGAAAATACTGATGAGATTATTGTTAATAATAAATAAAACTGTATCCAAATACACCCTATAGGTTTTAAAAATATTAGTAAAGTTATGATCTTTGTGCGAGACTACACAGATCACTACAGTCTAAAGTAAATATAATGGATTGATGTCGAATTGAATCTAACTCAAATAGTAGTGGCAGCGTCGCTTTGCGTACATTGTCTAATCTAGATCGTATCTCATACATTATGTGTGAGAACCAAAATTCGCGCAAACCATAAATGTCATGAAAAATTATGGCCTCTGCTTCAAAAGCAAAAAGTTTTCACTATTGAAATTGCAAGCTATAAATTAAAAGTTTTTCTTCATCTGCCTACAAAAACATATCAAAGATTTTTTTTCATAAAACATTTAAGACCCCATCATTTAAAATTTCTGAAATTTTCCAATGTTTTAGGTTTTTATGGCCGGTTGTATTATGATCAATATTTTGTATTCGTAATCGAGCGCATATCAAAAATTCACAAAAAGACAAGATTGATTGAAATGATAAACTTTCATGTTCGGTTTGGATATTATTTATGTGTGCTCTACGTCAAATGTACATTGCTGTTGCTATATTTTTGGACTGAAATAACCCATATAATCGCACTATGTAAGTAAACCATTTTGAATCGTTGTCGCTAAAAAAACAAATGTAAACTCAAGAAATATAAACATTTTATCAAAATAAATTATAATCTAAAATGGAATAATTTGTAGAATTTCATAAAATCTATTAGTGCATACACAATGTAGTACGTAAACCGACCGCATAATTCTAAATTCATATATTCTGATCACAGAACAATATTCTGCTAGAACAAAAAATTATTTATTGTAAATTCATAAATTTATTTTTTGCGATTGAAAGCTTAACTTCTTCGTTTTCGAATGATTATTCTGTTCACAGCAAAAACGAAACTGAAAACGCTGTGTTGTGTTGCTTGTATCTCACCTCATTATATAGTTAGTTGGTGCTACAAACGGCACTATTCGTTGATATATATTTTTAGTACGTATTTTAAATTTATTTCATTTCATGTTTCGATTTCAAAATCATAAATCAAGAAAAAAATTGTGGAAAATGAAATTATTAAATCGATAGTGAAGAATAAATATAGCAAAGGACTAACAAACATACTTGCGAATAGAAGAAGAAATAAATTATTTAGTTTTTAATAGTGGGAAAATATAATATTGAAATATAAAATGAAATTTTAATAGACAGTTGTTTTATAAGACATAGATTTAATTAAATTCAAAAGCGATAATGAGTTTTGAGAGATAAAGCAATTTATTGTAACAAATTCTGGTTAAAATTGGAAGTTTAGTAGCATGTACAACACGCATTGTTTGTACAGTAGATTAATGAGTTCCTGTTTTTTATTTGTTGCAAAAAGATTAAAGTTTAGATTTTATACTTCTTAGTAATTATGTATGTACCCAGTACACACAATATAACGTAAAGGCTCTTTGAGCGCGGAAAAGTTGTATGCAACGGGTATATGAAAATTGAAAACAATGTGTCCATTATTCGGGGCAGTTTAATCGAAATGTTATGTGTTATTAAAATGTTAAAGATTTGCAGTTTATATGCGTAAAATCACGTCAATATTATCCTTTATTGAGAAACTTTCGTTTTATTTAGTGAAAACAAAACTACCATAGACATAAGATTAATTCCAAAAGCTGGTTATTGGGTTATGCTTTAAATGTAAAAAGTGGGTCGTTTGTAGCACAAAAACATAGTTTATATACCATAGTCTATATGCCTAAAATTATTTGTCTGCCAATTGAACTTGTTTTGCGTTCTAATTTCGTTTTTGGTCCGACTTTCGATTTGGGTTCTGCTAGCTTTAAATAAGATGGCCTGAAGTTTGGTCAAGAACGATTGGAGTCCAACATTTTTTAGTGGGGTATTTGATTAGGCCGAGCCTAAAATTATTTGTATGTCAATTGATCTTGTTTTGCGTTGTAATTTCGTTTTTGGTCCGATTATCGATTTTCATTCTGCTAGCGTTGAAGTGATAAAGCCTTATGCTTTTTCTAGAATGAACAGAATAAAAAATGTAAACAGGGCATTTAATTAGCCTAAAATTAACCTTTAATTTTCCAATTGTTTTTAAATTATGTTCTGATATGGGTTCTGATATGGGAAATTAATACTCTCCCTAATCCGAACCTTTTATAATACGGGCTGTAGGTACGAGCAAATATCGATAGTTTGGGTAAATTAATGATTTTTTGAGCTTAAAGCTCAATTGTGTCGCTCGGACGCATAGAAGTCTAATGAAACTAACCTAATGTGAAGATGTTAGAACGTCACATTTAATTAATACTCTCCCAAAACCGAACCTTTTATAGTACGGGCTGTAGAAGCGACCAAATAACGATCGTTTGAGTAAATTAATGATTTTTTGAGCTTAAAGCTCAATTGTGTCGCTCGGACGCATAGAAGTCTAATGAAACTAACCTAATGTGAAGTTGTTAGTACGCTACATTTAATAAATACTCTCCTTAATCCGAACCTTTTATAATACGGGCTGTAGGTACGAGCAAATATCGATAGTTTGGGTAAATTAATGATTTTTTGAGCTTAAAGCTCAATTGTGTCGCTCGGACGCATAGAAGTCTAATGAAACTAACCTAATGTGAAGATGTTAGTACGTCACATTTAATTAATACTTTCCCTAATCCGAACCTTTTATAATACGGGCTGTAGGTGCGAGCAAATATCGATTGTTTGGGTAAATTAATGATTTTTTGAGATTAAAGCTCAATTGTGTCGCTCGGACGCATAGAAGTCTAATGAAACTAACCTAATGTGAAGATGTTAGTACGCCACATTTAATAAATACTCTCCTTAATCCGAACCTTTTATAATACGGGCTGTAGATACGAGCAAATATCGATCGTTTGGGTAAATTAATGATTTTTTGAGGTTAAAGCTCAATTGTGTCGCTCGGACGCATAGAAGTCTAATGAAACTAACCTAATGTGAAGATGTTAGTACGCCACATTTAATAAATATTCTCCCTAATCCGAACCTTTTATAATACGGGCTGTAGGTACGAGCAAATATCGATAGTTTGGGTAAATTAATGATTTTTTGAGGTTAAAGCTCAATTGTGTCGCTCGGACGCATAGAAGTCTATTGAAACTAACCTAATGTGAAGTTGTTAGTACGCCACATTTAATAAATACTCTCCTTAATCCGAAATTTTTATAATACGGGCTGTAGGTACGAGTAAATATCGATAGTTTGGGTAAATTAATGATTTTTTGAGCTTAAAGCTCATTTGAGTCACTCGGACGCATAGAAGTCTAATGAAACTGACCTAATGTGAAGATGTTAGTACGCCACATTTAATAAATACTCTCCTTAATCCGAACCTTTTATAATACGGGCTGTAGGTACGAGCAAATATCGATATTTTGGGTAAATTAATGATGATTTTTTGAGCTTAAAGCTCAATTGTGTCGCTCGGACGCATAGAAGTCTAATGAAACTAACTTAATGTGAAGTTGTTAGTACGCCACATTTAATAAATACTCTCCTTAATCCGAACCTTTTATAATACGGGTTGTAGGTACGAGCAAATATCGATAGTTTGGGTAAATTAATGATTTTTTGAGCTTAAAGCTCAATTGTGTCGCTCGGACGCATAGAAGCCTAATGAAACTAACCTACTGTGAAGATGTTAGTACGCCACATTTAATAAATACTCTCCTTAATCCGAACCTTTTATAATACGGGCTGTAGGTACGAGCAAATATCGATAGTTTGAGTAAATTAATGATTTTTTGAGGTTAAACCTCAATTGTGTCGCTCGGACGCATAGAAGTCTAATGAAACTAACATAATGTGAAGATGTTAGTACGCCACATTTAATAAATACTCTCCCTACTCCGAACCTTTTATAATACGGGCTGTAGAAGCGACCAAATATCGATAGTTTGGGTAAATTAATGATTTTTTGAGGTTAAAGCTCAATTGTGTCGCTCGGACGCATAGAAGTCTAATGAAACTAACCTAATGTGAAGATGTTAGTACGCCACATTTAATTAATACTCTCCCTAATCCGAACCTTTTATAATACGGGCTGTAGAAGCGACCAAATATCGATAGTTTGGGTGAATTAATGATTTTTTGAGCTTAAAGCTCAATTGTGTCGCTCGGACGCATAGAAGTCTAATGAAACTAACCTAATGTGAAGATGTTAGTACGCCACATTTAATAAATACTCTTTCTAATCCAAACCTTTTATAATACGGGCTGTAGGTGCGAGCAAATATCGATCGTTTGGGTAAATTAATGATTTTTTGAGCTTAAAGCTCAATTGTGTCGCTCGGACGCATAGAAGTCTAATGAAACTAACCTAATGTGAAAATGTTAGTACGCCACATTTAATAAATACTCTCCTTAATCCGAACCTTTTATAATACGGGCTGTAGGTACGAGCAAATATCGATAGTTTAAGTAAATTAATGATTTTTTGAGATTAAAGCTCAATTGTGTCGCTCGGACGCATAGAAGTCTAATGAAACTAACCTAATGTGAAGACGTTAGTACGCCACATTTAATAAATACTCTCCTTAATCCGAACCTTTTATAATACGGGCTGTAGAAGCGACCAAATATCGATAGTTTGGGTAAATTAATGATTTTTTGAGCTTAAAGCTCAAGTGTGTCGCTCGGACGCATAGAAGTCTAATGAAACTGACCTAATGTGAAGATGTTAGTACGCCACATTTAATTAATACTCTCCTCAATTCGAACCTTTTATAGTACGGGCTGTAGAAGCGACTAAATATCGATCGTTTGAGTAAATTAATGATTTTTTGAGAGGTTAAAGCTCAATTGTGTCGCTCGGACGCATAGAAGTCTAATGAAACTAACCTAATGTGAAGATGTTAGTACGCCACATTTAATAAATACTCTCCCTAATCCGAACCTTTTATAATACGGGCTGTAGAAGCCACCAAATATCGATAGTTTGGGTAAATTAATGATTTTTTGAGCTTAAAGCTCAATTGTGTCGCTCGGACGCATAGAAGTCTAATGAAACTAACTTAATGTGAAGTTGTTAGTACGCCACATTTAATAAATACTCTCCTTAATCCGAACTTTTTATAATACGGGCTGTAGGTACGAGCAAATATCGATAGTTTGAGTAAATTAATGATTTTTTGAGGTTAAAGCTCAATTGTGTCGCTCGGACGCATAGAAGTCTAATGAAACTAACCTAATGTGAAGATGTTAGTACGTCAATTTAATTAATACTCTCGCTAATCCGAACCTTTAATAATACGGGCTGTAGATGCGATGAAGTACGGATAGTTCTAAATTTAGGTCTTCAAATTTCGATTTTTCGTTGAATATGTCTTATTTTTTAAAACTAATAATATACATAAATTTAATTTATAATTGTTGTTAATTAATGATTATTCATATTTTTTTATTATAATCATATCTGCATTATTTCGTGTTTTGTATTTACAGTGAACTGTCGCTATAGTTTATCGGGCTATGATAATTTATATTTTGTCTCATAAATTATTATTATTATTAAATATTCCGCGTTGACTATTTTCGGAAAGTGTTTTGCTAATATGGGGACAGCAGCGCGAAAATTATTGGATGATAGTTAACTCTGTAGTTTTTTCTGGGATGGTAAATTCTGGGATGAGATAAACTGATTGCCTGGGATGATAAATATATCACGATAGTTTAGTGTTGCCACTACATTTTCCTGGGATGATTCGTGGGATAACTTAAGAGAGTAAAGATCGTTTATATATTTTTATGTACAAACAAAATGTTATTGTTAATAAATCAGTCTTCAATTGTTTTTTGTATCGAATGCCTGTTTAATTAATCCCATTTTTATTTATATATATATATATATATATATATATATATATATATATATATATATATATATATATATATATATATATATATATGTATATATATATATATATATATATATATATATATATATATATATATATATATATATATATATATATAATCATACTGGATTTTGCAAATATGTAAAACACAGCGTTTTAAGTTACAAACTACAAATTTCCCAACATGTTTTAATTTCCTCAGCTATTCACTAATTTTACTCTTTATTACTTGTTCACTAATTAACTTTTACTGTGTTCCCTTTTACTTTTCGCACTGCTCACTTATTTACTTGTTAAAGCCAAACAATAACAAGCCAAACAATAACAAGTAAACTTGTTCATTGAATAAATTACAACAGTTGCTGCGTTTTTTTGAAATATGGTGTTCGAGATCGCGATAAAATATAGGGAAAATACATGGAAATTTAAACAAAAAAAATTAAAACGACAAGTTTAACTAACTTCAAGTCAATCATTTGGACATTTAATTTTTGGTTTATAATTAAACACAATAATATCCAATATTAAAATAAATTAATTAATTTCACTAGCAAACATTAAGATATCCATTTTTTCTTATTAAAAATACAATTCAGTCATTTCATTTTCATTCTTTCAAATTTCCAGTTGTAAATGAAGTAAGGAACAATCAAAAAATTGTGTACTAAAAAAATTTTCCTGTTCCGTCAGTTCAGCAATTATTAAGTTTTTTGATGAACTCGGTTGTACTCTACATAATATCCAGAGTTGTTCAGAGTTGTTGAGAACAAGCATAAATAAACTTTATTCGATAATATAATGCAAGATATTGACTTAGTATAACCTCTTTAGGATTCGATTGAATAAATCCGAGGCACAAATATTTTAATAATATGTGAATTGTTTAAGAATTCAAAATATAATTTATCGCGGTCTAGAGCAGCTGTTTCAAAAAAACGCAGCAAGTGACTGCATGGAAATTTGCTTGCGCAGTCATTAACTCTGATTCGTGGGATAACTTTTTATACGTATATTCTATCGCGGTCTCGAACACCATATTTCAAAAAAACGCAGCTATAGTTACCCTGCATATATATAAGAGGGATCACTCTGTAAAGCGAAGCGAATACAATCATCATAGTATGAGTGCAGAGATAATGTTACGGTTATTTAAGAGAGTAAAGATCGTTTATATATTTGTATGTACAAACAAAATATGTTATTGTTAATAAATCAGTCTTCAATTGCATTTTGAATCGAAGGCCTGTTTATTTAATCCCATTTGGGGGCTCAACCGAGATTCGTAAAAGTTGTTTGCGATGAAGACGGTATTTATTGTAAAAGAAAATTATTAAAAGGTGTTTACGGCGAGTGTTGTTTAATAATATAAAGTGTGTATTTCTTTTACCAAAACGGAATCCCGGCTACAGTGTGATTGAGACGAGGGGAATTAATTAAGAGTGCAAATAAAATAGTAAAAACAAAAATATTCAAATAATAATCTTGTGCTCTAAATCTTTGTTGGTGTGCTGATGGTGTAACGGTCCTTGTATAAACCACTGGTTAATCAAACATAATAGTAACGTAAAACAGCTGAAGTTAAAATAATTTAATAGACAATTGTACGAACACCATTTGGTGCTGCGAAAAAATTGTATTTGCTAAATTAATAAATCGACATTATGGAAAAAAACAAAAAATGTGTTACTGAAGGTCGTAGCGAAAACCAGTCCACAAATGAATATGATGAAATGTTTAACCGTATGATGGAAAATTTCCGCCATACTATCGAAGATATTACAAAAGGGAACGACGGTATTTTAAAGCAAAGCACAATGATTCCTGAATCGGATCGGTTAACTGCTTTGATTGACCAAAATCGGGCAAAGGAAATCGAATTAAAACATCTAGAAATTACTTTGCTACAACGGGAAAACGAGTTATTAAAAGAGTCTAGAGCAACGCCGCAGGCGTCACAAGAATTAACCTTTCGCGAAGTTGAGGACTCGTTGCCGACATTCAGCGGGGATGATACCTTTCCGCTCAAAAAATTTCTCAAGGACATCGAAAAGGCAGCTATATGTGGAGGTTGGTCCGGTTTACAAAAAATCGTTTATTATAAGAGGCGTCTACGCGGAACAGCAAAGAGAAGTTTAAGCGCCGCTGATGACACATCCACCTGGGAAAAACTGAAAGAATTTCTCCATAAGGAATTTGATGAGATAATCAATAGTGCTGTTGTTGATCAAAAAATGCAAGAACGCAAAAAGCAGGTTGATGAATCCTTCAAAAGCTACTTAATTGCTATGAGGGAACAGGGACTTCGGGCGAATTTAGAAAACGCAGCTGTAAATTAAATTAAAATCGAATGAGTATAAGCAGCAACACACACACGTCTCTAGTTCAAGCGGCCGGAGAAATTGGCGCCATTCTCAAAGAAATCAAAGTAAGCCTCCGAGGTGTTACGGTTGTGGGGATGTAGGGCATTTTGGAGCCAGCTGCCCGAACAAAGATAAGGGAATGTTATCGGTGTAGCAAATTCGGGCATATATCAAAGGATTGTAAGAGGGATAATAAAGTTTGCGCAGCAGTTCAACAAAAGCAGAATCCCATCCCGACCGACATGAAAAAGTTCACTGTGATGGATGTGGAGATGATGGCACTTGTGAATAATGGCAGCGATTTAAATTTTATATCGAACAGCAAGTATACTGGTATCGGGGGTCCGAATTTCCGCAACCAAACGATTACGTGTAGAGGAGCTGGTTCCGTTCCTTTTAGTACCATTGGATGTTTCGACACATTAATCGAAGTGGATGGTGACAAATACAACACAGTATTTCATATAGTCCCGGATGGTCTTTTACCGGTCGACTTAATTCTTGGTAAGGAACTTATTAATCAAACGATTACCGATCTAACTCCTAACAGTGTTGTGGAGAATTGTGTCTTGGTAGTACAGATGGGGAATGTGGATTTAGACTTATCTCACATCAAAGATCGGATGATTGCACAGAATATTCAGTAAATGATAGTTAATTATGGAACCAATCCAGCGACTGTAAGGTCAACAAATGTCGAGATGAAGATAATAGTGAACGATGATAATCCAATCTCCCAACCACCCAGGCGACTTTCACCTTTGGAGGCAGAAATCGTGCAAAGTCAAATAAAATCGTGATTGCAGGAAGGAATTATAAGAAAAAGCACCTCAGCGTATGCCAGTCCGATAGTGCTTGCGAACAAGAAGGACGGAACAAAGAGATTATGTGTCGACTATAGGAGGTTGAATATGGTGATTGTACGCGACAGGTTTCCATTACCTCTTATCGAGGATCAAATCGATCAACTAAGTGGAGCAACAGTATACACAACTTTGGATTTACGTAACGGGTTTTTTCATGTGCCAGTGGCACTTGACTCGATTCACTTTACGGCATTTATAACCCCATTTGGATTATACGAGTTCCTTTTGGTCTGTGTAATTCACCATCAGTGTTTCAGCGTGTTATAACAGAAATTTTTCAAGATCTCTGTTTGAAGAAGATAGTGTGTGTTTACATGGACGATCTAGTAATTCCGGCGAAAAACGAGGTTGAGGCATTCGAAAAACTAAAAATTGTTTTGCAACTAGCTCAGGAGTACAGTCTACAGATAAAGTGGACAAAATGCCAATTCATATGTTCCAAAATTGAGTACCTGGGGCATGAAATCGAACGCGGCCATATTCGACCATAGTCGGTGAAGATGGAGGCAATCGCAAAATTCCCAGAGCCGCGAACTTTAAAACAAATCCAGAGATTTTTAAGGATAACCGGTTTCTTTCGTAAGTTCGTACAAAATTATGGTACCATCGCTAAACTCCTATCTGATCTAGGAGGATTCTGAAAAAAATATAGATTTCAAATTTGAGGAGCCACACAGGAATGCAATAGCTCAGCTGAAAAAGGCATTGATCAACAAGCCAGTGTTGTTAATGGGGGCCGAAACGGAACTGCATACGGATGCAAGCAAATTCGGGCTAGGTGCGATTCTGGTTCAGCGATCAAGTGACGACCAACAACTCCATCCTGTATTCTATTACAGCATGAAAACGACACCATGTGATCAGCGCTATAACAGCTACGAACTTGAGGTCCTCGCCATCGTGGGAGCGTTAAAGAAGTTTCGCGATTATCTTCTAGGGCTAAAGTTTATCATCGCTACCGATTGTTCAGCATTTAGGATGACTATGGAGAAAAAGGAGATATCGTCCCGATTTGCCGGCTGGGCCCTACAACTCCAAGAATTCGATTTTAAATTAGAGCATCGTCCACGATATAAAATGAGACATGTCGACGCATTGAGCAGAAGTCCAGTAGCAATGATCTGTGAAAGTGATGTGGTGACACGAGTGAAATGACAGGTGCGTATAACTATATGTCTGTTAACGGCGTTTTATTTAAACTTGTAGATGGAAGAACAGTGCTGGTTGTTCCAAAAGACATGCAGCAGGAGATAATTCGATCCAGCCACGAAGTAGGTCATTTTGCAGTAAAAAAGACAGAGGAGCTGATTAATCGGCAATACTTCATTCCAAAGTTGGCCGACAAAATCCGCCACTATATTCGGAACTGCGTACCATGTATTTTAACAGAAAGAAAAAGGGGTAAACAGGAAGGTTTTCTGCATCCTATCTCAAAAGGCGACAGGCCCTTATCTACTTACCACATTGATCATCTCGCGCATCTTGTGGCCACCAAGAAGAAGTATAAATATGTGTTATGCGTGGTTGACGGATTTTTCAAGTTTGTATGGTTGTATCCAACGGAGAGTACTACGTCTCGAGAGGTTATCCAAAAATTGGAGCTACAGAAGAGTGTATTTGGAAACCCGGTACATATTATTACAGACAAGGCACCAACGTTCACTTCTAGTGAATTTGAAGAGTACTGTAAGCAACAAGGAATCGATCTTTGTACGATCACAACTAGAATGCCGACGGGCAATGGGCAGGTCGAGCGAATTATTCAGATAATCATACCGGCGCTTTCAAAATTAGCCATCTCCAAGCCAGAAGATTGGTATAAGTACGTAAGTCAAATACAGAGATTTTTAAACAACTCATTTCAGAGGGCGATTCGAATGACCCCATTCGAACTATTGTTTGACACAAAAATGAAATGTCCGGAGCTTCCCGAAGTCAAGGAAGTTATTGAGATTGAATTGGCGAACTTATACTGTGATTAGCGCGAGGATTTAAGAAAAAAGGAAAGCGGCTCCAAAATATAACATAGGCGACATCGTTGCAATAAAGAGGACACAATTTGGCAAAGGTCTTAAAATTCAACCCAAGTATTTAGGCCCTTATGAGGTAACTAAGTTCAGAGAAAATGGTCGGTACGACGTTATAAAAATGGGTTCTGGCGAGGGATCAATAGTGACATAGACAGGCGTTGAACTTATGAAGAGGTATTACCATAGTTTATCAGATGAGGACTCAGAACACTCCCAAGGCGATGAAGATTTGCTGCCATCCGAGCCGGATGGCGAAACACGAGGGCCGAGTGGGATCACCATGTAAAGCGAAGCGAATACAATCATCATAGTATGAGTGCAGAGATAATGTTACGGTTATTTAAGAGAGTAAAGATCGTTTATATATTTTTATGTACAAACAAAATATGTTATTGTTAATAAATCAGTCTTCAATTGTTTTTTGTATCGAATGCCTTTTTAATTAATCCCATTTTTATATATATATATATATATATATATATATATATATATATATATATATATATATATATATATATATATATATATATATATATATATATATATATACATATATATATATATATATATATATATATATATATATATATATATATATATATATATATATATATATATATGTATAGATATAGAGATATATATATATATATATATATATATATATATATATATATATATATATATATATATATATATAATCATACTGGATTTTGCAAATATGTAAAACACAGCGTTTTAAGTTACAAACTACAAATTTCCCAACATGTTTTAATTTCCTCAGCTATTCACTAATTTTACTCTTTATTACTTGTTCACTAATTAACTTTTACTGTGTTCCCTTTTACTTTTCGCACTGCTCACTTATTTACTTGTTAAAGCCAAACAATAACAAGTAAACTTGTTCATTGAATAAATTACAACAGTTGCTGCGTTTTTTTGAAATATGGTGTTCGAGATCGCGATAAAATATAGGGAAAATACATGGAAATTTAAACAAAAAAAATTAAAACGACAAGTTTAACTAACTTCAAGTCAATCATTTGGACATTTAATTTTTGGTTTATAATTAAACACAATAATATCCAATATTAAAATAAATTAATTAATTTCACTAGCAAACATTAAGATATCCATTTTTTCTTATTAAAAATACAATTCAGTCATTTCATTTTCATTCTTTCAAATTTCCAGTTGTAAATGAAGTAAGGAACAATCAAAAAATTGTGTACTAAAAAAATTTTCCTGTTCCGTCAGTTCAGCAATTATTAAGTTTTTTGATGAACTCGGTTGTACTCTACATAATATCCAGAGTTGTTCAGAGTTGTTGAGAACAAGCATAAATAAACTTTATTCGATAATATAATGCAAGATATTGACTTAGTATAACCTCTTTAGGATTCGATTGAATAAATCCGAGGCACAAATATTTTAATAATATGTGAATTGTTTAAGAATTCAAAATATAATTTATCGCGGTCTAGAGCAGCTGTTTCAAAAAAACGCAGCAAGTGACTGATTTATTGCATCTGATTATGTATGCGTATTGTAATTGTAAATCATATGTATATAATTATATTGGTGAACATTCTACGTCATTAACTCGTCTGTCTTGATGATTAGTGCCGTTGATAATTCTAGTATTTTCCATGATGACTATCGCCGCTGTTTGCTTTCGTTATTTCCATATTCCCCTCCACATCAAATGTCATTATAAAAATCAATCAGTACTGGATGATTACTTGATCGGGTTACATCGTCGTATAATTAGAATAATATATGCATAATAAAATTATTGCCTCGGGTTGGGCTTGAACCAACGACCTTTGAGCTGGTAACAATTGATGCTCCTTTAACCACTCGAGCAGGCAGTGTTATATTTAACTAAAGTACAATTCGTAGCGCTGCTCCCACCTTAAATTTGCGCGCCTCGAACAGACACATCAACATTCGTATCTTTTCAGTTTATCGCCTTGGCCGATTTTCCGTTCACCTTTTCCTTGTATGCGCTACACATTATTGTTGATCCTCTTAACAATTTTGTATAGGACCTTCCATGTGTGTTGTTTCTCTTGCGAAACTCTTGAGACTTCCTTTTCGTCTTCTGGAGTTGTACAGCCATACAAACTAACCTTGTAGAAAATCGCTATATATGCCACGCTGGTCTCGGTGCCTCTCTAATTTATTTCTAGCATTCGTTATGCTGCTTTCTTCTATGATTTGATCTTTGTGTATTCTCCATCTTATGATATCTTCTACGTAGTATTTACGACCTCTTCCCACTTGGTTAATCCGTTGATTACACTCATCTTCTTGGATCCTCTTCGCTATTGCTCCAGATCCTTTCTCTGCTTCGTCAAAATCCAGCGCTTTCTAATCTCAGCTAAAACTCGTTCCATCTTAGTTATCTTTAGCAACCAACTCCACAGACAATTATATTCAGCCAGCCAACCTTCAACAGTTGTACTGGAATCTGCTGCTAGGCTGTCCCTACGGATCTTTCCTCTTGGTTAGCCAATTTGTCCTTCGTTTTCATTGGTCGCAAACTCTCTTCTCGCAGTCTTCTAATATCTGATTTTAACGGACCGTAATGTGCAATAATCTTCCTTAAATAAATTATATCTTGGGGAACAATATATTGACAATGCACTATATTCTTTGTTGTTATTTATATATACTTTCAAGATGATTGTAACAGTTGTATCCATATATTTTAAGATGTGAATTGAAGTAAAATGGGGTTCTAAATCTGGAATAGGTTGCATTAGCCCATTTGCATTCCAGGTTACTATTCTTATTTCGTGGTAGTTTGCATTAGAGAAAATTTTAGTAGAAAATGAAGCTTCAAGGAATTTCTCTTGTTTAGCTAGCCAAATGTTAAGAGGTTCCAGGCTTCTTAGAATCTTTTGGAGCACTGCTGTATCTTCGGCAGTGTACTTCGAAATAACTGGTTTTGTCATTAACATTTGCGAATATAGTTTTGGTTATCCCATTTTACTAGCATTATAGGTTTTTGTTAGTCTTTTATAAAAGTAGCTTCCTTTTTTCCGGTATTCCTGAATTTTGTTTTTGCGTTTTATTTCTTAATATTAATCTTTGTATCTCCTTAGCTATTTCACATCCCCTGAAGTTTGCGGGATGTGGGTTCTTACAATAAACACATTTTGCAGCATTATCTTAATAATTGGGCATACTTGGGCATGATGCTTTCCGGTAATTTTGATTATTTGGAGCTTCGTTCAAAGAGTTGAACCATGATGATTTATATGGAACGAGCTATATATATATACTAAACTATATAAAAACTTTATAAAAAACTTATAAAAAAATAATGTAACACTTTAAACTAGATTAAATCTTCACTCACATAATACCAGAATTCAAAATAATTACTGAATAAATAACCCTAGAACTAAGCAAATAAAACGTAATCTCTTAAATTACGCAATTAATATTTAATAATCTTCTACAGCATATAAAAATATAGATGATTATAAGAAGTTTAAGAATTCTGTCAGACAACAGATTCTTGTAAATGATATTTAGCACCACTTAACATTTAAGCTAAATTAATTAGAATAAGTAATTTTAAAATTGTTTATTTGATATTATTTATAAATTAACCGTCAACACATTCTTATTACAAATAATAGCTGATTGCATGTGTCATAACACGAGATAAACATTTATTATTTACTGTGGCACTATTCTGGCAATTCCCCGGGAATAGGGAACTTAGAAAAGATTTTATATTTAATTTTTATTTTTAAAAAATTTTCTGGCATACTGAGGTAGATAGACAGTTGGTGTTAATTTTTTTTAAAACAAAATTAATTTGGGAATAATTGTCCCTACCAATTAAGGTATCGAAAAAATATTCCCAATTTATAAATATTTACATCAAACTTTTCTCCTCAGTAGGCTGGACAAAAATATTTGAACAGAAATTACATATAAATTCATATATATTCCCGGAGAATTACCAGAATAGTGCCACTGGAATGTCGATAATCTCTCAAAAACGAACTATTATAACGAATCTAACGATTAACTGTCTAGATTAACTATATAGACCGGCACAATAATCTAGAGGAACCCCCACTCAATATCCAGAATTCGTGACTCACTAGTCCGTCAAAACCGCAGCGGCGGAAAATGCTATCAAAAGAAGAATGTGAAGAACCCGTAATAACTGGTTTGATGTTCAATGTCACCAAGTTATCGAAAATAAACAAAAAATTGGTAATAAATTGTTGGCTCGTACTATTTTGCTAACGCCAAGAATTTCACCAGACGTGGAAATTTGTACCACCCAATAAGTAAAGCCATTAAAGACAAGGATAGATAGCCTAAACTGCCTAAACAGTGCCCAACCAAATTATACGTTCCCCGCAAAAAAATTTCCCCTTGAGTACGAATAGTTCAGCTTCTAAATACCGTAAACTCTCCGGAATATTGATATGGTTTAAGTTTGTTGGTTCTTTCACGAAATTTTTCCGACAACGAATTATTTTTTGTCTTTGCACCTCATTTGATGATAAGTATCGCCGACAATTAGTTTCAGTTTCAATAAAATATTTTAATATAATTTTGGAGGGACACAGCGTTGAATTTCTCGTTATATTTTTGATGTTCGCATTGGTTTCACAAATGTTTTTTTTGTAATGCTGAATGACATTTCTTGGTATTACGTGTTGCCCGTCTATGATTATGGTGTACACGAAATTTGCAGCATTTTTATAAAATTAACTAAGGAATAAAAATTCATCTCAGTTGGATTTTCGAAATTTGGATTATGTCTTGTTTTTATTTCGACATTTGTGATTTTTTCAAAAGTTTGGATTTTGCTTCTTTTGAATTTTTCTTTTTTGAATTATGAAACACAACCGTTGTCGAGACATTGGTTTGCTTTGTACAAGGATTACACGAATATTAAAAACGAGAATTCCTTAAGTCTCTTTAGCAAAGTCTACTTTCAATTCGATTAAATTTTTCCAATAAGAGTGATATGATTTGCAATAATTCAATTGTTGCACTTGCTGGGTGGCACGTAGTCCCGTCTTGTTAGAACCAAACGTTGTCAAGATCAACTTTTTCTAATTTCGGCCATAAAAAGTTGGTTATCATTGATCTATACTGATCTCCATTGACAGTAACGTTGTTACCAGCTTCATTTCGAAAAAAATACGGACCGATGATTCCACCAGACCAAAAACCACACCAATCTGTCAATTTAGGTGGATGTAATGGTTTTTCATGAATAATTTGTGGATTTTCTTCGCACCAGAATCGACAGTTTTGTTTATTTACCGCACCACTCAGGTGAAAGTGAGCCTCATCGGAGAAGGTGATTTTCTTAAAAAAAACGTTATCGTTTTCAAGTTGTTCTAAGGCAAAATCAGCAAATTCATGACGTTGAATGAAATTGTATGATGAAATTGTAAACATTACTGAATACAATAAAACAAAAAATGACAGATCATGACATATTACAAATGGCCGAAACGTCACTTAAAAATCATAATTTTCGATAAAAAAAATATTTGTCGGTTGTGTAATTTTTCGGCTAAATGGGGCTACTTAATATGTCTATAAAGAGATAGTCGTTTTCTAAATGGACGACGTACAGTGACAATCAAGTACCAATAATAAAATTTGAATTAATGTCACCTTTCAATTGTTATATATAATTTAATTTATATTCTTATAAATACCATTAATGAATTTTAAAGTTACATAAAATAATGCTGTTACTAACAATTCAATTTTTTATACAATATATTCATTCAAAAATTTTAATTTTTACTTGAATTCGTTATCTTGGAGAATGTTGTATAACGAAATAATAATAATATCATAATCTAAATTTAGATAAAAACTTAAGTATTTTGTCAAAATGTCTTGATGAGTTCATAATTTATTGCACATTTCGGTAAAAAGTAAAACATGTTTAGCCACAAGTCTATAAGTTTATAATCAAATTTAGCATTCGGGGGCACGTGCTACTTTACGTTTCTTGGACAATTTATGCGAATGTTTTATTGTTAAATTTCATAAATGTAAGTAACGACAAAAGGATGAACAATGATGATGATTAAGTGGATGCTGATTATGATCTTTTAAAGCAATAATGTTTGATTGTCTTAAAAGGCATTATGAAAAAATTACTTATACATAAAAGAATCATTAAAATTAAATCTTTTTTTAAACCGCGACAACCGGATTATTTAATATTTGCAATATATTTTAAAATTTTCTAGACATTAAATTATTTTATCTGCGCTTATTAAAATTGTAATAAAAATACAATACACAAAAGATTACCATAAAAAGTGTCGAAAGTGGTACAAAATCATAGTAATTAACAAATTCTGTAGAATTAAATTGCACGATGCTTTCACAATTTCATATATAACTATGTTATGCTATATAGCTATATATGTTATCTGAGGTAATACAAATCTGAAACCGATAACCTAATTGTATGGGTATGTATAGTAATAGTACAGATAACATGTTAATAGAAACTTAGGGAAGTTCAATGATCTAATCTGATTAAAATAATTTGTGGTATCATAAATGGTTAACCATACAAATAATTTATATGACATAAAGGTATTATTAAATACATGTATTTAATTATAGAGTATGCAAGCAGTATTAACGCAAAACAATTCATGTTAAATAAATATTAACTCATCACCCGAAGTACTTTCCAGTTACAAACTATTTTGTAGTACATTGGGAAGGAACAACGAATTTTTTTAATTGTTTTTATTAATAATTTAAATTAAAGGGTGTTATTATATAGAGTTTAGTTAATAAACATGCCTTTTCAACCGAAGCTCCACAATTTTTTAGTCCAACCGATTTAAAGTAGTTGGCCAAGCTAGAAAACGCTTTAGTTAGTCTACAGAATAGTGCAGAGAGAGAGAAAGAGAGAGATAGATCGTTTTATTCAATGCCAAATTTTTTTAGCCTTTGTGGTTTTTCTGATATTAGTGCCAATTTCTCTCTGGTTGGTTAGTAATCGCAGTTAGAATCTAATTCTCCATTTTCTACCTAACACTTAGATCGCAATTTTGCGGTAAAACCGTGTTTCCAAATTTTGAATATTTTGTTTCTCTTTCTTTGTACTTGCACGCATCATCTGATCAACCGATATTTTTCGATAATTTGTATTCTGAATTCACATCTTCTAAATATTTTTCGTTCCCTGGAATGTCAAGTTCAATGTCTCGCAACTGACTGACACGAATGGTTTGGTTTGATGATGAAAGTAAGGTGACTTTACTTCTAACACCACGCACGTGCGTTCCCCCACTCAAGTTGTAAGCGTTTATAAAAATGCCTTCCAGCGAACTATTCTGTGCTGAAGAAACTACTATTCCTCTTAAACCAGTGATTAGAATTTGATAACATAATATACATTTGAAAGCTTATAAAACTACCGTTCAAAGCGTGTCCTGCAAATAAAATATTTTAAATTATTAAGACTTAAAATTTAGAAAGAAATTAAAATTTTCAAATTTTTTCAACCAAACTTTTTTGATCACAACTACTCTATGGCTAGAGATGTTTATTAACAAAAATAATGCCCTATCTATGTGCTTTTAAAAAAGCTACAATAAGTTACGATTCTGATTGAAACATTATCTATTAAATTAATAAAAGTATGAACGTATACAAACGTATACTTTTTTACAAAACTTTAAATCAAAAAAAATATTAGGTGTGCAATTAGAAACTCTGCTGTCAACTTTATTGAAAATATAATTGTTACAAAGAATAATTATCGAAATATTCGCCATTACTATCTATTGTCTTTGGTCAGTTATCAGGTAGATGATGAAGGCCTTCGCGATAGAAACGTGGTGGTTTCGAAACAAAATAGTCATCGAGCCATGGTCTTTCAAATATGATCATCTTTCATCATATGACATCGATCTGAATAAGTGGTAATCAGAGGGAGCCAAGTCTGAAGAATACTCCGCATGCTATAAAACTTACTAGCTTAAGAAGAGGACGAGTTCGTGGGTTGATTTTGCTGTATATGGACGAGCTTTGTCATGCAACAATAACACCTTTCGCCTTCCTTAATCACTTAATTTGATCAATTGGGCATAGTTTTACCAGGTTCCAGAAGCTCGTAGTAAGTTACTACTTTAGAATCCCACCAGACACACAGTAACACTTTCTTAAGGCCTGGATTAACCCATGGTTTTCTGCGTTTAGGATTATCGTACAAGATCCACTTTTCATCACCCATAATGATTTTTGTGCAACTTCTTTCTTTTGTATCGAGAAAGCAGATGTCAACTCTTCGGTTATTTTAAATTGTTAAATGAGCTTGTATATTATAAAGTTTAATTAACAGCATTTAGCTCAAAATTTATTCGGTTATTGTTTTCTTCGGTCAGTTTATAAAGAACCCATTTTCCATCCATCTGTATTTTTCTCTTTGCATGCGATCGAAGTGATATTGCTTGGTGAGTAACTCCTAACTGTTCTGCAAGCTCCTTTTGAGTTTGAAGCGGATTTGTATCCAGTTAAATTTAAGTTCTTCGTTTTCAAATTGCTTTACTGCACCTGGACGTGGATAGTATAATTAATACAATACGAATTAATCAATTCCATAGCTTGAGCAGTAATTTTTTAATTTGAAAACATAAGAGAATGCTATGACGTAAATTTTGCTTATCGGCATCCATCTTTTAAAATTGATGCACACGGAACGACAGATTGCAAATGACTGACACTTATATCCAAAATGGCGAGCGATTTAGATGCGTTCAAGTATATTTGAATGCAACCAAATTCAGAGCCGAGGAAATTTCAAAATAATTTAAAATACTTTATTTTCGGACACAGTTTGAAGGGTAATTTTATAAGTTGTGGTGGTCTTTATAATTATCAGACATCGTTCGATCACCACCAGCAGCTCCTGCACGGCTATCACACAGGCCGGAGTGCGTGTTTTATTGGAGATGTCTCGGATGACATGTATTGCTGCTTCTCGGTGCTCCTGATATACTTACACTCGCGCAACTAAATTAGTAACACATAAATACAATTTCTATTTACACTTTATTAAATTATACTCGTTATAATTACAAAAATTATTTTTCCGAAGGAACAATGCAAGAACACAAATGTGAGGTTACACCGTTGCCAATGTAGTTGTTCACCTTAGTTTGTTTTTATCCCTGCAATCTGTTCTGGGGCCAAGGCTCTTCCAACGCGGTTTGGTTTTTCCATCCTTACTTTTATGCCAATGTTAGAAAATTCGAAGACGTACGATTATAGGTTCGATTTTATCACCATCTGCACATTGGATAGATTCATGCCAGCATATACTGACATGGAAGATGGGTCGGCTCATGAGTTTTGCACGCCGACAGGGGGTCATAGATGTGTTCCATTTCATCACAAATCGTAATCTGTTGATAAAAATTCCTTTTGGGCAGGATGCCTTATCAGGATTCGAACCCGGTACCTTCCGATTCAAACGCCAAAGCTTTAACAACTGTTGTTCACCTTATGATGATTCCTATTTAACCAACGCTGAAAACGATAGCCGTTGAGTACTCAGAGCTCCCGGCATCCTCCAGCTGACAAAAACAAATCTGTATTAAAAGGTCAATATAAGTATTTATTTATTTATTTATATTTATATAGAAATACAAATTTGAATTGAAAAATTATTAATGTAACAACAAAATAAATCCGCTTTGGATTTAAAAATTAAAAATATTAAAATTATAGTAAGAATAATAAAATCACTGGCGGCATAAAATTGTCTCAATCTACTTTTAAAATTAACTTCAGTTCAACAAAAATCAAACAAATGTTAATTTTATTCAAACTTTTACATATCACCTTCACTGATTCATTATCGCTATAGTTGGTTCTGTGTCTATCTAAGTGGACGAAAGTTCTATGTCTATCTAATTGTAACGTAAGTACCTAACGTAGCATCTTAATTGTCTCCAAATCAAAAACATCACCCGTCCGACGTTTGGTTTGCTCAATGTGCTCAGTAAAGCTCATATTATCAACGAAAGTAACCCCTAGGTCTTTATTTTCAAGTATATTACCCGAAGAAGTACACCATTTATCTTATGGTTGATTGTAACAGGGTTGGCTTTTCGATGAAATGATAGAGATTCGTACTATTCAATGTTGAAATTTAGAGAATTCCCACCATATCGCCAGCTTGCCAATATCTTCTTGTAGTTTATTGGCATCGTTAACTGACTGATGATACTTTCTCACTTTAGTAATAACATTAACAAACATTGTGAAAAATCATGGGCCAACGTGAGAGCCTCGTGGTACAAACAGGCTACGAACTGGCTGGAAAATCCGAACTTGAAAATGTGTTCGAAAGTTTTGCAAAGACTGGCAGAGTTGGAAGCTCTTGCAAAGTCAGTGTATATTATATCAACTCATTTGTGCTTCTCAATTTCTTAAATAGAATAGCTTTTAAATTCTATGAGATTTAGCCAACATAGATTTATAAATTCTATGTTGGTAATGCGACATATACCGCGGGGGTACTGCTTTGAAAGAGTTGCATATTACCAGTTCAAATAAGTTAGGTGTAGCAGATAACGGTGATGAAGAATTTCCTAAAACTTTCCTAAATTTAAAACCGTTTGATAGTATTAGTGAATCTTTCAATTAGTGCTTATAATAAAGCATTCAACAAAATAATTGAATATGACAATTAAAAAAAATACTAGTTATAATTTGTTCCAGAAACCACTACAGGCTCTTGGCCATAGATGAGACTAATATTTTAGACCATGTTTGGTCCATTTAACATGCCTACACAGTTTGAAGAAGTTCTCTTGCAATTAACAGGTTCAAATAAAACAGAAACCACCCCTTGTCATATGTTGAACGGAAAAAATTCCATATATCTGTTCCAGAAACCACTCCAAGCTCTTGGTCATAGATGAGACTGATATTTTAAGATCATGGTTGAACCATTCAAGAAGTACACACAATTTGAAGAAATTCTCTTGGCAATAACAGGTTCAAATAAGACAAAAACCACACCATGTGACCATGTCATATGTTAAACGGACACATTTCAATATATCCGTTCCATAAACCACTCTAAGCTCTTGGCCATAGATGAGACTGATATTTTTAGATAATGGTTGGTCCATTCAAGAAGCACACACAGTTTGAAGAAATTCTCTTGGCAATAACAGGTTCAAATAAGACAAAAACCATCCCATGTCATATGTTGAACGGAAAAAATTCAATATATCTGTTCCAGAAACCACTCCAAGCTCTTGGCCATAGATGACACTGATATTTTTATATCATGGTTGGTCCATTCAAGAAGCACACACACTTTGAAGAAATTCTCTTGGCAATAACAGGTTCAAATAAAACAGAAACCACCCCATGTCATATGTTGAACGGAAAAATTCAATATATCTGTTCCAGAAACCACTCCAAGCT
This sequence comes from Nephrotoma guestfalica, assembly GCA_963691935.1. Classification (NCBI taxonomy): domain Eukaryota; kingdom Metazoa; phylum Arthropoda; class Insecta; order Diptera; family Tipulidae; genus Nephrotoma; species Nephrotoma guestfalica. The sequence continues at coordinate 169,956,832 of OY829913.1, read as the reverse complement.
CTTGGTCATAGATAAGACTAATATTTTAAGATCATGGTTGAACCATTCAAGAAGTACACACAATTTGAAGAAATTCTCTTGGCAATAACAGGTTCAAAAAAGAGAAAACCCACTCCATGTAATAAGTTGAACGGAAAAATTTCAATATATCCGTTCCAGAAACCACTCGAAGCTTTTGGCCATAGATGAGACTGATATTTTTAGATCATGGTTGATCCATTCAAAAAATACACTAAGCTTCAAGAAATTCTCTTGGCAATAACAGGTTCAAATAAGAGAAAAACCACCCCATGTCTAATGTTGAACTGAAAAATTTCAATATATCCGTTCCAGAAACCACTCCAAGCTCTTGGCCATAGATGACACTAATATTTTTATATCACGGTTGATCCATTCAAGAAGCACACACAATTTGAAGAAATTCTGTTGGCAATAACAGGTTCAAATAAGACAAAAACCACCCCATGTGACCATGTCATATGTTGAACGGACACATTTCAATATATCCGTTCCAGAAACCACTCCAAGCTCTTGGCCATAGAAGAGACTTATATTTTTAGATCATGGTTGAACCATTCAAGAAGCACACACAGTTTGAAGAAATTCTCTTGGCAATAACAGGTTCAAATAAAACAGAAACCACCCTATGTCATATGTTGAACGGAAAAAATTCCATATATCTGTTCCAGAACCACTCCAAGCTCTTGACCATAGATGAGACTGATATTTTAAGATCATGGTTGAACCATTCAAGAAGTACACACAATTTGAAGAAATTCTCTTGGCAATAACAGGTTCAAATAAGACAAAAACCACCCCATGTGACCATGTCATATGTTGAACGGACACATTTCAAAATATCCGTTCCAGAAACCACTCTAAGCTCTTGGCTATAGATGAGACTAATATTTTTAGATCATGGTTGATCCATTCAAGAAGCACACTAAGCTTCAAGAAATTCTCTTGGCAATAACAAGTTCAAATAAGAGAAAAACCACCCCATGTCTTATGTTGAACGGAAAAATTTCAATATATCTGTTCCAGAAACCACTCCAAGCTCTTGGCCATAGATGACACTGATATTTTTATATCACGGTTGATCCATTCAAGAAACACACACAATTTGAAGAAATTCTCTTGGCAATAACAGGTTCAAATAAGACAAAAACCACCCCATGTGACCATGTCATATGTTGAATGGACACATTTCAATATATCCGTTCCAGAAACCACTCCAAGCTCTTGGCCATAGATGAGACTGATATTTTTAGATCATGGTTGGTCCATTCAAGAAGCACACACAGTTTGAAGAAATTCGCTTGGCAATAACAGGTTCAAATAAGACAAAAACCACCCCATGTGACCATGTCATATGTTGAACGGACACATTTCAAAATATCCGTTCCAGAAACCACTCTAAGCTCTTGGCTATAGATGAGACTAATATTTTTAGATCATGGTTGGTCCATTCAAGAAGCACACTAAGCTTCAAGAAATTCTCTTGGCAATAACAAGTTCAAATAAGAGAAAAACCACCCCATGTCTTATGTTGAACGGAAAAATTTCAATATATCTGTTCCAGAAACCACTCCAAGCTCTTGGCCATAGATGACACTGATATTTTTATATCACGGTTGATCCATTCAAGAAGCACACACAATTTGAAGAAATTCTCTTGGCACTAACAGGTTCAAATAAGACAAAAACCACCCCATGTGACCATGTCATATGTTGAACGGACACATTTCAATATATCCGTTCCAGAAACCACTCCAAAAACTTGGCCATAGAAGAGACTGATATTTTTAGATCATGGTTGGTCCATTCAAGAAGCACACACAGTTTGAAGAAATTCTCTTGGCAATAACAGGTTCAAATAAGACAAAAACCACCCCATATGACCATGTCATATGTTGAACGGACACATTTCAATATATCCGTTCCAGAAACCACTCCAAGCTCTTGGCCATAGATGAGACTGATATTTTTAGATCATGGTTGGTCCATTCAAGAAGCACACACAGTTTGAAGAAATTCTCTTGGCAATAACAGGTTCAAATAAGACAAAAACCACCCTATGCCATATGTTGAACGGAAAAATTTCAAAATATCCGTTCCAGAAACCACTCCAAGCTCTTGGCCATAGATGAGACTGATATTTTTAGATCATGGTTGATCCATTCAAGAAGTACACACAATTTGAAGAAATTCTCTTGGCAATAACAGGTTCAAATAAGAGGAAACCCACCCCATGTCTTATGTTGAACGGAAAAATTTCAATATATCCGTTCCAGAAACCACTCCAAGCTCTTGGCCATAGATGAAACTGATATTTTTATATCACGGTTGATCCATTCAAGAAACACACACAATTTGAAGAAATTCTCTTGGCACTAACAGGTTCAAATAAGACAAAAACCACCCCATGTGACCATGTCATATGTTGAACGGACACATTTCAATATATCCGTTCCAGAAACCACTCCAAGCTCTTGGCCATATGAGACTGATATTTTTAGATCATGGTTGGTCCATTCAAGAAGCACACACAGTTTGAAGAAATTCTCGTGGCAATAACAGGTTCAGATAAGACAAAAACCACCCCATGTCATATGTTGAACGGAAAAAATTCAATATATCTGTTCCAGAAACCACTCCAAAAACTTGGCCATAGAAGAGACTGATATTTTTATATCACAGTTGATCCATTCAAGAAGTACACACAATTTGAAGAAATTCTCTTGGCAATAACAGGTTCAAATAAGACAAAAACCACCCCATGTGACCATGTCATATGTTTAACGGACACATTTCAAAATATCCGATCCAGAACCACTCCAAGATCCTGGCCGTAGATGAGACTGATTATTTTATATCATGGTTGGTCCATTCAAGAAGTACACTTAGCTTCAAGAAATTCTCTTGGCAATAACAGGTTCAAATAAGACAAAAACCCCGTGTGACCATGTCATATGTTGAGCGGACACATTTAAATATATCCGTTCCAGAAACCACTCTAAGCTTTTGGCCATAGATGAGACTGATATTTTTATATCATGGTTGGTCCATTCAAGTTGCACACACAGTTTGAAGAAATTCTCTTGGCAATAACAGGTTCAGATAAGACAAAAACCACCCCATGTCATATGTTGAACGGAAAAAATTCAATATATCTGTTCCAGAAACCACTCCAAGCTCTTGGCCATAGATGAGACTGATATTTTAGATCATGGTTGATCCATTCAAGAAGTACACACAATTTGAAGAAATTCTCTTGGCAATAACAGGTTCAAATAAGATAAAAACCACCCCATGTGACCATGTCATATGTTTAACGGACACATTTCAAAATATCCGTTCCAGAAACCACTCCAAGCTCTTGGCCATAGATGAGACTGATATTTTATATCATGGTTGGTCGATTCAAGAAGTACACACAATTTGAAGAAATTCTCTTGGCAATAACAGGTTCAAATAAGACAAAAACCACCCCATGTGACCATGTCATATGTTGAACGGACACATTTCAATATATCCGTTCCAGAAACCACTCCAAACTCTTGGCCATAGATGAGACTGATTATTTTAGATCATGGTTGATCCATTCAAGAAGTACACTAAGCTTCAAGAAATTCTCTTGGCAATAACAGGTTCAAATAAGAGAAAAACCACCCCATGTCTTATGTTGAACGGAAAAATTTCAATATATCTGTTCCAGAAACCACTCCAAGCTCTTGGCCATAGATGACACTGATATTTTTATATCACGGTTGATCCATTCAAGAAGCACACACAATTTAAAGAAATTCTCTTGGCAATAACACGTTCAAATAAGAAAAAAACCCACCCCATGTCATATGTTGAACGGAAAAATTTCAATATATCCGTTCCAGAAACCACTCCAAGCTCTTGGCCATAGATGATACTGATATTTTTATATCACGGTGGATCCATTCAAGAAGCACACACAATTTGAAGAAATTCTCTTGGCAATAACAGGTTCAAATAAGACAAAAACCACCCCATGTGACCATGTCATATGTTGAACGGACACATTTCAATATATCCGTTCTAGAAACCACTCCAAGCTCTTGGCCATAGATGAGACTGATATTTTTAGATCATGGTTGGTCCATTCAAGAAGCACACACAGTTTGAAGAAATTCTCTTGGCAATAACAGGTTCAAATAAGACAAAAACCACCCCATGTCATATGTTGAACGGAAAAAATTCAATATATCTGTTCCAGAAACCACTCCAAGCTCTTGGCCATAGATGACACCGATATTTTTATATCACGGTTGAACCATTCAAGAAGTACACAATTTTTTTGAAGAAATTCTCTTGGCAATAACAGGTTCAAAAAAGAGAAAACCCATCCCATGTCATAAGTTGAACGGAAAAATTTCAATATATCCGTTCCAGAAACCACTCCAAGCTCTTGGCCATAGATGAGACTGATATTTTTATATCATGGTTAGTCCATTCAAGAAGCACACACAGTTTGAAGAAATTCTCGTGGCAATAACAGGTTCAAATAAGACAAAAACCACCCCATGTCATATGTTGAACGGAAAAAATTCAATATATCTGTTCCAGAAACCACTCCAAGCTCTTGGCCATAGATGAAACTGATATTTTTATATCACGGTTGAACCATTCAAGAAGTACACAAAATTTGAAGAAATTCTCTTGGCAATAACAGGTTCAAATAAGACAAAAACCACCCCATGTCATATGTTGAACGGAAAAAATTTAATATATCCGTTCCAGAAACCACTCCAAGCTCTTGCCCATAGATGACACTGATATTTTTAGATCACGGTTGAACCATTCAAGAAGCACACACACTTTGAAGAAATTCTCTTGGCAATAACAGGTTCAAATAAGACAAAAACCACCCCATGTCATATGTTGAACGGAAAAATTTCAATATATCCGTTCCAGAAACCACTCCAAGCTCTTGGCCATAGATGACACTGATATTTTATATCACGGTTGGTCCATTCAAGAAGCACACACAGTTTGAAGAAATTCTCTTTTCAATAACAGGTTCAAAAAGAGAAAACCCACCCCATGTCATATGTTGAACGTAAAAATTTCAATATATCCGTTCCAGAAACCACTCCAAGCTCTTGGCCATAGATGAGACTGATATTTTAGATCATGGTTGATCCATTCAAAAAGTACACTAAGCTTCAAGAAATTCTCTTTTCAATAACAGGTTCAAATAAGAGGAAAACCACCCCATGTCATATGTTGAACGGAAAAATTTCAATATATCCGTTCCAGAAACCACTCCAAGCTCTTGGCCATAGATGACACTGATATTTTTATATCACGGTTGATCCATTCAAGAAACACACACAATTTGAAGAAATTCTCTTGGCAATAACAGGTTCAAATAAGACAAAAACCACCCCATGTGACCATGTCATATGTTGAACGGACACATTTCAATATATCCGTTCCATAAACCACTCCAAGCTCTTGGCCACAGATGAGACTGATATTTTTAGATCATGGTTGGTCCATTCAAGAAGCACACACAGTTTGAAGAAATTCTCGTGGCAATAACAGGTTCAAATAAGACAAAAACCACCCCATGTCATATGTTGAACGGAAAAAATTCAATATATCTGTTCCAGAAACCACTCCAAGCTCTTGGCCATAGATGAAACTGATATTTTTATATCACGGTTGAACCATTCAAGAAGTACACACAATTTGAAGAAATTCTCTTGGCAATAACAGGTTCAAATAAGACAAAAACCACCCCATGTCATATGTTGAACGGAAAAAATTTAATATATCCGTTCCAGAAACCACTCCAAGCTCTTGCCCATAGATGACACTGATATATTTAGATCACGGTTGAACCATTCAAGAAGCACACACAATTTGAAGAAATTCTCTTGGCAATAACAGGTTCAAATAAGACAAAAACCACCCCAAGTCATATGTTGAACGGAAAAAAGTCAATATATCTGTTCCAGAAACCACTCCAAGCTCTTGCCCATAGATGACACTGATATTTTTAGATCACGGTTGAACCATTCAAGAAGCACACACACTTTGAAGAAATTCTCTTGGCAATAACAGGTTCAAATAAGACAAAATCCACCCCATGTGATATGTTGAACGGAAAAATTTCAATATATCCGTTCCAGAAACCACTCCAAGCTCTTGGCCATAGATGACACTGATATTTTTATATCACGGTTGGTCCATTCAAGAAGCACACACAGTTTGAAGAAATTCTCTTGGCAATAACAGGTTCAAATAAGACAAAAACCACCCCATGTCATAAGTTGAACCGAAAAAATTCCATATATCTGTTCCAGAAACCACTCCAAGCTCTTGGCCATAGATGACACTGATATTTTTATATCACGGTTGAACCATTCAAGAAGTACACACAATTTGAAGAAATTCTCTTGGCAATAACAGGTTCAAAAAAGAGAAAACCCACCCCATGTCATATGCTGAACCTAAAAAATTTCAATATATCCGTTCCAGAAACCACTCCAAGCTCTTGGCCATAGATGAGACTGATATTTTTAGATCATGGTTGATCCATTCAAAAAGTACACTAAGCTTCAAGAAATTCTCTTTTCAATAACAGGTTCAAATAAGAGGCAAACCACCCCATGTCTAATGTTGAACGGAAAAATTTCAATATATCCGTTCCAGAAACCACTCCAAGCTCTTGGCCATAGATGAGACTGATATTTTTATATCACGGTTGATCCATTCAAGAAACACACACAATTTGAAGAAATTCTCTTGGCACTAACAGGTTCAAATAAGACAAAAACCACCCCATGTGACCATGTCATATGTTGAACGGAAAAATTTCAATATATCCGTTCCAGAAACCACTCCAAGCTCTTGGCCATAGATGAGACTGATATTTTTATATCATGGTTCGTCCATTCAAGAAGCACACACAGTTTGAAGAAATTCTCGTGGCAATAACAGGTTCAAATAAGACAAAAACCACCCCATGTCATATGTTGAACGGAAAAAATTCAATATATCTGTTCCAGAAACCACTCCAAGCTCTTGGCCATAGATGAAACTGATATTTTTATATCACGGTTGAACCATTCAAGAAGTACACAAAATTTGAAGAAATTCTCTTGGCAATAACAGGTTCAAATAAGACAAAAACCACCCCATGTCATATGTTGAACGGAAAAAATTTAATATATCCGTTCCAGAAACCACTCCAAGCTCTTGCCCATAGATGACACTGATATTTTTAGATCACGGTTGAACCATTCAAGAAGCACACACACTTTGAAGAAATTCTCTTGGCAATAACAGGTTCAAATAAGACAAAAACCACCCCATGTCATATGTTGAACGGAAAAATTTCAATATATCCGTTCCAGAAACCACTCCAAGCTCTTGGCCATAGATGACACTGATATTTTATATCACGGTTGGTCCATTCAAGAAGCACACACAGTTTGAAGAAATTCTCTTTTCAATAACAGGTTCAAAAAGAGAAAACCCACCCCATGTCATATGTTGAACGTAAAAATTTCAATATATCCGTTCCAGAAACCACTCCAAGCTCTTGGCCATAGATGAGACTGATATTTTAGATCATGGTTGATCCATTCAAAAAGTACACTAAGCTTCAAGAAATTCTCTTTTCAATAACAGGTTCAAATAAGAGGAAAACCACCCCATGTCATATGTTGAACGGAAAAATTTCAATATATCCGTTCCAGAAACCACTCCAAGCTCTTGGCCATAGATGACACTGATATTTTTATATCACGGTTGATCCATTCAAGAAACACACACAATTTGAAGAAATTCTCTTGGCAATAACAGGTTCAAATAAGACAAAAACCACCCCATGTGACCATGTCATATGTTGAACGGACACATTTCAATATATCCGTTCCATAAACCACTCCAAGCTCTTGGCCACAGATGAGACTGATATTTTTAGATCATGGTTGGTCCATTCAAGAAGCACACACAGTTTGAAGAAATTCTCGTGGCAATAACAGGTTCAAATAAGACAAAAACCACCCCATGTCATATGTTGAACGGAAAAAATTCAATATATCTGTTCCAGAAACCACTCCAAGCTCTTGGCCATAGATGAAACTGATATTTTTATATCACGGTTGAACCATTCAAGAAGTACACACAATTTGAAGAAATTCTCTTGGCAATAACAGGTTCAAATAAGACAAAAACCACCCCATGTCATATGTTGAACGGAAAAAATTTAATATATCCGTTCCAGAAACCACTCCAAGCTCTTGCCCATAGATGACACTGATATATTTAGATCACGGTTGAACCATTCAAGAAGCACACACAATTTGAAGAAATTCTCTTGGCAATAACAGGTTCAAATAAGACAAAAACCACCCCAAGTCATATGTTGAACGGAAAAAAGTCAATATATCTGTTCCAGAAACCACTCCAAGCTCTTGCCCATAGATGACACTGATATTTTTAGATCACGGTTGAACCATTCAAGAAGCACACACACTTTGAAGAAATTCTCTTGGCAATAACAGGTTCAAATAAGACAAAATCCACCCCATGTGATATGTTGAACGGAAAAATTTCAATATATCCGTTCCAGAAACCACTCCAAGCTCTTGGCCATAGATGACACTGATATTTTTATATCACGGTTGGTCCATTCAAGAAGCACACACAGTTTGAAGAAATTCTCTTGGCAATAACAGGTTCAAATAAGACAAAAACCACCCCATGTCATAAGTTGAACCGAAAAAATTCCATATATCTGTTCCAGAAACCACTCCAAGCTCTTGGCCATAGATGACACTGATATTTTTATATCACGGTTGAACCATTCAAGAAGTACACACAATTTGAAGAAATTCTCTTGGCAATAACAGGTTCAAAAAAGAGAAAACCCACCCCATGTCATATGCTGAACCTAAAAAATTTCAATATATCCGTTCCAGAAACCACTCCAAGCTCTTGGCCATAGATGAGACTGATATTTTTAGATCATGGTTGATCCATTCAAAAAGTACACTAAGCTTCAAGAAATTCTCTTTTCAATAACAGGTTCAAATAAGAGGCAAACCACCCCATGTCTAATGTTGAACGGAAAAATTTCAATATATCCGTTCCAGAAACCACTCCAAGCTCTTGGCCATAGATGAGACTGATATTTTTATATCACGGTTGATCCATTCAAGAAACACACACAATTTGAAGAAATTCTCTTGGCACTAACAGGTTCAAATAAGACAAAAACCACCCCATGTGACCATGTCATATGTTGAACGGACACATTTCAATATATCCGTTCCAGAAACCACTCCAAGCTCTTGGCCATAGATGAGACTGAAATTTTTAGATCATGGTTGGTCAATTCAAGAAGCACACACAGTTTGAAGAAATTCTCTTGGCAATAACAGGTTCAGATAAGACAAAAACCACCCCATGTCATATGTTGAACGGAAAAAATTCAATATATCTGTTCCAGAAACCACTCCAAGCTCTTGGCCATAGATGACACTGATATTTTTATATCACGGTTGATCCATTCAAGAAGTACACACAATTTGAAGAAATTCTCTTGGCAATAACAGGTTCAAAAAAGAGAAAACCCATCCCATGTCATAAGTTGAACGGAAAAATTTCAATATATCCGTTCCAGAAACCACTCCAAGCTCTTGGCCATAGATGAGACTGATATTTTTAGATCATGGTTGATCCATTCAAGAAGTACACACAATTTGAAGAAATTCTCTTGGCAATAACAGGTTCAAATAAGATAAAAATCACCCCATGTGACCATGTCATATGTTGAACGGACACATTTCAATATATCCGTTCCATAAACCACTCTTAGCTAAAATAATAATCAATAAATAATATTTTTTTTTTTTATATATTTATTTATTACAACTGATTTACAAATCATCTAGTAATTTATCTTTCATAATTTATATTCTTGTTTGGAGGGTTGTAGCCCTTTGGCTAGTCCCCTTTACAATTTTATTATATTTTTAGTCGATCCTGATTGGATCTTGAAGATCATGCGGTTTCTTCCTTCGCAGCCGTCTTACATCCTTACATGAATCATCCAACATACGACGTATCTCAGCATTTTGGTGTAGACTAATACGTTGCATGTGTTTTCTCGTGTGTTTGCTTATTTCTTCACTAACGAAATCCATCTTCAGATCCCTATGGAGGTTGTCATTTCTTATGTACCACGGTGCATTAACTATTCCACGAAGGACTTTGCTTTGGAATGACTGGATGATATTGACATTGGTTTTCTTTGTACAGCCCCAGAGCTGAATACCGTAAGTCCACACAGGTTTTAGGATTTGCCGGTATAGTAGCAATTTATTATGTAGAGTTAGCTCAGAATTTCTTCCTAAAAGACAATCCATCTTTCTGTATTTGATGTTTAACTCTTCTTTTTTCTTTTTCACATACTCTTTCCATTTTAGTTTCGCGTCTACATAGATATGTAAGATTTTAGAATTTCATAAAACTGCTTTGGTAAGTCTCTTTGTAATTTATATTCCAAACCTTTATGCCATACTCTGTCAAAGGCCTGTGCTACATCCAAGAAGACGTTTGAACATACTTTCTTTTTTTCAAGTACGTCTTCAATTATGTTTGTAATTCGGTGTACTTATTCTATTGTTGAATGATTTTCTCTGAAGCCAAATTGATGTGGAGGAACAAGATTTCTTTCTGCTATTATTGGTTTTAGTCTCTTTAGGAGTAGTTTCTCGAATAATTTTGAAATTATTGGGAGTAAGGAAATCGGCCTATACGAATTTTTGTCATTAAGTGGTTTGTTTGGTTTAGGTATCATAATTACTTCTGCTACTTTCCATTGACTTGGAACGTGTTTAAGTCTGAACACTGCATTAATTATTTGGAGTAGTTTACGTAGACCTTTTTCAGGAAGAGCTTTTACTATTTGTCCTGTAATTAAGTCATATCCTGGAGATTTCTTTGTATTTAGGTTGAGATTGATTTCCTCTTTTAATTCTTGTAGTGTGACAGGAGATATATTGCAGTTATCCATTCTATATACTGGTGGTATGTTTTCCTCTGCAGTTTGTCTAGGTAGTGGCTGAAACGTGTTCTCGAGGTGGGTTGCAAACAACGAAGCTTTTTGCTTTGCACTTATAGCCCATTTTCATTTTTTACTGGTGGAATTTGTAGTTTAGGTCGTTTTAAACTTTTTGTCGCTTTCCAAAGGGAGTACTCGGTAACTTTTTCCCCAGTAAGGCCACTCAAGTATTTATTAATGGATTCGTTTTTGATTTCTTTAATTAGCAACTTTAGTTTATTGGATAAAAAATTAAGAGTTGTTTTATATTCTGGCGCTCGACTTCTTTGCCAGGCCTTTCTTGCTTTTCGTTTTGCTGCAACCAGTTACCTAACTTCTAGAGGATAAGTAGCATTTCGGCGCATTTCCTTTGAACTTGAGGGGGTACTACTCCACGCCGCTTCTTGTATACTGTTGTTGAGTTGTTCTAGTTCTTCTTCTAGCTCTATCGGGTTTTTAATTGGCACCTGAAGATCAATATTATCCTCAACAAGTTTCTGGAATTTCTCCCAGCAGGTTTTTTTGTTCGTTAGCGAAGGTGGACTAGTTTTTTTAATAATCGTTGCACTGGTTGTCATAATAACAGGCGTATGATCCGACATAATCCCCTCGCTGCTTTCTAGGTATATGTAGTTTTCGTCTATACCTTTGGTGATAAAGAAGTCAATGATATCGGGTATTTTGTTTCTATCCGTAGGCCAATAAGTTGGTTGATCTCCAGAATGAAAATCGCAATTGCATAGTCTTCCTGCGGCAAACAGCTTTCTTCCTTTTTTAGAGGTTACTCTTGATCCCCAGTAGGTGTTTTTTGCATTAAAATCACATCCGATTATGAAAGTTGATCCAAGTGATTTAAATACCGTGCAATAGTCTTGTTTAATTAAATTATATCTTGGGGGTAATATATTGACGATACACTATATTCTTTGTTGTTATTTATAAATCCTTTTAAGGTGTCTACTTGCATAAATTCCTCTTCAGCTTTAAGATCTATAAAGTGTTTGATGTTTTCTTTTATAACCACCGACGATCCTCCCCTTGCCCTTCCTGCTGGATGAATGGCGTGGTAACAATTGTATCCATATATTTTAAGATATGAAGTTGAAGTAAAATGGGTTTCCGATACTAGGCATATATCTATTTTTTCAGTATTTAGGAAAATTTCTAATTCTGGAATATGTTGCATTAGCCCATTTGCATTCCAGGTTACTATTCTTAATGTTTTATTTGTTGTTGTTTGCATCATTTTAATAGAGCATGGATTTCATTTCATTTAGAGAGCCTTGCTTATCTAACCTGTTGCTTAGAGCTTGAAGGCATTTCTCTTGTTTAGCTAGACGAATGTTAAGAGCTTCCATGCTTCTTAGTATCTTTTGGAGCACTGCTGTACCTTCAGTAGTGTGCTCCGAAATAATTGGTTTTGTCATGACTACTTGCAAGTACAGTTTTGGTTTTGGTTCTCCCGTTTTACTAGCATGAGGTTTAGGTTCCTCTTTGGTGGAAGTTTGATAATTTTTTACCGATACTCCTGGACTTTGTTTTCGCGTTTTATTTCTTATTCGTTGTAGCTCCTTAGCTATTTCACATCCCCGGTAGTTTGCGGGATGTGACTTATTGCAATTGACACATTTTGCAGCAATATTTTTACTAACCGGGCATACCTGGGCATGATGCTTTCCGGCACATTTCACGCATCTAATTTCTCGTTGGCAATATTTCTGCGTATGATTAAAACCTTGACATTTTTTGCACTGCGGTATTAATCCGTTATTCTTTTTCAATGGCTCTATTTTAACTCTCATGCTAAGTATTGCCTTGATATTATACACATCTTCCACTTTTTGTTTGTTATTAAAAGTGAGCATAAATAGTGGAAGCCCTCTTTTGTTAACTTGAACTCCTTGTTCAGTTTCGATTTTTTCTTTCTTAATAATGTTTACGGCATTTTCTATTTGATAACCCTTTTTCTTGAGATCCTCAATAATTTAATCTTTTGCACAGGTTGGGTGAAGACCTCTAGCCATAACTTTAATTGGGCGATCATTCTTATCCTCATAGGTAAACCACTGATGCCCCTCGGAATTAAGCTTTGTAGCCAAAGCTCTATAAGTTTCAGAGTCTACAACATTAATTTTCCAGACGCCGTTGTTTAGAGATACGAGTTTGTACTCGGCTATCGTAATCGATTTCATAATCGATTGTATAGTGGAGAAATTTGATATCCCGACGACATTTATTGGTGGAGGTGATTTTTCTTTCGGTTTAGCTGGTTGTTGTTCTAGAGCTAGTTGTTTCTTGATGATTAACTGATTTCTGGCAACCTCTTTTGAAGTTGATGGTAAAGTCTCCGCCATTTCTGGTGAGTGTTGCGCTTTCCTTTTCTTACTTGGTCTTTTATTCCGGTTCATCATCCAATTTGTTTCTCTTTCTAATTCTTCTTCATCCGTATGGAATGAATTAATGCCATCATCGACTGTTGGGCTAGGTGTCGTCCCAAGTTCTGCACGTGTTTCAACTGCTTTTTTGAGTTGTTCATTTTCTTTCTTTAAAATTGTAAATTCTTCTTTCAATTTAGTAGTAAATTCTTTTATTTCTCGTAGTTGTTCACGGAGTTCGGCATTTTCCTTCTCGTACTGAAATATATTTCCAGTTGAAGATCTTGGCGATCTTGACAATTTGGAACTTCGTCCAAATGGGTTAAACAATGATTGGCCCACCCCAGAATCTGATGGGCCTGCCTCCGAAGAGTGTGGATTTGGCAGCATATCTGCTGCTGTACCACCTTTGGTATTACATTCCGTATTTGTTGTATTCAATGTTTGTTTTAAATTTATAACACTGGCATTTGGTCCCCGGTAGCACTTTGCTACTGTCGAAGCAGTACCCGCCCCCCGCGACGGGGACGCGGCTACCTTGGTGTTACCTAGGTGTACACAGAGACAGCCGAAGCCCTCTGAGTACCCTAGGCTGAGGGGCAATAAATAATAAATAATAAATAATATATAATATATAATAAATAATAAATAATAAATAATAAATAATAAATAATAAATAATAAATAATAAATAATAAATAATAAATAATAAATAATAAATAATAAATAATAAATAATAAATAATAAATAATAAATAATAAATAATAAATAATAAATAATAAATAATAAATAATAAATAATAAATAATAAATAATAAATAATAAATAATAAATAATAAATAATAAATAATAAATAATAAATAATAAATAATAAATAATAAATAATAAATAATAAATAATAAATAATAAATAATAAATAATAAATAATAAATAATAAATAATAAATAATAAATAATAAATAATAAATAATAAATAATAAATAATAAATAATAAATAATAAATAATAAATAATAAATAATAAATAATAAATAATAAATAATAAATAATAAATAATAAATAATAAATAATAAATAATAAATAATAAATAATAAATAATAAATAATAAATAATAAATAATAAATAATAAATAATAAATAATAAATAATAAATAATAAATAATAAATAATAAATAATAAATAATAAATAATAAATAATAAATAATAAATAATAAATAATAAATAATAAATAATAAATAATAAATAATAAATAATAAATAATAAATAATAAATAATAAATAATAAATAATAAATAATAAATAATAAATAATAAATAATAAATAATAAATAATAAATAATAAATAATAAATAATAAATAATAAATAATAAATAATAAATAATAAATAATAAATAATAAATAATAAATAATAAATAATAAATAATAAATAATAAATAATAAATAATAAATAATAAATAATAAATAATAAATAATAAATAATAAATAATAAATAATAAATAATAAATAATAAATAATAAATAATAAATAATAAATAATAAATAATAAATAATAAATAATAAATAATAAATAATAAATAATAAATAATAAATAATAAATAATAAATAATAAATAATAAATAATAAATAATAAATAATAAATAATAAATAATAAATAATAAATAATAAATAATAAATAATAAATAATAAATAATAAATAATAAATAATAAATAATAAATAATAAATAATAAATAATAAATAATAAATAATAAATAATAAATAATAAATAATAAATAATAAATAATAAATAATAAATAATAAATAATAAATAATAAATAATAAATAATAAATAATAAATAATAAATAATAAATAATAAATAATAAATAATAAATAATAAATAATAAATAATAAATAATAAATAATAAATAATAAATAATAAATAATAAATAATAAATAATAAATAATAAATAATAAATAATAAATAATAAATAATAAATAATAAATAATAAATAATAAATAATAAATAATAAATAATAAATAATAAATAATAAATAATAAATAATAAATAATAAATAATAAATAATAAATAATAAATAATAAATAATAAATAATAAATAATAAATAATAAATAATAAATAATAAATAATAAATAATAAATAATAAATAATAAATAATAAATAATAAATAATAAATAATAAATAATAAATAATAAATAATAAATAATAAATAATAAATAATAAATAATAAATAATAAATAATAAATAATAAATAATAAATAATAAATAATAAATAATAAATAATAAATAATAAATAATAAATAATAAATAATAAATAATAAATAATAAATAATAAATAATAAATAATAAATAATAAATAATAAATAATAAATAATAAATAATAAATAATAAATAATAAATAATAAATAATAAATAATAAATAATAAATAATAAATAATAAATAATAAATAATAAATAATAAATAATAAATAATAAATAATAAATAATAAATAATAAATAATAAATAATAAATAATAAATAATAAATAATAAATAATAAATAATAAATAATAAATAATAAATAATAAATAATAAATAATAAATAATAAATAATAAATAATAAATAATAAATAATAAATAATAAATAATAAATAATAAATAATAAATAATAAATAATAAATAATAAATAATAAATAATAAATAATAAATAATAAATAATAAATAATAAATAATAAATAATAAATAATAAATAATAAATAATAAATAATAAATAATAAATAATAAATAATAAATAATAAATAATAAATAATAAATAATAAATAATAAATAATAAATAATAAATAATAAATAATAAATAATAAATAATAAATAATAAATAATAAATAATAAATAATAAATAATAAATAATAAATAATAAATAATAAATAATAAATAATAAATAATAAATAATAAATAATAAATAATAAATAATAAATAATAAATAATAAATAATAAATAATAAATAATAAATAATAAATAATAAATAATAAATAATAAATAATAAATAATAAATAATAAATAATAAATAATAAATAATAAATAATAAATAATAAATAATAAATAATAAATAATAAATAATAAATAATAAATAATAAATAATAAATAATAAATAATAAATAATAAATAATAAATAATAAATAATAAATAATAAATAATAAATAATAAATAATAAATAATAAATAATAAATAATAAATAATAAATAATAAATAATAAATAATAAATAATAAATAATAAATAATAAATAATAAATAATAAATAATAAATAGTAAATAATAAATAATAAATAATAAATAATAAATAATAAATAATAAATAATAAATAATAAATAATAAATAATAAATAATAAATAATAAATAATAAATAATAAATAATAAATAATAAATAATAAATAATAAATAATAAATAATAAATAATAAATAATAAATAATAAATAATAAATAATTAATAATTAATAATTAATAATTAATAATAAATAATAAATAATAAATAATAAATAATAAATAATAAATAATAAATAATAAATAATAAATAATAAATAATTAATAATTAATAATTAATAATAAATAATAAATAATAAATAATAAATAATTAATAATTAATAATTAATAATTAATAATAAATAATAAATAATAAATAATAAATAATTAATAATTAATAATTAATAATTAATAATAAATAATTAATAATAAATAATAAATAATAAATAATAAATAATAAATAATAAATAATAAATAATAAATAATAAATAATAAATAATTAATAATTAATAATTAATAATAAATAATAAATAATAAATTAATAAAAAAAAAATAATTAATAAATAGTAAATAATAATTAATAAATAATAATATTATAAAAAAAATCATTTTCAAATTACGTATTTGTTAAAATTATATAAACTAGTATAATATTTAACGCTACAATACAACTGCATTCCGCATTGAATAAAAAATAATAAAACCACGTGAGTTAAACACAATTAAATAAAATCTTTTTTAAGTGAATTGGTGTGTATTATTATTGACAGTAAAAGGAGACGGAAGTGTTTTATATTAAGTAAAATTTAATAAATTGTATTGTTGATGTGTTGATACAAATTTTGCAATTTACGTTCATAACAGATATTTTATACATCGTATTGTTTTTATCTCTGTAGCACGCCAATTTTAATGACTGGTTTAACAAAATGCTTAGAGGAATAGCTAAATTTACAGAAATTTTCAAAAATGAAGTAGGGATACCATCAGGACCGTAGTATTCTCCGAAACCTATCAGTGCTCGCTGGATATATTCTAGTTCAATATGTGGAGCAAATATGAACATACTATATTCACCAGAGGTTTTACCCAAAACTTTTACCCTTTAGATTGCAAATATAGCCTTTGTAATTCAGGCTTGGAGGATATTTTGTTCGGTTTGCTCATTGACATGGGATGAATAAATTAATACCTCTAAATAGATGTGTGTAAACATTTTAAACATTTACATCTATGTCATTGTTGTTCAATTCAGCATTCCCGTTGTAATCAGGTTTCCGATTTTGGTAATTTTGGAACCTGTTACACATTGCTTTCCAATATTATTTCAATTGCTTTGTGGGGAAAATCATTAATAAGAAAACGTGTTGGTGATTCTTCTGTTTTTAATAAAACTGGTTCATTAGTAACAATTAGGTCAAAGATTCGGTCTAGACCATTTATATCTTGCAGATATGGCTCAAATTTGAGTCAATATGGTGTCGATGAACAGGTATTCGTTATCCGAAGTCACGTTTACAGGAATAATCTCGTTCACAAGTCTAACTAATATTTGAGAGATTGAAATTCTCAGTTATTAAAATTATGTCTGATTGATCGGAACTAGGTATACAATGATGTAGTGTAGGCTAGGCAAATTAGGTGGAATATGCGCCACGTAAATTCGTATTGACTTATTATCGATGGATATCATTTTAACACCCAATTGTTCGATCGATGGATTCCTTAAATCAACCAATTCATTTTTCAGTGATGTATCGACAACTATGAGGAGATGGTTAGAGGATATTTTTATGCTTGTTTGGTGTGAGCGATCGCATCTATAAACCGCATATGCGGCATGCGCATGACTAGGGAACAATTCCGAACGTAAAATTTTATCGTTGAATTATGTTTCACACATAATACCATATAAACCGAAAAGAGTGTTATTAAAACACAATTGTGAAATTGTGACGACTGTGAAGTTCCCGACAAAATTAAAAAATAATAAAACATGGCGGAACATCAAATTTGTCGAAATAACAAAAAATGTGCATGTATTAGTAAAACAGTTGGCAAAAGCAATGTTATGCTTATTCGAAAAGTTGTTATGAACGGTTAATAACGCAATTACTAAACTAGCGACTTCGGAAACAAATGACAAATAAAAATAAATAGATTAATATACAATTTGAAATGTTGCATTTACATTTTAATATAAATTGCGAAAATATTTTATTACGAAACCTAAATATGGAGTTTTTAAAACCAAAAATCACTCAACAGTACAACTAATTCCTTATACTATTGAAATATTTTTGGCAATAGATTTTGAATAAACTTTTAAAACCAAAAATCACCATCGTAACATCATAACCATCGTTAAAAACACCAACAAATCAAAATAAATGTTCAATGTTGGTTCAATGCCCACTTGATTTTAAAGATGATACGAGCGTTTAAATAAATTAAAAAATGCTCGCTGTATAAAAAATTGTGCAAACCTCAGAGAAAAACGGTATATGTCGCTAGTTAGCTTAAGATAAGAGCTATCAAACGACACCTTTATACCAATACGTTGCCAATACGCCCTTATACCAATACGTTGACCAGAACCTATATGTCGTTGACGTTGAATATGACTGTTTAAATAACCAAGGGGATAATCACTTTACAAAATATTGCCCAAATCTCAGAGATGTCTAAGAGAAACGGTATATGTGGCTAGTTGACCTAAGATAAGGGCTATCAAACGACTTATTTGTCGGTGACGATCAATTCACACGGGTTCTGGTCAACGTATTGATATAAGGGTGGTGTCGTTTGGTAGCTCTTATCTTAAGCCAACCAGCCACATATACCGTTTCTCTTATACATCTCTGAGATTTTTTTTTATATTTATATAAAAATTACAAGATTCAAATAAATTTAACAGTTTTTACCAAAATTCTGGGAAGTTTAGTTTTTCGCTACAAGAATCAAGTGTGGTGTATTCGGGATCTATATACGTGCATGGAAAAACAAAGCTGGATTTTGGCAGCAATTTCATTTTATATTTAATTATACCCATGTGCAATAAATTCAACGAACGATTTTATGAACATTAATTACACACACGAGAAGCACATATATTTATTAGTGGTAAAGGATCAAAACATATTTAGAAATTATTATATATTTATACATTCATTGGAAATATTGTCAAGAGTATATAAATAAGATCATTTGTTAAAATTCGAGTTCTTATACATATTACACATTCGAATGTGCGGTTATGTCTGTTTCAATAAATTATTAACAATACTTAATTATATGATTAATATTTTATCATAAATATTGTTATTAATACAATTTTTTGTGGTATTGTTAATTTAAATGATTGCTTATGTTATTAGTTATGCTGTTCAAAAAAATTGTGGCTTTTCTAAATAATGTAAACTTTAAGTTCGAATAATTAATGTCTTGTGTGTATGAGTAATGTTGTGTTAATGAATGAAACACGATATATTATTTATGATCTATTAATTTACTAATGGAAAAATGTATCTACAAAATTGAATGATTACAATAAATTTATTCCTGTCTTATTTAGAGTTTGTATTGGTTGTATTAATAATTTACTTTATAGAAAATAAAATTAATAATCCATAATTAAATAAGCTTTTTATAAGAAATGTTTTAATTTTGGGTGTTTGATGAGGTTTAATGAAATGATATTAATTTTGATTGGTTTATTTTTCACTAATAATAATTTCTACTTAAATATTAAATCTCAATCCATAAATTATAAATACACGTGCTCGTGAAATAAATTTATTGGTCGTGTATTACACATGATCAATTCAGTAATTTAGTACGTTATAGGATTCCGCTATGACCTAAACGTAAAATTTTACTTCCAATCGCGTTACACCTCGATAATTTAAACGTGATTATTGTGCTTTTCCATTTTTGGAATCTATATTAAAAAGTTTATTTAAAAAATTTAGACACACTCAATTAGAGAAAACTACACAAAGTGGCAGGTCAAATGCCAATTAAATACAAACAAGTTAAAGATAATAGTCGCAAAATTGATTTCACTAACATCGGACGTAAAATAAAACAAACGAAAAGTGCAGTACTAACACTGTTTTTTATTTTGTTATAATATATAATATAAAATTGTAATTTAGTGAGTGATAATGTGAACATGAAGGCCCTTTTTCCCCAAAAAAGACTTCTTCGAACACCGAAAGCCGAACACAATCTACATGAAACTTGAACCAGCTTCATGTAGAAAATTTAAATATTGCAAGTACAAGTGTAAATCAAGTGGGTAAAGTTCAACATAGTTCAATGAAAACACCTATACAAATGATTAAAAGTGCTTCTTCGGCAGAATTAGTTATACCGCCGTTTAAAATTATAAATCTAAACAGCAAATAAAAAATTAATTCATCAGCAAATGCAATGCTAAACGAAAACAATAAGAATGAACTCAGTGCGACGAACTCTAGTGACCGTGGTCAGTTTGAAAATAATCTAGTGCAAACGGGATTGGATAGGTATATCACTGTTCAATCTAAAAGAAAACGTAGCCCGAGATCTGCTCAGTTTGCTGGCAGGAGCAAAGTGACACGGATTGAACTAGGTGTTAACCAAATACCGCTGAACAACCGATTCTCTAGTTTAGAGGTCGGTGACCTCAATACAGCGCCGAAATCGAAACCTGAGAAACCGCCTCCAATTTATGTAAGGGAAGCATCTAACAATGAACTGGTTAATAAAATCGCATCATTAACAGACTCTAAATTTTATATTGCCCCGCTCAAAAGGGGTAATATAAACGAAACAAAGATTCAAACCTTCGAAATCGATGGCTTCAGAGCCCTAGTCAAACATTTTGACGAAGTTGGTAAAAAAAATTACACATACCAAAAAGTCACACAGACTAAAAAGTCAAAAAGGGCTCACTGTTGTGCTAGAAGAATTGAAATCTGCGTAGATGTTAGCGACATATAAGCTGCACTTGCTGCGGATGGTTTCCATGTCAAATCTATTGGTAATATAGTAAACCGTGAGAAGGTACCCCAACCAATGTTCCGTGGAACTAGAGCCAGAGGAAGAAAAGTCAAAAGGAGTTCACAAGATTTACAACCTAAAATATTTGCTACATCGCAAAATAGTAATTGAAGAACCTAGGAAGAGGTCAGGACCAGTTCAATGCGTAAAGTGCCAAGAATACGGACACACGAAAGCATACTGCACCTTAAATGATGTTTGTGTTATTTGTGGTGAACTTCACGACTCCAAACAGTGTGACAAATCTCGCAATGACCCATCTGTGAAACGTTGCAGTAACTGCGGTGAAAATCATACTGCAAATTACAGGGGATGTGTAGTGTATCTGGACTTAAAACGGAAAATAAACCCTAAAATGAGAGCTGAGCAACGAATGCTCAATATACAATTTAATCAGAGGGCCATGTTACCAAAAAATACAATAGTCACCAAACCTGCGAGTGCAAACACGCAAAATGATAACTTGGATACGTTTGACAGCAGTTTTGCACAGAGAGGTGTTTCTTATGTAAACATCCTAGAACGTAACGAACCGAAACCCAAAGTTCGTTTTAATGAAGAGGACCTAAATATTCATACCACGCTAAATAAATTAACCGAGACCATCCAAAGTTTCATGACGATGATGGAAAGGCAAATGAGAATGATGATGCAAAATATGAATACGCTTATGCAAATAATAGTTAAAAATCAAAAATGACAGTTCTAAAAATAGCTATTTGGAATACGAACGGGCTTCCACAACATAAAGCTGAGGTACACACCTTTCTTATCGAACAAAATATAGACATCATGTTAATATCTGAAACACACTTCACCAAACACAATTTTTTTAATATTACCGGCTATTCCGTTTATGACACCAAACATCCGAATGGAAAAGCACACGGCGGCACCGCAGTCTTGATAAAAAGAAGGCTAAAGCACTACGAGCTCCAGAAATATGCTAAAGATCACATCCAAGCTACAACTATTTGTTTGACGAATGGTCTGGGAAATTTGTAATATCGGCTGTTTACTGTCCACCGAAACATGCAATTAAAAAACAGCAATTTATCGACTACTTTAATCAGTTGGGAATTAAATTTCTAGCAGGAGGTGATTACAACGCTAAACATGTGCAATGGGGTTCGAGGTTGACGTCACCCAAGGGCAAGCAACTCTACGAAGCAATAAACGAGAAAAACCTAGATTATTTATCATCTGGACATACCACTTATTGGCCAACCGATAGAAAGAAAATTCCTGATTTAATAGATTTCTGTCTAATACGAGGAATAGCACGCGCCAATGCTCAAGTCGTTGACTGTTATGATTTATCATCAGATCACTCACCAATAATCGTAACACTAAGTACGCAAGCATTAAAAACTGAACCACCCCAACGTTTAACAATCAAACTAACGAAATGGGTTCTGTATAGAAACATAGTAGACGTAAATTGTCATCTGGATGTCCCACTGCAAACACCAGAAGATATCGATGCCGCGATAGAAAACTTAAGATAAATAATGGAAATTACTGCAAAAAAAGCTACTCCGGAGTACAAAAATTCGGAAAAAATAGTAAGCTTTCAAGTAACATTCAAAAGTTATTAGCAGATAAGCGGGCGACTCGGCGGCTATGGCAGCTGCACCAATCTCCTTTTCATAAATGGAAATTAAATAGAGCTATTAAAGCTCTAAGAGAAGCAATACGGGAAGAACACAATCTTGGAATGCAGAATTAGCTAAGTGAGTTCACAGCAACAGAGAAAACAGATTACTCACTGTGGAAGGCAGCAAGAAATTTAAAAAAACCAGAGCTATCGAACCCACCGGTAAGGAAACTAGATGGTCATTGGGCCAGAAGTGATTTAGAAAAGGCTATCGCTTTCTCTAACCATCTACAAAAAGTGTTTACTCCAAACGAAAAAAATAATGACTGCGTACTACCACAGTTTACGAGGGACGAGTCGAACCCAAATCCAGTAAAATTTAAATGGAAATGCGTCAAAACGGTTATCAAAAACAGGATAAATCCTAAGAAAGCTCCAAGGAATCAAGGAATTACCCGATAGATACATAAAATATATAACATATATTTTTAATGCGATTATGAGATGTGGATACTTTCCCCAAAAATGGAAAATATCTCAAATTATCATGATTCCTAAGCCAGGTAAAGACGAAACCCAAGTCTCGTCGTACAGGCCAATAAGTCTACTTCCGATAAAGCTCTTTGAAAAGATGCTACTAGAAGAACTAATACCTATATACCAAAACACTTGTTTATTATTTCGCACAAAACTTTTTTTCTTTTTTTTTTTTCAAAAATGTTTAAAAAATTACTCGATTAATTTCGACTTGTTAGGTCATCATCAGGAGTTTCTACTGATTGGTAAAAATAAAAATTTAGTTATATATAGTAGAAATAAGCAAAATAAAATCAAAGAAGGAGGGACAAAAAATAGGCAATAAAAATTAATCTATTGATCGTTCCAACCATCTGTTGTTTACACGGAAAAATTACAAATAAAAGGGGGGGGGGGTGGAATAGCAGGTAAGCGATTAGTTATCGGTTGAGTAACAAAATTCAAGGTATATGGAAGTGTATTTAATTACCCGACGTATTAGTCATATTATTAAGAGCGTGAGAATAAAACAGGGCGGGATCTGTAATTGGTGAAAAACGGATTTCTCTCTGTTTGTTAAGGATATCTTGGTTAAGAAATATGGATTTTCGAATTTCGTAAGATTCTAAGGTATCTAAACGTCTGCTTTTAGGTTGTATATGTAATATGTCTAAATTGTTTAAGCTAGCTGTATGATTTTCTAAAGTTTAATGATTATGGAACGTTGATTGATTGCAACCAGATAAATGTTCTTTAGCTCTAACTCCAAAATTGCGCCCAGTCTGTCCAATACATGAGAAACTACAATCATTGCAATTAATCCTATAAACACCAGACTTGGAAAGGCGATCAACTCTAGGTTTATTATTAAAAACCATTTTCTTTATTGTGTTATTATAATAAAAAGCAAAACTAATATTGGTATAATCGGACACGATGTTGCTAATCCGTTGGCTAGTTTTTCCTATATACTCTAAGCGACGCCAATTTTCCTGCGTTGGATTATCCGCTGGATAAATACCCGTTAGAGCTTTGCGCTTTAGCTTTTTATTTAATAACTTTAATATAGTCTTAGTTGCATATCCGTTATTCGTTGCTATTTGTAGAATTATATTAAGCTCTATGTCGTAATTTGAATTTGCCAAAGGGATGTTTATTAGTCTATCTATAAGTGAGTGGAAAGCTGACATTTTAATATTATGGGAATGGTATGAAGAACTAGGGATAATAGCGTCTGTATACGTAGGTTTCCGATAAATTTTGAAGTCTAAGGAAGAATTAATCCTGGTTATTGTTATATCTAGAAAATTAATACATTTATCTTCTTCCCTTTCCAACGTAAAATCAATGGTGGGATACTGAGAATTTAACCAAGTAAGGAATGAGTTTAACAGTCTATCTGTTCCATTCCATAGACATAGTATGTCATCAACATATCTATACCAAAAGATTATATGACGAAAATAAGGATTGTTGTTTGACAAAATCATTTGTTCAAAGAAATTCATGAAAATTGCAGCTAACAAAGGTGACAGAGGGGAGCCCATGGGTAGACCATCAGCGAATTTGAAATATGTATTATCAATGCAGAAATAGTTTTGTTTAATACAAGTCTCAAAGACCAACTTCAGTTCATGACGTAGGCCCTCATCTACAACATCCCTATCTAAGTGGAATTGAAGTGAAAAGACTGACAACGTCAAACGAAACTAGTTTTGAATGTCGACGTGGAATGTCGACGTCTTGAATATTGCTAATCAATTCTACCGAGTTCTTATTCGAGTAAGCCGAAAAGAAATTCGTATGATCATTGAAAAAGTTTATGAAACCCTTACATAGCTTGTAGGCAGGAGCATTGCAATACGCAACTATTGGTCTAATCGAGATGCCCTCCTTATGGATTTTTGGTAAACCGTAAAGAATCGGAGCAGATGGATTCATGATAGAGTACTTCCAACCAGTTCCATTAAACAACTGTTGGCATTGGTTGATACACTTACTGACAGAAGTCTTAAAAGACCTAGTTGGATCCCTACCAAGCACTATTGCTTTGCTTTCTGTAATAAAATTAGAAATTTTATTACAGTAATCGACTTTTTCGAGCACGGTAATTGTATTGCCTTTAACCGCTTTATAAGCTATCAGGTCATGATCTCGTAGCTTTTTCTTTATCGCACTAATCACTTTGAGGTTAGTATTAGAAGAAGCAAGAGCGAGAGAAGCAGCAGAAGAAGAGTTAGAAGAAGAAGAAGAGTTATCAATACCTTTCTTTATTTGTAGTGCACATACTGATTTTAGTTGGGTCGGCTGGCCAAATAAGGCAGTTTCAGCATCTACAGCAAGATTCTCGAATGACTGAAGGCTGATTTTATTTGGCGTAGGAGCAAAATTAACTCCATTACTCTGCATTTGAATCTCTGCGCTACTGAAACCAACTGCGAACAAGTTTGATGAAACGTGGATGATGTGACCTAGGAATTAAAACGGTTAAAGAGACAATAAAATCATGCAGTCTAAAATACCATCTGAAACTGGAATCACACCCTAACGAATTAGCTAGAGAACTACTAAGGCAACCGAAATACAAACGGCTTCGCAGAGCAGATCCTCTAGATTTAATCAACTGAAATATTTAATAATTACACGCATGCTGACCTAACACACTTAAATTAAGTAATTAATAATAATTTAAAAATAATAATGCATACTAATATTAAGTACTAACATAGGTTAAGGCTTAAGTAAAAAAATAATATATAGTTTTTAAGAATTTCACACTTCTTGTTAGTTTCGTGTAAAGAAAGATTCAAGAATAAAGCCTTTGGCAATAGTTAAAAAAATAAAAAAATAAAAAAAATAAAAATAAAGTTAAAGATAATGGTATCAATAAAACTTTAATAACAGAGAAATACATGCAAGGCTGAAATTGGAACGACGTTAGTCTTTGTCAACAACCTATTTTTCAAGGGGAGGGGGGAGGTAAATATATTGTGGCTAGCAACCGACCTTCTTTTACCACGATTGTATACATAGATCCCAAATACACCACACTTGATTTCTAAAGTTACCTTGGAAGTTCTCCAAGGATCCCACATAATAATAAAAAAAAGACATTAAAATGTTCCATACCTTCAAAGAAACGCGAGATACTGAACGGTTACAGATGTTAACAACCTTGGTGTGTGTTGTATCTGGATTAAGTTGCACTTGAATGTCAACAAATGCCAGATAAAGACATGTCACAGAAAATAATCCCATAATCAATAATTCCAAGATCGAATTGCAGTGACTTTATGAAATATCAGATGTAGCGGTTACGTTCATTTCAAATATGACGTTCAACTTGCACATTGATAATACTATTGATAAAGTCAATTCAGTGTTTTGCTTTGTCAAACGATGGACCGGTGCTTCTACGATTGATCTGCATTACTTACGCTATATTTCGCGTATATTAGATCTGGAGTCCTTACTATTCTGTTCGAAAGTTTACAGGATAAATTTCTCTTGTTTTTATTAAATAAAACCGATTTGCAGAGCGAAACTTTTATTTTAACTTATAAAAGGATATCTACAAAAACAAGTTTTTAAATTAAAAACTTACTTTTTTATTTTTAACTGTTTCAATTAGAGAATGAAACCCTAATTATAATGTATGTTTATGTATTTAATGTAAATCTTTGTGTTTTCGTTCATTTTTTAATTATAAGACACATTTTATATTTTCATTTTACTTTTTTAACAGTTTGTTGTTATATTTTTAATTTTGAAATCTTAACTATAATTTTACAAAACGGATTTGTTTAAAAAAATGAATAAAGCGGAAATTAAACTTACCGAAATTTTGCAATTCAGCAAGCTCAAAACTTGTCGGAGATTTCATATTTAAATTTATTTGAATCTTTTAATTCTTTGAAATTCTATGTAAATGCTAAACTTTTCAACGTCATTGCAGAAATTAGAAAACCTCCTATGTAAGCTCTAAATATCCAGTAAAGGGCTCCAAATTTATGGTATAATCTTAAGTACGTAATTTAATTCTGATTATTCATTTCATTTGGCCACAGTCCAAATATCAAATTACGTATTTCTTATCAAAACTCGTCATTTCCAGTAAAATTTGAAAAAATTATCTGAACAAATTTTGTTTGAAATTTAATTTATAATATTTTAGGTTTTATTGGTTCTTTTTCGTAAACGCTATAAAACTTTCAAAATATTTGCAAAAACGAACAAGCTCCTATGGAAGATGACACTTCTGGTGAACTTCCGCCAATCTTCATTGGGACCCAATTTATGGGAAAAACTTAAGTAAATTTTTGCCGGCAGAATTTTTGTTGGAAAACATTTGTGTCAAAAACTGTCATTTCCATTTAAATTTTGGAAAACTGAATTACCGATATTGTTGCAAAATTAATTTAGAATGTTTTAATCCATAATAGTTTTTCCCAAAAATGACATACTCGTCAAAATATTTGTAGAAAATGAGAAAGATTCAAAGGAAGCGCCGCTTCCGGTATATCGATCAGTTCATAGCCGTTTTTTTGTAAATGATGTACTTTTAATATGATTTATTTTAAAAATATACGATAATTATTTTATTTTATTTATATGTAATAAACTATAAATATTTTTTGAAAAATAATAGTGAAATAAAATTATTATTTTAGTTTTATATCGAGTTCATGCTCGAAGCGTCATCAGAAGTAAATTTACTTAAATAATAAAATAATTAACGGTTTTCATGTGCTTTTATGTGCTCAAAAACCTTTTCATAGAGGATTAACGTTGGTATTCTACAAAATTTGAAATTGTATGGCTTATTGTAAATTTTCTAATATAAGGACATACATTTTATTTACCGAAGTGTTAATTATTTTGGAATTTAATAAATAAAGATTATTCTTGTTTTATTTCTTGTCTTAATCTCATCAAATTTTGACCCAATTACTCATAATTATGTAAAATGTTGTTTATATGCAAGTCAAAATTTAAAGTACAAATAATTTGGCCAATTTCCCGAATATGTTCTCTAAAACGAACTACAAATGATCTGCTCGTTTGTCTTATATTAAATGAAGGACACTTCGAAAAACATTGTAAACACCAGTTTATAAATTGGTTGAACTCAGAGATTTCAAAAGTTGTCCTAATTTGTGATTTGTTTTGTATCCATATTTTTGAAAAATGTGCAAACATATCATGTTTGCTAGGATTTTGATTGATCAACACTTATCTACTTTTGGTGAGCGCGGTTTCTTGACGATATCTCATTTTCCTTACATAAGATTCTTACATTGATTCAATTGTCGTTGCTTTGTATGGGAAAATTATGAGAAATTTATTTTATTGTGTTGAAGAACTTGAGATATAAAACCTCGTAAAAAACAAATCACAAATTAACACATTTTCTGAAACCTAGAAATTCAACCAATTTAGAAGCTGGTGTTTTAAAATTAATTTGTTCGTATTGTCCTTCATTTTATATAGAACAAACCAGCAAAATATTCGAAATTCGGTTTAGGGTCTGATTTTTAATTCACCCGAGCAGGCAATGCGCTGTTAAAAAAAGTTTGTGTTTATTTAAGCCTTTATTCAACCATGAAACAAATTTTTTTCAGTAAAAAAAGGGCGAGATAAAAATGTAATTTCGCCACATACCAAAACGTTAATTTTTACCGACAAAATCGTTTTATATTCAGTGGTGTGTTGCCATATTAAAATACAAAAGATACTAACCAGAGTATTTTTTATAGTAATATTCTAATGCATTTACATAACAAAAGTATGTAAAAAAGTATGTGACGAGAAATATTTCTCGCACACTAAGATCGTTTCATGGATGAGAAAATATTATGGTGAACCAACATTTTTATTATTTTTATAATATGTGATTTCTTGGCGAGTAGAAATTTATAAAATATTTTTTATTTGATATTGATGAATTGTAATAGCAATCAAACTTAAATTCCAATCAAAAAATTACCGAAAGAAAGAAAAAGAAAGAAATTGCTGAAGTAAATTTACTTTGTGAAGTTTTATTGGTTATGTTACCTTCAAGATGTCAAAATTTAACTATAGAATGTTCCAATAAATTTTGTTTTTCCTTTTGTTTCTCCAGTATATTTTACTGAATAAATAATTTTTCATTGTGAAATGAAGGCTTTATTCATCATGAGTAATTTTACTCCGCACGCTGCGTTTTTATTTGTGAACTGTGCACCGCGCATATTCGGTTCTTCAAATTTTACTCTGAAATGAATGTCAGTCCACGAAGAGTGTGCAAAGTAAAATCAATTTATTACTCTATGCAAACCGGATAATGTTTCTCAGTATAACCTGTGCTCGGTGTACAATACCCGGGATAAACCTGCCGGCTCGGGATCGATTAAAAATAGACCCTTAGAGAACGTATTCAGGAAATTGGGAAAATTAATCGTACTTAAAAAAATTCTAAGCATACTCGTGCTCGTTTAAATAACATTTTACATAATTATGACGATATAAGTTAAAATTTAATAATTTTAAATAAAATGAAGAAACGCGATAATTTGACCGAAAGGAGGAGTTCAAAATTTATAATGGAATAATCCTAATTTATTAAATACCAAAATTAACACTTCGACAAACAAAAATTTACGACTTTATATTAAAAAATGTACAGTAAGCCATACAAATTCCAGTTTTGTAGAACATAAACGTTGCTGTGAAAATGTTTTTCAGGCAATAACAGCACAGGAAACCCGTTATTTATTTAATTATTTAAGTAAATATACTGAAGTTGATGCTTTCAACATCGAAATCGAAAATAATAATGGTATTTCACTATAAGGAATAATAAATAATATGCAAAAAATATATATTTTTTAATAAATATTATCGTATAATTTTTAAAGTAAATCATTTTAATTCAAGCGAAATTAATACACATACTATAATAATGTGGGCAAAAAATAGTAAGACTTTGTTCATAATTTTAAAATTCTTTATTTATTTCTCCAAATCTATTTCGTCCCACTCAAAGTAATCCCCCCGGCCTCAATAACTTGTGCCAACGTTTTTTCCAATCCTCGAAACAGTTGTTAAAGTCAATTTCCGGAATAGCCTCCAATGCGCGTAGCGATTCACGTTTAATGTCTTGAATTGACTCAAAACGGTTTCCCCGGAGCGGTCGTTAGAGTTTGCTGAACAGCCAGCAGTCACACGGAGCTAAATCAGGCGAATACGGTGGTTGCGGAACGATATGGATGGAATTTTTGGCGAAAAAATCATGTAAAACCAATGCAGTATTAGAAGGTGCATTATCGTTATAACACTCAAATAGTATTCCTTGTTGACAGTTTGGCCGGTCGGAAGAAATTCGGAGTGCACCACACCTCCATAATCGAAGAAAACTGTCAACATCACCTTGATATTTTACTTGCTTTGTCGTGGTTTTTCGGCTTCGGCACGACATTCGGCCGGTTGATCGTCTGTTTCCGGGTCGTAAGCATAGATCCAAGAATCATCGCCAGTTGTAATACGTTTCATGACAACCTGGTAGTCGGAAAGCATTGTTTCACAGACGTCAACGCGACGCTGTTTGACAAAACAATTGAGTGATTTTGGAACCAATCGTGCTTTCACTTTTCTTAGGCCCAAATGATTTGGGCCAAAACTTCAAAATGGTTTTCACTGATCATTCCGATATTTCAGCGATGCCAGTGAGGTCTCTGACTGTTAATCGTCGATTCTCGAGCACCAATTCATTGGTTTTATTAACGTGTTGATCATCAGTTGATGTTGATGGCCGTCCTAGACGTGGTTCGTCGTCAACACGTTCTCGACCCTCTTTCAACAATTTGTACCAATCAAAAACACTTGCTCGCGACATACAATTATCGCCTTTTGCAACATTCTGAACTTTTCGGCACTACAAAATTGATTCCGAACAGAAAATTTAATGGAACTCCATTGTTGAATAATTTCACTCATTGTAAAAATCGCCGAATGCACGTTTTGTACTTCAGCAAGACAAGCGTATACTAAACACTAATGATTATTTTGATGTGACATTTGGCACAGATGTCACTGACAGTCATACCAACATAGAAAAAAAAAATATTTCGGCGAATGGTTTTCCGCACGAAATTTAAATTAAAAAGTCTTACTACTTTTTTTCCACAGAGTAAGGCGGCGATATAAAAACTATATAAACAGACATAATAAATGACTTACAGTGCTGGGAAAAAAAATTGGGCAATCATATTTTATTGCAAATTGGAGTCTATTTTTGCTAAAATTACAAAACTTTTGAAAGCAATTGGCTTATTGTTTCATTTTAAATACATGTATGACGTAATTTTTGGAAAAAAAATGTACCTGCAATTTAGGGGCAAAACCCGAAAAATACCAAAATATTCAAAATACGTTGATTGAAGTTAAAATAATGAAATAAATTAAACATCTAAAGGGTGATTTTTTTGTGGTTAGGATTTTCATGCATTAGTATTTGACAGATCACGCGGGATTTCAGACAAGGTGTCAAAGAGAAAGATGCTCAGTATGCTTTGACATTTCATAATGAATAGACTTACTAACGAGCAACGCTTGCAAATAATTGAATTATATTACAAAAATCAGTGTTCGGTTCGAAAAGTGTTTCGCGATTTACGTCCGATTTATGGTCTACATAATCGACCAAGTGAGCAAACAATTAATGCGATTGTGACCAAGTTTCGCACTCAGTTTACTTTATTGGACATTAAACCAACCACACGAATGCGTACAGTGCGTACAGAAGAGAATATTGCGTCTGTTTCTGAGAGTGTTGCTGAAGACCGTGAAATGTCGATTCGTCGCCGTTCGCAGTTGCCAAACTTGTTTTTTACTGCTTTTTGTTGCCAAAAATGGAAGAACTGAACTTAGTTGACATGTGGTTTCAACAAGATGGCGCTACATGCCACACAGCTCGCGATTCTATGGCCATTTTGAGGGAAAACTTCGGAGAACAATTCATCTCAAGAAATGGCCCGGTAAGTTGGGCACCAAGATCATGCGATTTGACGCCTTTAGACTATTTTTTGTGGGGCTACGTCAAGTCTAAAGTCTACAGAAATAAGCCAGCAACTATTCCAGTTTTGGAAGACAACATTTCCGAAGAAATTCGGGCTATTCCGGCCGAAATGCTCGAAAAAGTTGCCCAAAATTGGACTTTCCGAATGGACCACCTAAGACGCAGCCGCGGTCAACATTTAAATGAAATTATCTTCAAAAAGTAAATGTCATGGACCAATCTAACGTTTCAAATAAAGAACCGATGAGATTTTGCAAATTTTATGCGTTTTTTTTAAAAAAAAGTTCTCAAGCTCTTAAAAAATCACCCGTTATTTTTTAATTTTTGGTTTATTTTTTATTGATTTATAAAAGTTCTGTCATTAATATTAATATTATGTTGGCCCGCTATTTGCTTTTATTACAACGATACACCTCCCATTCATTGAATTTATAAATTTGATCCGGACTCTGCTACTACCACCGTCGTTTCGGCTCACGCACACGCAACTGTAATAAGCCGTGTAGTTTCCGACCAGTAGCTCATGGAGAAGCTACTTCCAAACATTACAAGTCTTCGGAAAACCACTAAATCCTGCCGTCTCTACGACAAACAGTGGGATTGGTTCGCCTCGCCGTCTTTTCATCCAAGATCACGAAAATAACTTGCAATTTCTGATTGATTCGGGAGCTGAAGTATCTGTGATACCCGTAAACAAGTTTCCCCGACATGCTAAAGACACCGTTTGCATTCTTACCGCAGCAAACGGGTCCCTAATTTCCACTTACGGCACAAAATTTATGAAGGTTAATCTCGATCTCAGGCGTTCGTTCACACATCTCTTTATCGTCGCGGCAGTAGACAGGCCTATTATAGGTGCTGACTTTCTATCCAAGTATGGTCTCGTGACCGATTTGAAGAACAGAAGACTCTCCGATTCATTTACTACGCTCACTGTGAACGCAATCATCGCCCAAGTTGATACGCCATCTCCAAAACATTTCAGCGTTAACAACGATTACGGCGCTCTTTTAAAGAAATACCCCTCGCTCACTGAGGCTCCGAATTACAATCTCCCAGTGAAGCATAACGTAGTCCACTACATCGTCACGCAATGTAGGTTACCTTGTGCTAAACCACGACAACTCGACGCAACGAAACTAAAAGCTGCAAAAACTGATTTTCAGTTTATGACAGACATCGGCATCTGCCGCCCCTCACCATCACCAGTCTCCTCACCATAACATATGGAAAGACAAGGACTGGTGCCCTTGTGGAGATTATCGACAGCTAAACATTGTCACTGTCCCAGATAGATATCCTATCCCCCACATACACAGTTTCTCATTGAAACTAGCCGGCGCCACTATTTTCTCTAAAATAGATTTCGTTAGGGCATATCATCAAATTCCCATAGCTCTCGAGGATATTCACAAAACAGCGATTACTACTCCTTTTGGGATTTCTAAGTTCACCCGAATGCCATATGGTCTTCGTAACTCAGCCCAGACATTCCAGCGATTCCTTAACGAAGTGTTAAAAGGGCTGGACTTCGTCTACTCTTATATCGACGATATCCTCGTTGTGAGCAGGTCCGAGATGGAACACAGTGAACATTTCGAGTCAGTATTTAAACGTCTCTCCGCATATGGAATTAATATTACAGCTTCGAAATGTATTTTCGGCGTGAAGTCACTCGACTTCTTCAGCTTTCGAAGCGTTCTTTTCAAAGAAGCTCTCTGCTGCGGAAATTAAACACTCTACTTTCGATAGAGAACTTCTTGCTATGTATTTAGCAATCATACACTTTCGCCATTTCGTCGAAGGCCGAAATTTTTCTATATTTACCGACCATAAACCACTTACAACAGCTATTATGTCAAAGGCGGAACGTAGTCCCCGGCACATCTCGATTACATTGTCCAGTTCACTCCCGACATCCATCACATCAAAGGTAAACACAATGTGGTGAGCGACTGTGTGTCTCGTTCTGGTGAAACACTTCTCACAGAACTTAGCGTCTTCTCCTTCGACACAAAGGAGTTACTTGTACAGCAACATCGCGACGATGAATTGCAGAAATTGATTTCAGCACGCACACCGAAATCAAGCGTAAACCTGCAACGAATCGACTTACCAGACAAGCAGCAAATTTGGTGTACAGGTAAAAATCGACCCTACGTCCCTCTTAACATGCGACGGACAATCTTCGGCAGTCTACATGACTTATCACATCCCGGCATCCGTGCTACACGAAAACTGATAGCTTCAAAATACTTCTGGCCAAGAATGAATACTGATACAAGCAATTGGGCTAAATCTTGTATCCCATGCCAAAAGTCCAAAGTTCACCGCCACACAAAATCAGCGCTTGGTAAATTCGAGCTACCAAGGGGCAGGTTCGAACACAATCACATGGACGTGGTTGGTCCACTGCTCCAATCGAATGGCTATCATTATATTTTAACGATAGTTGACCGGTTTACCCGTTGACCAGAAGTTTATCCAATCCGAGAAATGACCGCTAAAACCGTAAGTAAGGTCTTCTACAATGAGTTATCTACCGAGCTCATGAAGCTCCTAGGTTCCCATTGCATTCGGACAACAGCATACAACCCGAAAGCGAATGGTCTTGTCGAACGGTTCCACAGGCAATTAAAATCCGCCTTAACAGCTCGATGTAATACATCCCATAGGAGTTAATAACTTCCAACTATCCTATTGGGTATGCGAGCCTCTGTTAAGGAAGACCTAGACTGCACACCAGCAGAGCTAGTATATGGTCAAAATATCAAGTTTCCCGGTGAATTCTTCATCAACGATCAAAATTCGAACCCAAACATTAATACTTCGAATTTCGTGAAGCAGAAAAAATTCAGGCTTAAGCAAGCATACCGAATACTTGTGGTAAACCCAGTCGAAAAACGTAGTGTTCGAAAAACGGTTAGATTTAATTTAAACCACTACAGAGGGGACTGATGTAGCGGCTCAAAATCCTTTTCACTTCGTGGCACTCCTCGTAGTGAAACTATTCATACACCGTGCCGCTTAATTACGAGGCATAGCTCGTTTCGCTGAATAGCACTATTTCGCCACGTACATTCTCGAATCTCGATATTTATCGATAATCGATATATATCGAGAATTAAAAATATTCACACGGGAAAAGAAATAAGAAACGAAAAAGGACAGTCGGGTTTTGAAGTTCAAGAGACGCAGTCTCTCGCACATATGCGGTGAAAGTTAAAAAGTCAAAGTGCCGAACAATCGTTCACACGCATCAACCATCTTCGTGAACATATGCAACGACATTTATTTTAAAAATAATAATCTTAATAAATAAATAAATAATAAAATAATTACATACGATAAATATAGTGTGTTATTAATCAATATATTTATATAAAACCCGATAACACTTATAATTACAACAGCCCACATCCAAAAAAATCAATCTAAATGCATCGAACTTCCTTCCTAAGCAAGATAGAGGTTTCCCTGAATTTTATGCAATAGCCCACACCTATAAAAATTGGTAATAATGGATCGAATTTCCTTCCTATGCAGGAAAGGGGTATCCTTGAATTTATTACAACAGCCCACACCCACAAAAATCAATCAAAATGTTTCGAACTTCCTTCTTATGCAAGAAAGAGGTATCCCCGAATATATTACAACAGCCCACACACACAAAAATCGATCGTAATGTATCGATCTTCTTTCCTATGCAAGAATGAGGTATGCCTGAATTTATTACAACAGCCCACACCCACAAAAATCGATCCAAATGTATCAAACTTCCTTCTTATGCAAAAGACAGGTTTCCCTGAATTTATTACAACAGCCCACACCCACAAAAATCAATCAAAATGTATCGAACTTCTTTCCTATGCAAGAAAGAGGTATTCTTGAATTTATTACAACAGCTCACACCCACAAAAATCGATCCAAATGTATCAAACTTCCTTCTTATGCAAAAAAGAGGTTTCCCTGAATTTATTACAACAACCCACACCCACAAAAATCGATCAAAATGTATCGAACTTACTTCCTATGCACGAAATAGGTATCCCTGAATTTTGTACAACAGCCCACACCCACAAAAAGTGATCAAAATGTATCGAACTTCCTTCCTATGCAAGAAATAGGTATCCCTGAATTTATTACAACAACCTCATTATTACCGACCAAATGGCACAGTGGTTAAAGCTTTGGCGTTTGGATCGGGAGGTACCGGGATTGAATCCCGGTATGTGCAGGATGCAAAAGGAAGTTTTCATCAACAGATTACGATCTGTGATTAAAAGGAACACAACTACGACCCTCTATCGGCGTGCAAAACTCATAGGTCGACCCATCTTTCATGCCCAGTACTATAGGCTGGCATGGAGCTATGCAATGGCAGATGGAAAACTTAAAAAGGTCCTATAGCCGTATGTCTTCGAATTGGCAGGGATTGCGTAAAGTAAGACGGGAAAATCAACCGCGAAAGAGCAGGGAGTGCTTCGGCCCCAGAAAATATTGCATAGATTAAAAATAAAAAAATTTAAAAAATAAAAATAAAAAAAACCTCATTATTACCAATTTTTATGGGTGTGGGCTGTTGTAATAAATTCAGGGATACCTCTTTCTTGCATGGGAAGGAAGTAAAATCGTAAAAAGATCGTAAAATTTGGCAAGAGGCTCGTGCCTCGCATCACAAAAAATATTTTCAATTTTCCGTGCAACAAATTAAAATTATTATTAAAATAAAGAATAAACCATAAATAATCGGGAAAAGCTCGCCGATAAGTGCTAGGAAAGCTCCAAATTATGACTTAATTACTAATTGTAAAAATAACTCACGAGGAAGGTTGGCCTAAATCAGTTTAAATAATTAATGCAGCCTTCAGATTAAAATGCATTCCACGTCAAGGAAAGATGGTTGGAGTAATTATGATTCATATACCATATAACCCAGCAAACAATAACTTTCACAGTTGCAAAATTATTCTGAAGAACATCACTCAAGGACCGAAACGTTAATAATAAAATATAAAATTAATTACGAAAACTTAAATTGTGATTTTAATTAGTTTCGTGGTTTGAAGAAGGAGATTGCTATTGGAAATGTTTAACAAACGTGTCAATGGAAACCACGACGACTCTACAGTGCAATAATTTAAACGATAACTTAGATCAGACTAAATTCCAAATACATCTAAATACCTTGGCATGACCATCGATGCTAACCTAAAATGGGAATAGCACATCGAAAAAGAAAAGGAGATTTAAACATCAAATATAGGAAAATATATTGATGAAATAAATACATAACAAATTTTAGATCGCTTCCAAAATAAAGTGCTACGTGTGATTGTTAATGTCCCATGACACATTAGAACGTCACCTTCATAGAGAATTAAAGATCGAATACATCATCGATAAAGCAGAGATACAAACAAGGAAACACGTAAAACGATTATCTCGGCATGAAAATGGCGACTTGCGTCGTACTTTGGACACCACTAATGCGTTGAGAATACTCAACGAGGGTCAAAAACGATAAAGCTTGGAATGAAGAAATTATTGTAACAAGAGTAATTAATAGGTTAATTTATTTAAAAATATAAATTACCAGATAATCCCTGAATCGGTTGTATTGAACAAATAAAAAAAATATTTTGCTATAAGCAATTCTTACAAATTTTTATCTATAAAACAACCCCGTTATTATTTTATATTAGATTTTGGACAAATTTTCTTTGATGGCAAATCTTTTGAATGCAATTCAGACCCATTTTGGGAATGACCTATGCCTAATGAAAAATGAGATTTCGTAAATCTTACAGTATCTCAAGAATGAAGTTGACACAAAAATGTGATAGGCTTTATCTACGATTATCAAAACGAAGCCAATCTTCGAGTATACGATAATGGTACATATCACAACGGTGTAATTTATGTTATCATAAAATTAATTAGATATTCAATTTCTAATAAGCGCTCGTAGAACATGTTCTCGTATTTTAAAGACATCCTCATCAATTTATCCCATGATCTGGAATACTCGTATTTTATTTGTTTTTGTTCTTCATTTTAAATTATTGCTGATGGAGATAAAAATCTTGTTACCTTGTTAGCATTATTATTATTTTTTGTTGCCCATCGTTTTATTTCAAATTGGATACGAATTGCTTAAATTCAATAGATTTAAGAAAAATGAAAATAGTTGTTGTTAGATTTTGTTTATTTTTACAATAAAAATTTAAATCAATTTTGTATTAGCGCGAATTTTAACAAGATACAATTTAACCGCTTAGCATTTTCCATTTTTTGTTATTGTTTTACGATTTCCTTTTGTGTCATCTTTCGTATTTCAGTAGATAATCGCTATATTTACAGCGCGTTCAAATTAAAGGAAATTTACGGTGGAACGCGTTTTTGTATTAAGAATAATTTAAAATAATTTCGACAAGCGTAATTAACAATTTAAGTTTTGGCTTATCTTAGTTATATTATACTATCAATTCAATTCATTATATTATGTACTATGAGAATAAATAAAATTCAAATATCAGTCGAGCAGGTTCATATTTGTCTCGCAATTAGAGATTACAAGTAGAACGATCCATATTAAACATATATAATGATATACATTTAAATTATAATAAATACAAACTAAAATAATGTATTCGCGATGTCATGTTCTTTTGTCGTACCCTAATCGCTAATTCAATCAACTTTTTTCGTAAAATATTTAAATTTATTTTGTTATTTCATGAATCTCGTTTACACACGGTGTGTACGTTTATTTTTTTTTTTGTATGTCATTTGTGTTATTGAAAATTAGGTGGATTTTGTGTCGAATTTTAAACTTATAAAAAGTTATATGTATTTCACACCTTAACGCGACAAAACAAAAGGACGAATTATTTGTTTGATTAAGGTGTTGCATTTTTGCTCTAAACAACATAAAGAACAATAAAATAAGAAAAACACCAACGAAACAAGAAATGATTAACACGTTGAAGATGTGCTATATACGTTTATATTGGTAATCATGATGTGATTTTAAAATAGTTAATTTGTTTGGCTGGTACAAATTATGCGATGAGACCAAATTTGTTCTTGTCATTGGCATATTAACATCGCTTATGAGTTGTAAGAAGCAAAGGAAAAATTCTTAAATTTGATTGAAAATCTTTGAAGGAATGAAGTGGTATTCTGTCCAATTCGTGTTTCTAAACCGAGATTTTTAGAATCAGTGCCATGTCAAATTAAATGGCTGCAGTGTCTCTACAGACATAAGTCTTTCCATAAATTGGCAGATCTCAGTGATTTTTGAAAACGAAACGATTTTGAACTAATAGATCCTACATAAATTTTTCAACAATACCGATTCAGATCAGTTTTCCAAAATGTAAGCGGAAATGTCAATGTTTGACAAAAAACTGCTACTCAACAAAAATTCGGCTCATGTACAGCCCAGACGGATTGATTAATCAGAATGAAACTTTATA
The DNA here is from genome assembly GCA_963691935.1 of Nephrotoma guestfalica. Taxonomy (NCBI): domain Eukaryota; kingdom Metazoa; phylum Arthropoda; class Insecta; order Diptera; family Tipulidae; genus Nephrotoma; species Nephrotoma guestfalica. The sequence goes on along the minus strand of OY829913.1, from coordinate 169,916,406 downwards.
CTTAAGCTTTTTTCACAAATTGTGAAATCGGCCCACTTTCGTTTTTTGCAAATAAAGGGTTAGGGCAAAAGTTCATAGCCTTTTTTGAGTGACATTGACAGTGACATTGAAACATTTTCTTACTTCAAATGAACTTTATTAAACCCAATATGTGCCATTTTGATCGATGCCTTTTTCTGGTAGAGCCATGGTTCCATCACTGTAGAACTTCTGTAGTTTAGAGGCGAAAAATCGAGACAACTCATTTTCGCAGGCCTCTTTTGAATTTAATGTTAAGATGGTTCTGCATTAACCGGAACAAATGGTAGTCCGATGGTGCAAGGTCAGGACTATATGGTGGGTGCATCAAAACTTCCCAGCCAAGCTCTCTCAGTTTCTGCCGGGTGATCAATGATGTGTGAGGTCCAGCGTTATCATGATGGAACACAACGCCCTTTCTGCTGATCAATTCAAATTTGCTGATCAAATTTCTGTTTCTCATTTTTATATATGTCTAATAAACATATACTGTTTGTCTTGTATGTCTTCTATCAACTGAAAACTAGTGCCTCGAAGTGGTAATTTGAGTTTTGGAAAGAGAAAAAAGTCAGCCGAAGCCATATCAGGTGAATACGGCAGTTGTTCGATAATACTTGTTGAGTTTTTGGCCAGAAATTCGTTCATAATGATAGCCTTGTGAGAATTCCGAGTGCACAACACAGCGTTAATAAAAAACACTTAACATTACCTTGACTTTTGATCGACTTTGACTTGGATTTTTTGGTTTCGGCTAAGTTGGAAGCAGCCATTCCGAAGCTTGTTGACTGGAGTGCATGTGAAAGTTGTAAATCTATGTATCATCGCCAGTTATAATGCGTTTTATGAATGTGGGGTCGGAATTGACTCGTTCTAGTATGCCTTCAGCGACCTTTGCGCTATTGAGTTTTTGAAGAAAATTCATGTCTTTCAGAACTAGTCGAGTGGCAACGCGTTTCATCGTGTACAATGGTCAATGGTACGAATTGATTCGTGGCACAGTAAGTTCAGCGGCTATCTCACTCAAACCTAAATGATGGTTTTTCGTCAACATTTCCTTCACTTTATTGATGTTCATCCACCTCCATCTCCACCTCTTTTGAATGCACTGTACCACTCATATGCACGTGTTTTTAATGAAATCGATTCACCGTAAGTCTTCTGTTTTCTGTAACATTTTCAGCGATTCGGCACACGAAATTCTATCGGCAATACAATTTGAGACCAATTCTTTGTTCGATGTTTTTATTAATTATACAATTCGGAAAACACACTTGCAATGAAAATGACAAAATAGAGCAATGTAAACAAACTAAATGACAAATCGCGCTCAATGTTCACGACAGGATAGAGGACATTTATGCCAACTTAGCGACAAAAAAAATTGCACAATCCCTTTAAGCGGGTTTTAGATGATCAATTCCCTTTTCTTTTTTGACTGAATGGTGTGGTGTGCCGTGCAAACTACTTGGGACTAAGTGGGATACCTAAGTGATTTTTGGCAGAAATCGGGCTACCTGCCGTGACAACTTCCACAGGGGTTTTCCGTATTCTTTTCAAATATTTTAAAGTATAACATTTATGAGAAAATCGACTACAAACTAACAGATTCTAAGTTAAAATTGCAATAATATCAGCCTAAATCAATTTTACATCATCAATTTTTACAAAAAAACTGTCTTTACTTTCGTTTATGTAGTAAAATAAAACATGCTGGTAATCATGAAAATGTATGGCCTCGAGTTTTTTCCAGATATACTATGTAGGGCGACCCATTTTTGTGTGGAGGAAATCTTCTCTCTTTTTTCTATCGGGCTCAGGGCTAAACATTTTCGTTTATATTAGAAATGACCTCATGCAAATTTTCAGGTTCATCGGACCACGTTTAGGGGTCGCTTAAATTGGTTTTTTGCAAAAAAAAACACTAAAACGACCTTTCCTGACGTTTTCTCCTCTCTTTCACTTAAGCTCGATCAAGTAATGCTAGTTTAATATTTTCTAAGTATTTTTGAGTATGCCGAATCCAATGAAATTATTAAAAAATGGTGGTTGACCTAGTTCAAAATTTGTTTTCAGGCTGTTTCTTTCAAAAACATTAAAACTTATGAGTTCTGGCTAATTTTTCAAATAGTGTCTATCATGGTTGACTAAATTTCACTAGTTGTGGCTATAGAGCAAAGAATGACGAAAAAAATGAAACCTTGCACGTCAACATAACTAAAACATTAACAATTTTATAGTTGAAAAAAGCTGAAAAGGTCGTTTTGACACATCTATTTTAGTGGATTTGTACTTAAGTGCATTTCTGTGGAGATAAATAAAGAGCAATTAAAGACATGTAATCTTATTTTATGTGTACGCCTAGTTTTATGATATTACTTTCCGATGACTCATGATGAGTAACGCATTTATTACGAAGGATGAAAGTCTGTATAAAATTGGATTAGTTTAGTTTAAACAATGACTATTCTTTTAGTAGTTGAACCAGCAACGTCTTTATTCGAATAATAAAATAAGTTTTATAAAATATTAATTGATTTTTGATATTGATTTTTAAGTTTGCTAATTTCATTAGTTTTTCAAGAAGTTTCTGAAAAGTTTTGGTGGTTAATAATCATGGAAAATAACGTACATGTTAAACAAGTTATTAAAATTATTAATAAAATATCCTTGTTTATTGTCAAATATTGAATTACTAGCATGTTGGTTGATTGGTAAGTTTTATCACTTAGTATTTTTAATCTCATTTCTGATACTTTTCGTTAAAAAATTTCATAGGCCAATCTAATTAGAGGTAATTAGACGGTTCCTTCACAAACTGACAAATACTAGTATAAGTATGCAAGCTAGCATTGTTGCGGATGAGATAGCTACCATTTGGCAGAAGTTTGGTATTTGTCATCAGAAAAAGAGGAATATTATTAGAAAAATTATTAAATTATATGACACATATCGGAATCTCAAAAAAAATATTAACAGAAAAAGCGAAAAAACAAGTAAAAGAGAAGTTTTCTTACAATATGGATGGAAACTCTTTGACATTGGTCATGGTCTTAATAGTGAAAAAACAGAAGATCCGTCAAAGTTGTGGTTTCTCGAGCAACACAGAAATATTAATGCTTTTAACATTCGTTCGAAATAATGCGATTAATGATCCACAACCTTTAACAAATAGATCTCAAGAAATAGATATAAACTTAATCATTTCGGACACCAGCTCACTTACATTGTCTTCTAGCGGCAGTGAATATCAAGCACCAGTAGAAAAGAAACTAAAGCAAACCAAAAATTCCGTTTCATTTCACTCGTCGCTACATATGAAGAACGTGATTGATAAGAATACAGTAGGTGCGTTGGGCATGATTTAGAATTAATTGCAGTTTCCAAAGAGACCATACGTCGGCATCGACTTCGGCTCAAATATTTAAGTCTTTCAGTTCTGATTCTATTCTAACGAAAAATAAAGCAGATAGCAGATAAAACGATGGTTGACCGACTGTGCGTTATAGTATCCGGTTATGGTAACACCAACATGTTGGGAGTTCCAATTGTTATACATGGGACATGCATAGAGCAGTGTAAAATGGTATATAAAATGCTTGAATACCGGAATATAATAGACAATATTAAAGGATTGTGCTTTGATACAACGGCACGCAACGTTGATAAGCTAAATGAAGCCTGCAAACTTCTTGAAAAAAGGTTTGGCAGGAATTTATGCAGATTTTTGCTTGCAGACATCATATATATGTATTAATTGTATCTGCTGTTTTTAGTAGCTTGTTAAAGGAAGTATCAAGTGCGTCCGATATTCAGCTTTTTGAGAGATTTAAAAGGCAGTGGAATTCTTTTAACTATACCCAAATAAGCTTCGGTTTAGCTGACGCAAATGTTCAAGAAATCTTCAGTTCACCAGAGAACGGGAATATTATTACCTTTATTTATGATCAACTTAGAAAAACACATAATGGGCGAGATGATTATAAAGAATTTTTATGTTTATCACTTCTATTTCTAACAAAACAAATAATAATTAATGCCTTAATTAATAGGCTGCTGTGCTACAGAAAAACTAGTAAAAATATCAAATATAAAACTTCTCTGTGAAAAGCTATATATCTTAGAATCATTATTAAGGCATTGAATAATTTTCAAAGATAGTACAAGTAACATTTTTTTATCTATTTAGTTTCTCTTTAATTTTTTATTAATAAACTGTAACCTTTTATTTAGCAAGTGTCAAACAATTATTTAAAATTCGCCTCTTTTGGTTGTTTAAGGGCTATAAAATTGTTAATTTTTCAGTTATGATGACGTGCAATACCTCAATTTTTTCGTGTTTCATTCTCTATAATCACAAATATTAAAAAGTATAATAAAACAACAGGTACTATTTTAAAAATTATCTGAAACTTATGAGCTACAATTTGTTTGCGAAAAACAAAGCATTACTTGATCGAGCTTAACTGAAAGGGAGGAAAAACGTCACTAAAGGTCGTTTTAGTGTTTTTTTGCGAACAACCAATTTCAGCGACCCCTAAACGTGGTCCGATAAACTAAAAAATTTGCATGAGGTTTTTCTAATAGAAACGAATATTTCTAGCCCTAAGCCCGGTAGAAAATCAGACATGAGGAAAAATGGGTCGCGCTACTAACAGTTCACTATATAGCCGAAGTTCTATAAGGTGGTTATAAAAAAGTTATTTTTCAGTGTGTGGTTGCCCGAAATTGGTCCCGTAAGAGTGTTACCGGTTTTTGTAAATATTTTGGAAAAGTATATCATTTATGAGAACATCATTATTTAAGTATATCATTTATGAGAACTTAAAAATTTTAAATTAAATTTGTATAGGAATATCAATTCTCAATTTACCAAAATTTAAGCGGAAATGACGATTTTTGAAAAAAAAACGGGTTTACTATCTGTTACGTAGTAAAATAAAGTCTAGCAATCACGAACAGTTTTAGCCTCGAGTTTTTTGCAGATTTACCTTTCGCTATGTCGCCGAAGTTTGAAAAAGTAATGTTGGAAAGGTACTCTGTGTGTGTAGAGTTGTGCAGACTAAATGTCTGTATCCTCTCTACATATGAGTGATTTTTGGATGCAATCGGTCCACCGGAAGTGGCAGCTTCCATAGAAGCATTTTAGTTTTATGTAAATTTTTTGAACAGTATATAGCATTTCCGAAAAAATCAATTGAGAGGTTCTTGAGAAATTTGGTAGAAACTATTGGCACATTCTAAAGGAGATTTTAAAGTGTTTCCAGTGAAATTGAAAAGTTTAATATTTAAAAAAACGACAAAGAATTAAGAGACTAAAATAAATTTAAAGATTAAATAAATTTCTGAACTTGAAACAGGAATAATGATTTTTTATTATGCAAGCTGGTTTAATTAAAAGTCCGGTAAGTTTAAGTTTTCGAGTTAGAAATTAAGTGTAGTGTATTCGGGATCTTTGTATTCGTTCGTGATAAAAGAATGTCGTGTGTTGGCTACAACATATTCACATTTATTGAAAATTATTTATTTGTAGGTGGATATTTTTTTTTTAAGTATTAATTGTAAAAAATAATAACTTTGAATTCTCCATATTAAATTGTCACCATGTGCAGTTGCCGTGATATTAGCGGTATTCCAAAACGTTTTTTTTAAAGAATTTCAGTTTAACAACCCAAGATTATAACAAAATTTTGTTAACGGTTTTGTTGTGGGTGGTGTGGGTGTCGGCGATGTGGGTGTTGGCGATGTGGGTGTCGGCAATGTGGGTATCGCGACGTGGGTGTCGGTAACTTGGTTGCCGGCGATGTAGGTGTCGGCGATGTAGGTGTCGGTAATGTAATTGTCGGTAAAGTGGATGTTAGCGATGTGGTTATCCGCGAGGTGATTGTCAGCGTTGTGGATGTCGACAATATGGGTGCCGGCGATGAGGGTCTCGGCGATGTGGATGTCGGCGACGAGGCTGTCGGCGATGTGGGTGTCGGCGAAGTAGTTGTCGGCGATATGGTTGTGTCGGCTAAGTGGCTTGTAGGCCAAAATTGCTGTCGGCGATGTGGTTGTCGCCCATCTAACATGACATTATTTATGATGGCACCAATAATTATGGCTTTAGAATCCCGGCAGTGACTTAATTTAAGAATTTTTTGGTAAGTAATGCGGGTATGGTACTATATTACAAAGATCCCTAGGTAATTCATGTTAATCCAGTATATTTTTTCAAATTTATGCTCGATTATTTGCAATGTTATAGTGTATAATTCGGCGAAGTTTTTTTTATTGTTTCACTAATAGAACTGAAAATGCATTAAAAAACAAATTATAAACTTATATCCAGCAGCATTTAATTTTTCCAAACCGCAGAATCTTCAAACGTCTTCAAAACTTCATTTATAAGTCTCATTTTTAAACATAAACATTAGCAAGTAAATCTTATAACACTGAGAATACAATTCATAAAATGGTATAAAATGGTATATTTGACTAAGCAATTTTATTGTTATTTTTGTTATTAATAGGTGATAATAAAATACTGTTGTATTGACACTGTGGTACATACGTTTATATGGCAATAGTCTATTATTCATTATTTGTCAATTTTTATTAATTCATATAAATTCATTATACATAACTTACTTTGATTATAGTAACACGATGCTATTAATTATATTCCTTATCTAAATATAAATCGTGGTACACTAATGTGAATCAAAGTCTTTGGAACATCCAACGAGTGCGAAGCAATTTTTGTCGTTAGTATTCACATTCGTCACATTTTAAAAAAATAATTGATAATAAGGGTACCACTAGTTATATATTACGTATGATAATATAACTTGTTGATTAATTTAGTGGTAACCTAAAACAAACATGAAACGAAACAAAATGTAAGCAGAAAGAAAAATATTCCAAATTTCGCTGGTTATAGTAACACATTAAAAACACGGATATTTTGTTTGAACTTATACGAAGCGAAAGCTTAAAAAGCAGGGGCAACTAACCAAAACTTCAAAAAATTGTTCGATTCGTCTTATAGATTCAAATATAAATTTTCATCACTTATTTATTGTTTTATTCCCAAGTTATGGTAACATTTTTCATCTTTTTTAAATCTTTGATAATCGTTTTGTGATGATTGGGATGCATTTCATGGTATACAAAATAATACTAAACCAAAATATAAGAAAAACTGTTTCATCCAAATATGCAATAAAAAATGTTTCACATTTAAAACAATAGGATCAAAAAATGTCACCGATTGTGACTAAAGAGAATTTTAATAAAAAAAAAATGTTGGGCAAACAACAAACCGCCAAATGTTAGCGAAAGTTACAATAAAAAATTTTGTTTTAAAGTATTTTTTGTAGCATATTAAAGTTATGTTGGACATTTCTTGGTTATGTTTGGTTTACACACACAAAAAATAATGTAATTTAAATTTTGATACACAAGGGCGTAGAATTATTTAACATAATATTGATAAATCGATTGATTCACAAACTTATAACAGAAATACAAAATAAAATCATTTTATAAATTCTAAGAAATACGCTGTAACAAACAATGCAACAATTTTTAGAGAAGTGGAGGCGCCGAAATGTGATAAATTAAATAATGCGTTAACAAACACAGTAGCCGCGTCAAGCAAACACAATAGATATTTGTTTCTCCGCCATTTTTTTAATCAAATTTCTTGAACGTATTTTCTCTTAAATTCTCTAAAAGGTGCATTGTTTCATTGCTAATTGATTCAAATTGTGATAAATTTATTTTTTTCTCCGATGCTTGATCGAAATTCGACTATTTGGCTCTCCCCATAATACGAGTAGTATTAATTTTCCAAATTGATTTTTCATGTTTCTCACAACGAACATAACTTTAAATGTAAAATACCAAAAAACAGACAAAAAACACGTGTAAATTTGTAAGGAATGTGTTTCTTTTCTGGGGTGAACACGAAAGAAGAAATGGAACAAAAAATAATGTTGTATAATGATTTCAGAATTGAGATTTAAAATTTTGAGACCCGGCGTAATTTTACTTAAATACATCAGCAGATTGTTATATTTGTATACGCACTTTGTTTATTAGATTAGATAATATTTTATATTATTTTATCGTAGGATGATGATTAACAAACTGTGACCATGTAGTGGTTGTATTCAAGTTTCCTGAGCGAATACGTAAAATATGTCACTAGAATTAAAAAGTAATTGTAATTGCTTTTTTCAAAAACAAATAATCGATTTATTCCAAAATAAAATAAAACACTCCAATTAAAAGGTTTGTCAAATTAAATTGAATTAATGACACAATTGTAAATATTCCTCATAGTGACAATTTTTATTATTACTTTACTTTGGAAAATCGATTTCGAGTGTAATTCTACCTCATTTCCTTTCCAACTATTACAAATTCTTAAAATTACTTGGTTACGACGTAATTTGCATACGTTATAGTTAGTAATAGGTGCTTACAGTATTTGCTTGGTATCTTATAAATTGCGCTGTTATGGTTTAAATTCTTTGTTTAGCTATACTGTTCACTTTCATCACTTTATTAATCAAATTAAATTAATTAACGAAAACAATTACAAATATTCCTTCTAGTGACGAATACTAATCTCAGAAGGCATTGGCACATGGCAGCACATCAGTTTTACGATAATTTTTTTTTATATAAAATTACACTATATATAAAGTACGAGTAAGTAAATCAAATATATTGTTCAAATATGTTGATATATATTTTTTTTTGTGTATTTATTCAGTATTACAACTGATTCAGAGATCATCTAATAATTTGTCTATCTTATATTAGTTTCTCGGTTGATGATGAATAACCTATTGGTTACTATTTTTACCATACTTTCTTATTCTAATTAGAACTGCCAAGCTCCAGCGATTTCTGCCTTTCGAGCCTTCTCACTCCATCTGCATTTTCATGCCCAGATAATCACAATCCCTCGCAGCACTTTGTTTTTAAAGCATTGTATCGTTTGAAAATACATTAGTCTTCTTGGTCTATAATGATTTTAGTATTTGCCTGTACCGAACTAATTTGTTATGTATTGTGAGCTCAACATTTCTACCCATGACTCATAACATTTTCTCATATTTGATGTTAACTCTTCTTTCTCTTTTTGATGTGCTTTTTCATCTGCAGGTTATCAAATATTTTTCATATGACTGGAAATAGTGATCTCGGTCGATAAATTATTTTATCGTTTTTTGGTTTACCTGGATCATATTTCAGTCTGAAGGCTGCATTAATTATTTTAACTAATTTAGGCAATTTAGGCCCTTCTCGGGAATGGCTTTCACATTTTGTCCAGTAATAAAGTCATAACCTGGAGCTTTTCTGATACTTAAATTATTATTGGTTTCAAGTTTCGGTCATAATTCGTTTTGGTTCGAATAACGTTGTGGTAACGCGAAAACTCATGTATTTTCTTTAACTTTGTTTTTGTTTTCAGTTTTAAGTGATTTTTAATGCAATTGAAAGGATTTCTCAAAGAAGTGATAGTGTTTCGATACACGATCGAGTAAATTTAGTGTAGTTCTTAAATTGTTTTCCATTTCTAAATTATTTTTGTTGCGGGTACGGTTCATGGTTCTTGCAATTAAAGATAGCAGCGAATTTGTTAATAAAAACGATATTTTAGAAATATCTTGTAGTACTTGTTTAAATTTGGTTATTTTCCAGGTTCTTAGCATTTATTTAAAAGTGCAGAGGTTCGGGAAAGCATTTATAAGCGTTATTAATAACATTTATAATAACAATATATTTTTTCTTAGGTAGGTTACTATTTTAATCAATCAATATAAATTATTATATTTCTATTGATTTTTGGATTAGAGAGCAGCTTATTAAAAAAATAAAATTAAAAAATAAATAATAAATCTTGGAAATATATTGTTTTTCTTAGTTAATTTTTGCATCTGGCTAGTTCTTGGATGTAAACCAAGGAATTTCTTTAGGTGGACATGAAAGTGATGTGTTTGCTGTAGCTGGGTAGTTATTGTTGATGGTTCTTAATTAGGCTTATAAATTATAATTATTGCTGTAAACCTAAACAAAATCCTTATTAAAAGTTCGTAGTCTAATTAGTTATTCAATTAATGGTTTGAGCTGTTGAGGACGAGCAAATGTTTAGCTATTAAGGACTCTACAGATGTGCTACTTCCCATCCATCATCTTACAGATTCCTTAGTGGCTGATTTTTTTAATTGCAATTATATTACATCGCCTGAAAAGTTCTAGGTCTGACACATAGATGCTGCCACAAAATTTAAAACTCATTTAATTTGTAAATTCTACCAACCTTCAAACGATATGTGTCAAAAATGCATTACATTCCGACCATTAGTTTACAAGTTACAGTTGTTTTTGTGACGTTACTTTTGTTAATTTCAAAACAATGGAGAAGTTCGTGTGTTGATTAAACACTGTTTTTTGATGGGAAAAAATACCGTTCAAGCATAGCAGTGGCTTGATAAGTTTATCCGGACTCTGCACCTGGAAAATCAACCATCATTGACTGGTATGCAAAATTTAAACGTGGTCGTACAACCACCGATGATGCACCACGCTCTGGACGCCTAAATGAGGCTGTGACTCCAGAAAACATAAAAAAAATCCAAGACCGTAAGTGAAGTTGCGTGAGATAGCTGACATTGTAAAGATATCAATGGAACGTGTTGGTCATATTTTGCACTGTTGGGTTTAGAATTAATGTAGTGAACGTGTAATGAATATGTTCCACGTAGCAAAGTCCCTGCTGGTACTGGCATCGCGTAAATATCATGTCGAATGGGTAAGTTGTACAAGATGACGAGGGTCACCTCGTTCACTTGGTAAAGCACATCAACAAAGACTAATGTTGTAAGGTTTGTAGTTTATAATAGCAATGTTAGGGTTAATAGTATATAGTTAGAATGAGATAGGTGGAATCAGATAGAATAGGCATTTTAAAAATGTAGATAGCAGAAGAGTTGGAGCAGTATAAATTGAGATATATGCGAGGATAGTGTCTTTGATGATGGTTATTGTGGAAAAAGGGCTTACAAAGGGCTTCAACATTAGATAATAATCGATTCATTTATTTATAATAAAATAATAGTGATAATAAATATACCTCTACGGCACGAACATTTTGTCCATGAAAAAAATTGCTTTTTGACCAAGACAATACACCATGTCACAAGTCGATCGCAACAATGGCAAAATTACACGAATTACCAAATTTGGTCCCAGCAATTATTACTTGTTTGCGGACCTCAAAAAAAACCTCCAGGGAAAGAGATTTGGCTTCAATGAAGAAATGATTGCAGAAACTGAAACTTATTTTGAAGACAAAGATAAATCGTTCTACAAAAAGGCATCGAATTGTTAGAGAGGCATTGGACTGATTGTATTGCTGTAGAAGGAAATTATGTTTATGAATAAAATGTATTTTCCCCCAAAAAATTTTGTGTTTTCTTTGTTATAATAATATTTCCATTAGTCATCATTTTTAGTTCCAAATTAGCTGTTTAACGCATTTATCTTTATTTATATAAATACTAGAAATTATTTTATTTTTAGTTATAATTAAATCGAAACTAAATTGTACTATCTTATGTAAATAAATCCTAACTTTTAATTTTATTAGGTCTCCGTAATTGGGTCAAGTCTGTCATAACTAACTCTCCCTTCCTATCCTTCAGTTTTGTTAAATGTAAAACGGTTGCATGGTGGAATTCAACCTCTCGGGAGATCTTACCTGGTAAGCTTGTCGTTAAGGAATTGGTATAAGAAGTAGGTGAACCCATGCTGCTTGCTGGATAGTATTGTTGAATGCTTCTAGTTCATATTCCAGATGCATCTCTGTTCTAATTGGTACTCGGAGATTTGTTCGCTCTTCCACTATTTTTTTATTGTTTTATTGTTTGTTGACTTAGTCAAGTTTTCTTCTTCCATTGTACTAAAAGTCATGATTACAGTCATGATAGTACTATGTTTTGGTAATCCATTCGAGTTCCAAATAAAAATTCTAAGTGTCCTGTTCATTTGATTAGTGTAACCACAGACAATCAAAAGAGATGTTTCATTTGAACTAAAAAATTAAAACAAAAATTATTTCTGATAATTCCAATGTCATCGTTGTATCTGTGATTTTTGCTTAAACTGCGTATACGTACGAGTATACATAAAAAAAACAAAATATATTTTATTGTGTGCAACTATTTACAGAAAAAGTAGACAGTTCAAATTTGTTCGTTTACAAAGGATGAAATATCTCTTTTAGGTTGTCTCTGGTATAACATTAGCCTTATCTCAATCATGGCTTCTTGCATTTCTAGTCGCTTATATAGCTTCCAGACCACGTTCTTGTTTTGCTAATGAATAGTGTAGTGGTAGTTTTGTTTTTAAATGTCTACATACAATGGAAGTGGTATCAATTATGTAAAAAATGTTCAAAATCAGAGAAGTTTTTGTTTATTTTAAATTTCATGATGCTCGTACATATGAACCGGCATTTATTAAATATGATTGTAGATTTTAACTCCTACTACAATGCATATGTGTATTATATAAAAATAGCATATATGAGTGTATGAATGTTAAATGCGCACGCTTAAAATGAAATATGACAAATCGATATCCAAAAATGATAGATTTCGATTGTTTTCTTTAATTTATTTTCGTGTATTGTTGTATTGTTGATATTTTCTCTACAAGGAAGAAGACAAAACCTATAGTAAATAATTTAATTCGTTAAAACTACTTATTTTAAAACTATAGAAAATGAGAGTAACGACTAGAAGGTCTTGATTGATTGATTGATTGGACTGTAGAACCAAGTACTGGACAAGTGGCCCGGATAACGCCGGGCCTATTCCTACATCCTGTTTACACATAAGAATAGGAAAGGTATATATATTTTTTGCAGACACTTAGCGATCGTAGGGCGCAACACAATTGTAATCTACTTGTAATCTATTAGAGTAAGGATAAAGGCTTAATAGGTTTAATGGATAACGGTGGTATTGGTCTTCAACAATTACTTCTCTAAATCAGCAACCTGGGAAAAAAAATTATTATTTCACGTGCATCTGGAAATTTCCTGAAATATAATTCTGCATTAATAGTTTTCGGCTTCCTAAACAAAATTGATTGATTGAATCGGCCCGGTTACAGACACATAGGTAAAGTCGATAGTTTGCAACACAATGACAACACAATTCTAGGGTACACAATCAGAAATTAATATTTCAAAGAAATATTACTATTTTACAAGCATCTGTAGATTTCCTGAAATTTAATTCTAAATTAATATTTTCCGGCTTCCTAAATAATATAAAAATGTATTAATTTAATCTTCTGAAACTCCACCACTTACAATAGAATTTCCGGAAACCATATAGTTATTTGAATTATATTAAAAACTACTTTAAAAACCATTAGTAGTTAACGCTTGAATTGGGCAACCCACGAAATAGCAAAATAAAATTAAAAATATGTGTCCACAGTTTTGTTTGGTAATAGCAGTTTCTGCAAAATTTTCTCGAGGTAATATTTTGCGTTGATTCTTCACTCCATTTTCAATAAATTTTACAGGGAATTTTTTTACCTAGCTTTTGTTTTCCAAACCATAATAGAAAGAGCACTCTGGTGGCGTGTAATTTATTTTCTATCTTCTGGGATAGTTTCTATCTGATAGTTTCTTTCAGTGTTGTACGTCTACGCGTATTTTGGAGTTTTCGACGTAATGGCGTCGATAATTGCAGCGACAATTGCGTTTGGCGTCAACAATGTAGACAATTGGCGTAGAATATATCGAGAATGTAGATAATTGGTAGATAACTGAAGAATATTATATTGGTTTATGTTTTTACTTGTATAGTAATATATTAGTTGTCGTGAATGAAAGGTCATACATCCAATTTTAGCAGTTAAAATTTAATATATTGAATAGTATCTACTAATTTTTGACATATGGAATTCATTTTAAACCATATTATAAATTACATATGTTAAATTACCTTTCATTAAAAGAAACATATGAAACAGAAAAAATTGTCATTCTCTTTTGAGCACTGTTAAATTTTGCAGTTGAGCTTGATGTATCACATTAAGCTTTATAATTACAAACTGTTTCATTTATTCTACTGTGTGCTTTAATCGATTGAACTGAATTTACTAAGCTGAATATTGAAGCTTGTACTACTTTTCACTACGAAGCCGATGAAAATTTAATTTACTGTTTTTATATTTCACCAACTTCTGATCTGAATATACATAGTTTAGCCAATTGTGTCGATTAAAGCAAGCCGTTTATTATAAGTTGACCGTATGACATAGACAATGCACTAGCATTGCCCGTATTAATTTCGATCCTTAAGTTCAAGTAAAATTGTTAATGAATTCAGAATAAACTAAATTGATGATTGTGTGTCCCGTCTGCCTCCGGCCTTCAAATATATGATATTGATTTGTGCCTGAAACTATGACATGATAGAAGCGTAGAGGCAAACCGTAACGGCGATCCTAGGTACGTTATCATAATCCTGAAATATCAACAATCAAATAACAAAGTATATCTGAATGCTTATAATATTTCAGCATCATGCGGGCCCAGGCCTTGCCTGCATCCTTAACAGATAATGTTAATTAGGAAAGGATGTTAGTCACAGAAACAACTAGGGCGAACCGCAGCAAAGTCATTTTCTAACTACTTAAATATATTAAAATGTGGGTTTTAATTATATTCACACTCTAAATTAGATTTTGATAGTTTATTAATTTGGGCTAGTTGTGGTTGAAGTAAAGGATACTAATATTCATCATATGTGTTCGGCATCAGTCATAATAGACTGGTTAGGTTATTTAATTCACATATACGGGTCATCTCATCATATACTGCTTGTAACCATATTTTTACCTATATTCCCACCCAAAACAATCTAACCGAGGGACTTCCCGTTCGTAATGACTCGGTAGTATTATCATACATAGATACACATCTACAGGGCATCTCATCATATACTGCTTGTGACCATATTTTCCCTATATTCCCATCCAACACCATCTAACCGATGGGTGGCTGACACGAAGTGTTACCAAAACAAAACACCACAGAATTTTTATTTTTTAATGAATTTTATTGTATCAAAGTAAAATATTTCAATTTTCGAATTGCATTAGCAGTTTTCGATTTGGCCACCCTTAGCCGCGATTATGACCTTCAAACGGCCGACAAAGCTACTGCATGCAGCACGTAAGTGGCTCTGCGGTGTTTTGGCCCATTCCCGGTGAAGCGCTTGCTTGAGATGATCGACACTTTGGTATTTTTTTGTCCCAACCTTGCTCTTCAAAACCGAAAAATCTAGCGGATTTGCATCCGGTGAATTTGGTGGCCATTGGGCAGTGTAAACGAACCGCGTTGTTTCTCAGCCAATCTTGATTGACGCGCGCTTTATGACCCGGCGCCGAGTCCGGTTGAATTGTCCAGGCTCTGCGGTAGAAAAGTTTTTGTGCCCAAGGGTTCAACGCTCCCTCCAACACATGATCCCGATAAATTTGAGCATTTATCTTGATGCCACGGTTCAAAAAAACGAGCGGTGAACGGCTTTCGGCCGTTACGGCAGCCCAAACCATCACCATTGGCGGCGCTTCTTGGTTTCGAGTGGCAATCCGTTGGTCCAAATTTTCAGTAGAACGGCCGGGCAAGTAAATCCGGTCGTTTTGCTTGTTCACATATTGCTCAATAACGAACCGTGACTCATCGGAGAAAACTAAATTCGGTAAATTTGAGCGCTCTGTCATCACTGGTTTGACAGCAATGACAGTCTGAAGTTGGTAACATTTCGTGTCAGTCACCCGGTACTGCTTGTAACCATATTTTCCTTCCCATCCAACACCATCAAACCGAAAGTCTTCATGTTCGTAATGACTCGGTAGTATTATCGTACAATAATGATCTAAATATTCCGTTGATATTTTAAACAAAAATAATTTTAATTCGGTATTATCATTCAGTTACCTATATTTAAATTCATCCAACTAAAAGCAGGTTTAATTTATATCTAACGTTCACACAACTTAAATAATTATAATAGTATATAATAAAGCTTAGAAAGCAAATTTGAATAAATTTGAAATACGTATTAAAAGTCGTGTATAAAAATACCGTCGGTAAGGCCGCAACGATCTGGGTGTGGCATGATGGCTGTAAAATAGCAACAGTTAATCGGTGAAAACACCGCACCTTACGGGTAGCCGGCTGAGGCCAGTCGTTTTTTTTGGCCGGAAGGCGCCTAATATTATTTACGGGTTACGGCGGAGAGACGCATAACATTATATACGGTTTACGGCGGAAAGACGCCCAACGTTTTTACGGGTTACGCCGCAACCTTTGAGGTCGACCTCAATGAGGTCAAACGGTACCAATCTTTTTTTAATTTTCTTGACTTTAAAATTTTTTTTCAATTTCTATTTTTTTTTATTTTTATTATCAATATATTATTTTGTGTAATCGAGTGCCATAGCGGTTGCTCATGTAATGGCACGCTCATTGGTGCACATTGGGTCTCGCTATAAAATCTGCTCCGTGACCATTTTTCATTTGATTCATTTTTTCCCTTCTTCGTCCACATTTGTTTTTTTTCCTTGAAAATTTATTTAAATTAAAAAAAAACCGCACTGTGTTTTCTGGCATTCGGCCTCATTTTTCTCTTTCGTATTGGCCTCATTTTGTTGTGCTCCCATTAATAATATGATTATTTTACCTATGTTTGTTTTGTTGATTTTTTTAGTGATAAAATGAATTGCTAAATTTTTCGGATTGGTATGATGGGAGGGGGGTTCTCATTTCGTGTCGGCACATCAGGTTATTATTAAATTTTTCACGTTCCTCAAATTTCAGTCGTCTGATTTTGGTATTAACTTATTTTAATTTCAGGTTTAGTTTGCTTTTATTTTTTTTATTTTTATTATGTTGCACAGTGTAGGCCAGGAGCATGCAAGCCTCAACTTTACCACGACCCAAAACAACGATATCTAGTCGTTAAAATCACCGTGAGAGAGGCCTCTGCGTGCTTAGTAGAATCTGTGGGTTTGCTTCGTGCCACCTCGTAACAGTCTTCCAAGCCTTCCACAGCCCAATAAGCGAACCGAAAAAGATGCGGATGGTAATTTTGCTTCAGCTTCTGCACTACTTGAACTTTGCACGCATTCATACCGAGGTCTTTATGCAAAATTCTCATCACACAAGTGCGTGAAATGCTCAGTTCTTGCGCACGATGGCGAGTTGATCTTGATCACAGACACTTTCTGAGCAACAGCTGCAATGTTTTTGGCTATTCACGCTGTAAATACACGTGCACGAGTTGGTTTATTCAATAACAATCCAGTTTCACGAACTCGCTTCACATATTATTCCACATATTTCCTTGTGGGCATTTCATTCTTCTGAATTTTCCACGTAAATTTCTTAAAGTTTTGGTAGAACACTCACCACTTTGAACCACCACTCGTTACATTAAAAACTAATGTTTTGTTTTAATTCCTAAATAATGATTGATCTGTTGCGCGTGCCTTGTTCAACGAATGTAGAAGTGAAATGATTAAATATGAATTCATTTTTCTTTGCAATGTACAAATAATTTTCTCGTACTTTTACAGTAAGTCCGATGCTGGAACTGGTAAAAAAAACTGAATAAAGCAATATTCTTTGTTTTCCTTAAATTAGATAAGTTTCGTTTTGTTGTTATATTTAAGCATTTCTTAATTTTCAACTCAAACGTAAAAACTCGTTGAAGTACATAGAGAATTTATTTGAAATTTTTTTAGTTTACGTTTTTTTAATTCTGCGTGTAGGTGTTAAAAGAAAATATGCTTTCGTTTAATGTCAAAAATGTTCTCGAAATCCTTTCGCTGACTAAATTGGAACGTGGAAGAAATTTCATATAATTCAAAATGTAGAATATTTCCACAACAGATTTTTGTGTACTCTCATATTAAGTCTTGAAGATAAATATGCATACACATACATTAAAATTAATTAAAAATTAAATTAATACACCTCAAAAAAATTGAAGGCACCATAAAATTTTAATGTCTTAATTAGGTGACGATCACAATAAATGTATTTACAAACCAAACACAATCCCGATGTCGGGCTTAAAAAAATAATCAATCCTCATTGTCAAAACTGTAACCTTGCATACAAGGTAATTCAGAAAAAATACAAATTATTCGCCCACTTACCAATATTAAAAGACCATTAAAATCCGCGATCCAGTATAATATAACAATCAAAGGACTCAACAAAACGAAGCACACAAATTAAACATAATCATTAAAAATTAATTGCAATTTACCCAAAAAAGTCTCGACAAAATCCCCAAATGCAACCGCAACGTAACACAACTTAAATCACACCAAGAAAGGTGCAACAATGATCACCTTTTTAAAGTTAGTATTTATTTATTTTGGTTTATTTTAATTTTTAATTAATTATATTTTATTTTTTATTTATTTTAAACTTTTTAAATAAGCAAAATAAATTATTTACAACAAACAAATAACAAAAATAAAAATCCTCACAGCAATCTGAACAAACATTAAAAGCCGCATTTAAGAATTTAAACAAAAACTAATAATAAGATGATAATCTTTTTGATAAATTGCATTTTATGAAATCTCCTTTTTCTGATTCTTCATTATTAGTTTGGCTTGTTGTACAAAACAACAACTGGTTTAATACGAAAATAATTGAAAAAATTATATTCACGATTATGATAAGCAAATTACCTAAATGTTCATGCGTTAGAGGTTGTTGCATGTTGACTTTATATATAAACCAATCTATATATATACTAGCCTAAATAAATTGTAATATGTAGAAAAAACGTTTCATTTATCAATATAAAATATGTATCTTACGTCATTACAATTTTGTTGATATCTTAATCATAATAAAAAAAAATGTTGTGAAGTGAAAACAGACGAAAGGAAACATTTTGAGTAATATTAACAACTTTAAAAAACCGCGGTATGTTGCTGTGATAAATTTTTTGTTTTTTTATTTAAGCGATTATTATATTAAACAACCTGAATGAGCATACACTGAAAACATACACACAAATTTAAATTATTATTCACGCAGTTCCGACAAAAGGCGCGCACACTCAAGAGACTGGCATCTCTTTATCTCATATAAAAATTGAGTGTGTAAAAAGAATTTAACATTTGAACCTATTCATTTGCAATAAACATACGGTAGAATAAAGTCGTCGTCATACTCGAGCACACCATTGCTTTGGAATGTTTGAGTCACAATTGGTTCTGATAGATTTAACAACTGTATGTTATGTACCAAATAATTTATTATCTTTAACATGTTGATGCACTTAGGTGTGCGCAAATTGTGTCGATACTATACTAGTAATGATGGTTTGTTTACTATATCTAGTGTTTTTGTACTCGATGCTTCTTAACGGTACTAGTATTTTCTTTTGGAAGGAAGTCTCGATAAACACATTACCAAAAGCAATATAATACAGAGTATAATGTAATTTTGTAAACTGTAATTTTAATTTGCATTACATTATACACGAGAATATTCTGATTACATAAATATGCATCATTTTGGTTAGTTTCTGGTACTGTCGATTCATTAATTCATTAATCAAATTAAGCGCTTTTACAAAATATAAATAAATATAGCATTTGCCTGTGCCTGTTTTTCTTCTGTTTTATTTTTTTAGTGTTTAATAGTTAGTTACCAGAATCAATACTTTTATTGCGATACTAGTGATGATATTGATACTTTTGCTACTATATCGATAGTATCGATAATTTAGATACCATAACTCCAGTTGCATTTACAATTGATAAACCGTAGGATACCTTAGAACACACAATTGTTATGGTTCCATTTTAAGTATTTTTTGAAAATTCAAACAAAATTTATGTTGAATAAGCAGCTTCGGGGTATTAAAATTAAAATTTAAAGTTTTAAACTAACATTCTCGAAATTTAAATTTTCACTAAAATCGTTCAATTGCTAGCATAGTCCACACAACATAGTCTATGCTAACATAGTCCCAAAAGCCGCGTTCACATTTACAGGCAAATCAGCAAAAATATGTCCGTTTTTTAATTGCAACATATTACCTGTTTTGCAACCGTTTTTATGGATTGATAAAGGAATCATTCAAAATGGATAGAAAAATTTCAAGCGAAACCGACTTAAAAGTGCAATCAGCGGCTGGGTAATAATATCAATGCCGTTTTTTAAGACGATAGACGGTAGTCCGTCAGGTCCGAATGAAAATGGATCCATAAGTTTGCGGATCGTTTGTACCACTGAGTCATAATCGATTTGAATGGAAGTCAAGGTTGTTTGAACGCAATTATATAATTCTAAGTACACCTCATCGGGCTCAAATTCGCTGCTTGTAAAAGCAGACTGAGAAAATTAGCGAAATGATTTGTTATGACTTAAGGATCATTTGCAAGAATGATCTTTATACTTCAGATTGGAAGAGCATGAGTCTGATACAATTCTTATATAGTTCGTCAGACAAACTGCTGAAATCAATATAACTGTCTAAATAGTAGTCAGAGTCCGATTTAGTTTTTAGAAATCTTTAACAACGTGTGTTTCTACGATTTCTACGCAACATTAGTAATTCATTATTATACCATGGGGGTGATGGTGATAGTTTTTGGGCAAGTATACACTATGGACGGTTCAAAACATTCAAAAAGTGCAAAGTAAAAATTAACAGTTTGAGTTTCTATGTCATTGTTATCATTTAAGATGGTACCAAAGTTAATTTTTGTCAATCTCAGTTTTACAAAGTTGAAAACGAAATTTACGAAATTTGAATCGTGATGGAATTCCAGAGTCGACATTAATACTACATTGTTCGAGACAAAACGTGACTAAAATAGGAGGATAGTATACATCTATGACAGAGGATTAGAATGGTTTCAGAAGCGACGCTATTTATTGTTGATAACAGAGGAAAACACCAAATCGAGCTGCCTGTTTCGAATGTGCTTAATGTTATTGATCTGAAATAGTCCATATTCAACATATTGCCAGTGAATAAAATTTCTTTGGAGGTTAATGGGTTCGAGGGGAGATTGAAATCACCCACCACAAAAATTTCATATTAAGTATTCATCAGGTTAAAGACGAAATCAACTGTATTATTAAGAACCTGGTAGCTCACGATCTGACTTAGAGAGCGAATACATAAAACAAAAACATTCGTTCTATAGTTTTTAATTTTAACACCTATTAGCTCAATAATATCGGTGTTGGGAATTGTGAAAATTTGACTATCAAACTTGATGTGCACTGCAGTAACAACCCATTTACAAGTGGGTACACAAACTTGTGTTTGGAAAATAACCGAGGTAAAAACTCGTTACTGTTCAAATCATTATTCAAATTAGTCTCGATGAGTGCAACGATATCAAATGCAAGACTTTGAATTGCTTAGGAAACGTCGCAAGATTTAAGTTTTAGTCCTCTTACGTCCTGGTAGTAGCGGGACAAGCGTTTTAGTTTTTTTGTACTGCCATGCTATTGTTAATATTTTGGAAATCGACAAATTCTTGTAGATACGTTGTTTCGGTCCATGATTCTGGGGAGAGTAATAGGTCAAACATAGCTTCAGGAATCGTTAGTTTATATTCAACTTGTCCATTGAAGCGGGATATAATTCTGTGGCCAAAAAACAGTAAGACTTTGTTCATAATTTTAAAATTCTTTATTTATTTCTCCAAATCTATTTCGTCCGCCTTAAAGTAGTCCCCCGGCCTCAATACACTTGTGCCAACGTTTTTTCCAATCCTCGAAACAGCTGTTAAAGTCAATTTCTGGAATAGCCTCCAATGCGCGTAGCGATTCACGTTTAATGTCTTCAATTAACTCAAAACGGTTTCCCTGTAGCGGTCGTTTGCGTTTGCTGAACAGCCAGAAGTCACACGGAACTAAATCCGTGATTGCGGAACGATATGGACGTGCGGAATGTAAACCCAATGCAGTATGAGAAGGTGCATTATCGTGGTGCAAAAACCAAGAGTTGTCGACCCATAATTCCGGCCTCTGTTTGCGAATAGCTTCGCGCAAACGACGCATAACACTCAAATAGTATTTCTTGTTGACAGTTTGGCCGATCAGAAGAAATTCGGAGTGCACCACACCTCGATAATCGAAGAAAACTGTCAACATCACCTTGATTTTTGACTTGCTTTGACGTGTTTTTTTCGGCTTCGGCTCACCTTTGGCACGATATTCGGCCGATTGATCGTCTGTTTCCACGTCGTAAGCATAGATCCAAGACTCATCGCCAGTTATAATACGTTTCATGGCATCCTGGTAGTCGGAAAGCATTGTTTCACAGACATCAACGCTACGCCGTTTTTTCAAAAAATTGAGTGATTTTGGAACGAATGATCTTTCAAAATGGTGTTCACTGATCCTTCCGATATTTCAACGATGCCAGTAAGGTCTCTGACTGTTAATCGTTTGTAATTCTCGAGCACCAATTCCTTGATTTTATTAACGTGTTGATCATCAGTTGATGTTGATGGCCGTCCTAGACGTGGTTAGCAAGAGTTAGCAAGATCCTTAAGTACATATGATTGGTGCACAGTCTGGCATTCGGATGATCCTAATATAGCACATTCAAATTTTGTCGAAATATTCATTTCTAATCTAAATAAACATAAATCGGTACTTAAAATTAAACGTAGAAACTGGAAACTTAAGCCTTGGATATCCGACGCCTTATTAAATTTGATTAATCTTCGGAACAAGTTATATCTAAGAAGCTAATCAATGATCGTAACAACAGCTCTTTAAAGAAAACAGTGGACGCGCTTAACTCCAGAATTAAAACCTTGATACCTAAAACTAATGAAATATATTTTAAAAATAAGATATCTTCAGCTTCAGATATAAAATCAAAATGGAAAATTGTAAATAGTGTATTGAACAACGTTCCTGTTTCAGAGACTGTAGAAAATACTGTTCGAAATAATATGGTTTTGACTCGGTTTAATGGCTCGAATCTATTTTTTTCCGAGTTAGTGATTTGGAAATTGTCTCAGCCGTCTGTGAACTGAAAAATACTAAATCTTGCGGTATTGATGGAATTTCAAATGTAGTGGTCAAAAATGTGATCTTTAGTATCGCACCTGTCTTAGCGTTTGTTTTTAATGTATGTCTTGCTAAAGGGGTGTTTCCTGATACGTTAAAAGTAGGTATCGTGAAACCATTTTTTAAGAAGGGTTCACGTGCTGACCCAAACAATTATCGTCCAATCACCCTACTGAACTTTATTTCTAAGATTTTTGAAAAAATTATTAAATCTAGATTATTGAATTTTCTAAGTAAAATTAATTTTCTCGATAAACGGCAATTTGGTTTTATTAAAAATTCTTCAACCAAACTGGCTCTTCTTTCATTTTTAATGCCTGTTCATAACAATTTGAATAATAGCCTTAAGGTATCCGCTCTTTTTATCGACGTTACTAAAGCATTTGATATACCGTTAATCATGAAGTGTTACTGGAGAAGTTATCGCATATTGGTATTAGGGGTGTGGCACTTTCGCTGTTTAAATCCTATTTATATAACCGCGTTCAGAGTGTATGTATTAATCATGTCCGAAGCAACGAAAAAATAGTTAATGTTGGAGTTCCTCAAGGATCTGTGTTGGGACCACTACTTTTTTTGATTTATTGTAATTCTGTTTTTGGTCTTGATTTGCGTGGTAATATTGTCGTCTTTGCCGATGATGTTGCGCTGCAGTATTGTAAATTTGAATATAGATTCGTTGAAATATGACGTTAAGTGTGACCTAAAATTACTAAAGAAACGGTTCTATGTTCATTTCATGGTTCTTAGCTGCAAGTCTAAAATTATGTACTTCAATCTGAGTAGTCCTGTAAATAATCATGACTCAGAGACCTATCACTCATTGTCGTGTAATGACTCTAACTGCAGCAATCTCTGCGTACCCATTGAAACCGTTAATTCGTTCAAATACTTACGTTTAAATCTTGATTCACAGCTTAACTTTAAAAATGACGTGATTAATTTAAAACAAAAACTCCGTCGTGCTTTAAGATCATTTTTCCATTTGCGTAATAACTGCAGCTCCGAATTTTTAAAATGTCTCTATTACGCTTTGATTGATTCTCATCTTCAGGATGGGTTAACATGTTGGGGTGGAATTTATTGGTCAAACATCAAACCATTATTGCCGATACAAAAAAGTGTGCTTAGAATTTTGAATCATTGACCAAGAAATGCACCATGTTTAACATTGTTTTTAAATTATAAAATATTACCACTGCGGTATTTAAAGTTTTGAATACGTATTTAAAGTTTTGAAAATGTATTATTTAATAAGCGGGAATCGTTTAATGAATATATTTAGTGACCCATACTTGTTTCGTAATAGAAATAGAATTAGTATTCCGCAACATATTAAAGAGCATTTCAAGAATTTATTTTCTTACACTGCACCTAAGCTTTATAGCCAGCTACCAACCTATATTGCAACCGCGGGTACTTTTAGTGTATTTATAAAATTGTTGAAAGAATGGTTATTCTCAATATATGACATTGAGGTCTTGTTTAGAACACTATCCTAAATAGTATATTATGCTACTTTTATTTATAATTAAAGCAAGGGTAATTTTTTTTTTATTTTTTAAATTTGTGATTTATATATTTTTAATTTTAATGTTACATTGTTCTAATTTGTATTATATTCGTTTTTTTTTATTAGTTATGAATCGTGACTCCGTGACTTTTTTTAGATCAGGAGTTCACTAGTTAGTTTTATCTTACTATTCTAACAATTGTTTGGTTTAATTTAATTGTATATTATTTTCTAAAATAAAACTATGAAAAAAAGGTATGGAAATTTGAGGAAGTGATTATGATACCCAGCTTGATCAGACTATTACCTATTATGTCAAAATTATTAGAAAAACTCCTAATAACACGAATGAAACCGCTAATTGGATTCATCTCTGTATACCAATATAGATTTCGAGACAAACATTATACAATAGATCAATTTCATAGGATGACGGACATCATAGAAAAAGCACTTGAAGTAAAAAGAATCTACTCAGCAGTTTTCTTTGAAGTGGCTCAGGATTTTGACAAAGTATGATACAACTGTTTATTGCCGAAACTTAAGAAAGCTTTACCACCACAATTCTGTTACCTTCTTGAATTATATATAATAAACATAAACTTTCGTGTTAAACAGGAACAAGCATACTCACAAATTAAAGAGATCTCTTCTATTCGCAAGCGATATTCTACTAACTGATTATGCAGCAAGGGGTACTGTACCAATCTTGTTGGGTAATGTGAGTAAATCCGGATAAAACTATTGATGCAGGTCCTGATGTTCATAAAACATACCAATTGTTATCAAAAAATGTCTATCCAATTAGAGGTTACAGATTACGGTCGATTACAGCTCAGGAGCTTGGGGTAGGCTTTCTGGAACAAAAAGGGAGCTTGAATGACCGTATAATCGTATATGTGTGCATATTGACAAAAGAAGATTTGAGAACGGGAAAAACGGAAACCAATTATCAGTCACTGTACCGACCCAATGGCCTACTTACCTATAATATGTATATAACAACTCATCCTCATTGACTTATAAAAATGGTTTTACCTCATTATATCACTTAACGGGAATCTCAATAATATGGAAAATCGAACTCAAATTTAACATTATGAAACTAAATATAATTATGCAATACAACGGAATATTCAAAATATTGACATACAAATTTATTCTAAACTCTTCTATTCTTCTTTATCCCAAAGTAGGATGTTGTTAATGCTCCGTGGTATGAACGTAACACCGACCTCCACAAGGACCTGGCAGTGGAAACAGTAGAAAACCAGGTAAGAAAAACAGCACGGAAGCATGAAGAGAGATAGATATGTATAAGAGAAATAATAAGCAGGCTCAACCACCAAATTATGATAGAAATGAAATGTTATTAGCCAATATATAGACTAAGTGCATTGTAATAATTTTATTTGAATAAATAAAATTAACCAAAAAAATAACATTAGCAAATTCTAGAATTTTGCTTATTGATCAAAAAGTTATTTAAATGATACATCATCACACGGAAAAAGGTAAATTACTAACGAATCCATCGAAAAAAAGTAAATTACTAATGAATCCCACCTATCAAAAAATTTAACGAGGAATGTGCTTAATCACTGAAGATGATTTTTGTAACAAAATGATCCTGATTTTGTTTTTATAATAAATTTTAATTAATTGCGTTGTTCAATTTAGTAGCTATCCAGGATGAAATGTTAATGTACTGACAACAAATATCACAAAAGTTATGGTGATTCCGTTTTAGTATTGTCACAGAATGTCAAAGTTACTTGGTCAAACATATAAATTCTTTATAGGGGTGTTAACAACGATTCATGTTTATGTTAAATGAAATGCTGTCAAGTTACATTCTGGTTATAAATTATTTAACCAAATAAGAGAGGAACTATAAAATGAACTTCCTCATAAAACTCCTTATAACTATCAATTAGAAATTCCAAAAACCTTTGGTCAATTCTCCACACCACGTCAATTGAGTACGAGTAATACGGCAGATCAGATCTGAATACTTAAAAAAATACACGGTGACAGACTATGATGTAACAGAATTTTATACTATGCCTACTATCATTAAAGTTCATAATTAGATGCAAAAACGCTAATTATTTAAATAGTACGTTGCAAAAGTGAATAATGCATTATATTTTTAAAAAATTAGTTGTTCAAAAGTTCATGAATCAACAGATTTGATGAAGCTGGTTCAGTTGTTAAAAAGTAATGGCAATCGTGGCTACATCTAGATATTTTAGATAATGATCGTTATTATGACATAATGAATCTGGACAATATATGGTTTCAGGAAGTCGGAGCATCCTGAAGCAAGACAGGATTAAGAAACCAGATGTTGAAAGAAATTATCGAAACCACAATAGCAAGCAGAATACGCCACTTTGAACGTGTGATATGATATAATGTGACTCACGGATGTAGTTTATTGTGACTCTCACGCATATTCCAACTCCCTTTACAACAATAAATGAACTGAAAGATGAATTCCGCACAACAAAAATTTATTTACTGAAAGGTAAATCATCCTCGGACAATTAGCAAACGTATGCAGTCTCGTAAAGTTATATGCAATCACTTATAAAATGAAACTTAGCAATAGACATAGTGGTTCATCCCAAAAATATCCTCCATCTATGCATTGTTTAGAAATGAAAATAGGCCTTTTTGATTACCTGACTCTAAGGCTATAATTTCCACATAGCATTATTCTACGAGAAATTGATAGAATTGACATGAAAGGATACCCCTCTTCTCCATTTGGAAATTGCATAATTGTCTTTTCTAAGGCTGCCTTATCCACATCATAGAATTTTCTTTCAAGAATTTATCGAAACTAAAACGACTCAAACTAAAAGAATAAAATAAAACTTTTATTTATTTATTTATTACTAAGTTTTCAAACTTAAAATAAAGGGGCGTTAAAATTAAAATACATATGTATAAAAATAGAAAATTTTGTTACTAGGCAACAACAAAAACTGATAAGTTGTCGTTTCTTGTGGTTCTATTTTTATGAAATTACAATATTCGGCGTGTCGGCGTGTTCACTCCAACAAAAATGCTAAAAACTGTCATGATATTTTGTGTGACCCTAACTTCACTCCTTATAGTTTTATGTCAAACCCAAGTGAACGACCTAAACGAAAATAAATATTAATTGATTTTGTACGTCAAAACATTGCTCATAACAAAATTTAATATGTACTGATTTCTAGCTGTTTTTCACAATAATTTAACATTTAACATCTTTGCTTAGGTAATACAAGAAATCCGGGCATTACATCGTACTTCATGTTAGCAGAGATTTGCAAATAATTGGACGTGCTAAGCATCTTTCACAAGTCGTTGTGAAATCATTTAGGCGTGTAAAGGCAATCAACCATGATATTCATGTAACATAAAATATATGGATTAACATTCATCTTCTCGCCCCATTCGTGATTACTTGAATAATTATAGTCAATTATTTATAAGTTAAGCAAACTGTCCGTGTAAAATGATAACGCAAACGCATTAAAAATAAAATTGATTGACTAATTGGACTGTAGAACTAAGTACTGGACAAGTGTCTCGGATAACGCCGGGCCTATTCCTATACAGCCTGTTTACACATAACAACAGGAAGGACAAGAAAGGTATTTTTGGGGGGGGGGGGACGGAACGATCAGGTTCCAGACACCTAGCAATCATACGGCACAACACAATTCTAATCTACTTTTAATCTACTGGAAGAAGGATATAAAGGCTTAACAGATTTAATGCATAACGGTGGCATCGGTCTTCAACAATTGCTTCTCTAAATCAGCAACCTGAGAACAAAATATTATTATTTCACGTGCATGAACCGTCACGTGACACCTAGGTAAAGTCGATAGTCAGTAACACAAATCTAGTCTACACAATCAGCAATTAATATGTCAAAGAAATATTATTATTTCACAAGCATTCGTAGATTTCCTGAAATTTAATTTTAAATTAATATTTTCCGGATACCTAAATAATATAAACATCTATTAATTTAATTCTCTGCAAGTCCACAACTTACAATAGAATTTCCTGAAACCATATTATATTAAAAATTACTCTAAAATCCATTAGTATTGAACCCTTGAATTAGGCAACCCACGAAATAGCAAAAAAAATATTTTAAAAAATCTTTCAATAAGTTACAAAATATAAGTGAGGCATCCCAAAGACAATGGTTCCTGGAAAACTTAATATTATTCAATGCCAGATTAACTACCGGATTGGATATTTCAAATAAATTTTGCTTATTTCGCAAAAAAAAATTCCTTGAATATGTGATTAATTACCAAGTATAATTATACTGCATAGGATATATTTATGCCATGCTCAATGGAACTTACCATTCCTCAACCAATCACCGTCAAACTGGAATTGACGGTGATTGGTTGAGGAATAGAAAATAACTGGATTGGCACTCTAACTCAATGTAGCTGAAATTGGACGCAATTTTGGGATTCGGCCATAATGAATGGAACCAGGCCGTTTCCCAACCGATAATTCTCTAATTTAGTTTCTAGAGCTGGGCTAGTGTTTTTATAAACTAAGGTCAACTTGTATTGGGATTTTAACGTGTCTTTTTGATGAAGTTCTACAATTCGGCCATTCTGAATGGAATCCCGCCTTATCCCAACCAACTATTGTCAAATCATGTGTGCTGAACCGGGTGGGGATTTAAAAATGGATTTTAGAAAATTTCTGAAATTTGATTTTAATTAAATAAATTATAAACCAATTAAATACACATTAAAAGCAGTTAATAATAAATAATATTAACGCCTATCAAAATATATACATATTATATATTTACCATACATACATGAATTTAAATTACATTAGGTCTCAACATACCGTTCGCGTTCACACATAAATCATCGAATAATCGAATCATTTTTAATGTCCTCGCATAATTCACCCAATATAATTTATCGAAAACAACTTACACAAAAGTATGCTGATAAATGGAGATACCCACACACACCACAGACAAAAACAATTAATTATAAACACATTAAAATAATATTACAATAAAAAAAAATTATGTTAAACTAATCATTAAAATATTAAAATAATTAAATAAAAACAATGAATTATATATATGTTATGTACATACACATACATACACACTCACCTACATATATACATATATATACCCATCCACATGCATGCATACAAATATATATACATATATATTCATATACATCAGAATACCCAAATACAAGTCCTGACAACTCCACACACATGAAATAAACAATAACTAACTAAAGACGTATTGATAATTTTTTTCTACCGAAAATTTTTTTTCAATACCTAAGTATAAATGTGTTGCTGCAGAAACAAACAAAAAATGAAAAAAAAATCATATTTAGATTGGTTTGTTAGTGTAACCAACACAATCTTCGGCAGTTATTCCCATATAGGTATCTGTCAATGAGAGTTAGAGCAGGACTTACGTTTAAGTAAACTCCGATATACATATATACAGGGTGTCCCAGAATGAATGGATAAGCCTGAAGCACCTTATAGTAGAGCTATAGGACGCTCAAAATAAAATACAAAAAAAATATATCCCAAGTAGTACCTAAGATATATCAATTTTAAAAAAAAGGCCATTTTTCACATTACTTTACTTTTCCGATCACCACGGCTACAAATAAATTAAATCCATCGGTTTTTTGGTGTTATAATATTCCTAATGGAATATACTAATAGATATGCTGTAAATAGTATGAGTAGATGTTGCACTTTTTTTGAAAAAAAAATCTAAACTTTAATTTTCAGAATGAAATGTGGTAAATATTTTTTTTTATAAAAGTTGAGCGTCTTTGGTGAAAAAAATGTATGAGAACCTAAGTGGCCAACTATTTTAAAAACATGCGTGTTTAATGCAGACTCTAAAATAATACATCCTTTTATCTAATGTAGATACGGGGTTATTGCTATTAGTATGCAGAAGGAATAAATTCGATTAAATAACAAAATTTTAAAAATTGAATTATTTCTTGTCTTAAACTGTACCTAATAATAAGGGATTTATAAACTTGATATTTGCTATACCCAGGCCTGCTCTGCGCTACCCATCTTTTGTTCACAAAATGTATTAAACGGTAAATAATTAAACATTAACATTATTAAACATTAATTTAATGCGTCACTCGACTTGTTCGACATCGCATGTCTTTATTCCGTTTTTCTGGCTTGTATCTGGGCGGATTTTTGTGTACCATAATGCCACGTAATCAGTATACATCACAAGAATACGCAAACATGCATTATATTTACGGTGAATGCAGAAGTAACGCAAATGCAGCTGCAGCCCTTTATAGGGAAAGGTACCCAAACGCGCGTCACTCGTCATTCCATTGAAAATCCGAACGCAACGTTGGAGTGCTTTATGTTGACACAGAGAGTCAAATGCCTTACTGAAATCCGTGTAAGCTACATCTACTTGGTGATATTTTTCAACCTCGTTTATAACTATTTTGATGAAGTCAACCAAATTAGAGTAGAGCGACACGGCATAAATCCATATTGCCTGACAGATATATGACGTATAAATTAATTTATTATTTTAAAACCATTAAACAAATCTAGTTCAAATAGTTTCGGAATTGATGTTGTTGATATTCCTCTGTAACATGTGACGTCATCCCGGTTACCCGATTTTTGCGAACTTCTTTTTTTCCAAACTCGATTTTCTTTCTTAGTGTAGTGAAACGTCGACCAACGTTATTCAACGTAGGACGTTCCAAGGTTGGTTGATCCCCTGACATAGCGTGTTAGGCAAACAAATACTTCTGCACATAAAATATTTTTCGCGGGAAAAGCTGGTCAGCTGGTTAGCTGGTCTCGTGCGCGACCACGCATTGAAAAAAACTACGGTTAGTCCGTAACAAAACTTTTTTTGGTAATCTTCTGTTATCAGTTTATAAAAACTAACAATTCTGGATTTTTTAGGCAGTTGAGTAGATAGTATCACGTGATAAAAACACATCGAAATATCGAGTCTGTTTAGACTAATAACTTATTAAAATATTTCGATGCAAATTTTGTTTAGTAGTGTGATTGGAAGGGAAAACAATCCGTATTAAAAAATAAACCTTTCATTAAGAAAACATATATTATAAGCATTTTATTCCCAACCCAAATAGACACAGAAGTGAAGAAACATTACAAACAGTGTGTGACATTACATAATAAAATTAGTTTGATCGATGGTGAATTGTAAAACCGAAAAATTAATTATGACACAAAAATAGTATGTACATTAAGGCAAAATTGTGACTGTAGTGTTAAATGCGATTACTATAAAAACAAATGTGTAATTTTTTTGGTGCATATTGAGTAAAGACAGTTAACAATATAAAAGTTCAGAATTATCATCATATGTACACCGTTGATCAAAACCTAACGTAATCTATTTAGTTAAAATTAAAATACAATCCCTCATTGGGTAAATAAACAATTATTTTTATTAAATCGTGATATAAGTCAATACCGTAAATTAGTTTGAAACGCAGAGATAAAGACATAGAATCGTAGGTCTGAGGTGACCAGTGGTATGGAGTAAAAACGTGTACCTCGCGATTTCAACGATATACAATATTATAAAACGTACATGTACCAACAATGCGAACTTATATTAAAAATGCGTCAAAAACAAAACAAAAATAATTAAGAAATTGTTACAATTATATTGGAAGTTAATAATAATGACAATAATAACAATAATAACAAACTAACTAATCCAAACATAAAACGTGACGAGGATTGGAGTCGACGGATTTCTCTAGTTGTAAAAACAACCTGCATCATTATTGGATATCGGCGGGTTGTCAATTAAGGTCATACAGGGTGGGCCAAATAAACTATTTTTTTTTAACTAGCGGTTTTTCTGAGTATGGTAAGGGTTATGTCACTTCTGATTTGGCAGAAAGTTAGTTTTATCCTTGCGCTGAACGAAAATGGTTGTGTATTCGCTTGAACAACGCTGGGAAATATTGAAACATTAATTCGAAAATTTTGGGGAAAAAATCATATTTTCGGATGAGGCGAATTTCCATCTTGGCGGCTATGTAAACAAGCAGAATTGTCGCATTTGGGGCACGGAGAACCCGCACGTGATCGTAAAGAAGCCGATGCATTTTAAACGAGTGACTGTTTGGTGCGGATTTTGGTCCGGTGGCATCATTGGGCCGT
Organism: Nephrotoma guestfalica; assembly: GCA_963691935.1. Classification (NCBI taxonomy): domain Eukaryota; kingdom Metazoa; phylum Arthropoda; class Insecta; order Diptera; family Tipulidae; genus Nephrotoma; species Nephrotoma guestfalica. The sequence continues at coordinate 169,883,479 of OY829913.1, read as the reverse complement.
TTTTCTTTGAAAATGTGCAAGGGGCCGCCGTTGTTAATGGTGAGCGCTACCGCGCCATGATAAACGATTTTTTGTTCCCGGCACTTGAAGAGGAGGACATAGGCAACATTTGGTTTCAACAAGACGGCGCTTCGTGCCACACAGCACACGTTTCAATTGATATTTTGCCCACTGTCTTCGAAGATCGAATTATCAGCCGAAACGCTGATGTGATTTGGCCGCCTCGGAGCTGTCATTTGACGCCGTTGGACTATTATCTTTGGAGTGCCGCCAAAGATAAGTATTACGCCGATAAACCAGCAACGATTGACGCTCTAAGAACAATATTCGCATTGCCATTGAAGGCATGATGCCGCATACCATCGAAAATTTGCTCAAAAATTGGACCGACCGTATGGAATACGTCAAGGCCAGCCGAGGCAGTCATATGAATGAAATAGTATTCCATAATTAATCGAAAGGATTGTTCTTTACAATGAAAAAATAAATTTGAAAAAATATTGAGAACTTTTTGTTTTATTGCATTTAAAAAAAAATTATTTAGCCCACCCTATATTTTATAACTCTTATCATTATATATCATACTAGTTTTTAGTTCTTAAGTTCGTATGAGTTGTTGGTATGAATTCTGTAAAATTAATTTTTGATTTTCTTAAATTCGCGTTATATTTTTTTTTTAAATTTTTTTTGTGCTTTGGTTGGTAAATAAATTGTACTCGTGTTTAAGAAATTCTCGAATCAGAAAAAAAAGTTTCTATCTTTAAACGTGTGGATATTTATATTTTTTTTTGCTAATGTTGTTCGACTGTTGCTTTCGTCTGGTAGTTATGGTTATCATGTTACGGTAAACATACACGTTGAGATGTAGAGGTAAGTACGTGAATACCTAATGAGAGGTGAGTGTTCCATGTCCTGAATCCTGTTCCTAAAATCCGTCCCCATTTGTGTATATATCTTTCCAAATGGGTTTATTGAATCAATAACATTAGACCCATATACTTCAGTTATAAGGGCAAGATCTAAAAATCCCTCCAGAAGATTTGCAACATTTGATTTACGATGAAAAATAACATCCCTAATAACATGGAAATTGATTGATTGACTGATTGGACTGTAGGACCAAGTACTGGACAAGTCTCCCGGATAACGCCGGGCCTATTCCTACAGCCTGTTTACACATAACAATAGGAAGGATAGGAAAGGTTTTTTTTCTTTTTTTTTTGGGACAGAACGACCCGGTTTCAGACACCTAGCGATCGTACGGTACAACATAATTATAATCTACTTCTAATCTACTAGAGGAAGGATAATGGCTTAATAGGTTTAATGGATAATGATGGTATTGGTCTTCAACAATTGCTTCTCTAAATCAGCAACCTGAGAACAAAATATTATTATTTCACGTACATCTGGAAATTTGCTGAAATTTAATTCTGCATTAATAAATTCCGGCTTCTTAAACAAAATTAATTGATTGAATGTTACAGATACCTAGATAAAATTGATAGTTAGTAACACAATGACAACACAGTTCTAATCTACACAATCAACAATTAATATTTCAAAGAAATATTATTTCACAAGCATCTGAAGTTTTCATGTCCAGCTTCCTAAATGATATTGATAGCATCCCTAATAACATGGAAATGACAATTAACTTATTTGATAAGGTTGCCCAAATTCGCTATTTTTTCACATACAGACATTTTCCGACAAACTTTACGATATCCAGAGTTTATTTAAACGAAAACTACTAATAGGCTTGATTCACAATAACAAAAAAATCATATACTAATCCCCTTCTTATGGAAATAATATTTCTCTCAATTGATTATTTTATCTTACTGTAATATTTCCACATAGTGGTTTCCTAGCAAACTTTTCGTTGACTTGAATTTATTAAATTAAACCATTGAAACGGCTAGAATTATTTTCTAATACTACTTAAAATTGAAAATTTTCCGCGCAATTATGAAAGAAATTGTAAATTATACTTTTTTACCTTTTCTAATAGATTTTACTCAAAATCTTCTAGAAAGTTTTATGACGATGTATTAACTAATACTTATTTATTTGGACAAACATCACTACAAAAAGCAATATTGAAAATTATCTAGAAACAAGGAAAAGAGATTACTGTTAAAGTCTAACAACCCTAATAAGTAGCTGGAAAACAAATCAAAAATGTCATCAGTTATAAAGAATATGCCCTTATGTGTCTACAAATGATAGTAAAATAAAAATTTATAATTCGTTTTTTTCTGAAACCATAAAAACTCACGATACGCAACCACGTTATCAAATTTCATAAGTCTTTATACTTTACAAGCGCAAATCGTCGAGGGTTTATTCTAGTTTTTGCAATATATATTTTTATGTTCAAATTTTCCTTCGGGAAACATTTTATAATCGTATATCATATTTTATGTAATTATTTTCTTTAGTTCAAAATGTGTACACATTTTCATAGCCGTTTGTGGCAATAAATATGACAAATTCTTTGATTTGAAACAGGTAATTCGATAATTTAATGGCATACATAGAGCTCAACCAAAATTCTTCTGATTGTTAATGGAGTTTTGTTGAATTGCTGAGATTCATCAGTATCCGTAATTTGTTTTTCCACTTCTTGTCTCTAATGTTCCTTAGTTTGCGATCATTCAGTTTTCTTATTATTTGTATAAAAATTGGAGTGCGAACAAAAACAATTTAATATTGATGATTAACAATGATTTTCCGACAGTAATACTCGTATCTCAGCACAATATTTTTGTATTAAAAATGCAACGTGAAGGAAACCTGCATTGCTATCCAGCTTTTATACCTCATCCCCGTTGCAAGCCATGTCAATCTGTACAGTGACATGTAAGTTGGGTCGACACTGAGTTCTGCACTCCAGCAAAGGGGCATAGTTGTATTTATTAACATCACCGATCGTAATCGCTGAAGAAAATTAGCTGTTGTAAGCAAATGAAGCTACTTGCTAAATGTCTGCTGGGATTCGAGCCGAGCACCTCTCGGTGGAAGTGTTGAAGCTTTGGCCTATGCGCGACGGTTATCTGCATATCAGCAAATATCACATGTAACATAATTCACATATCGCACCCTGTTTTATTGATCAGCAAAAAAGTTAATATAAAAAAGTTGCTTAAATGCATTTCTTAAATTCGATATATCTCAAAAACTATAGCAAGTTGGTGAAAATAATATTGAAGATTTATATTACAGGACATATAATAGGAAATTTAAATGAAACATTTAAAAAAATTAATTGCAATTTAGAGGAATTTTTTGACAAACATTAAATTAAAAAAAAAATATTTTTGTTTTATATGTTGGCTTTAAAATAAAATAATAATAATTGTAACGGAATTAAACCTAATTCCGTTATCAACCCATCCCAACAAAATCTATTTCCTCATCGGCATGACCTCGAAGATAATATCTTCAACTACATTCCATTCAAGCAAACGTCATGCCAGCCTTCTACATTTCTTCTTTGCCTTTATTTATAGTGGTATCATATGATTCATTCACTTTAGAATTTTTCATATGTGCCACAGTTAAGTAAACGCGGATATGTACATCAACGTAATTTGATTACATTGCCTATGTACATAATAAATGTACTTGATCTATTTATTAGGTGAATGACAATGACCGATGCAAATATTGAAAAGCATTGTGGTTGTTGTTGTTCGAACTTCCTCAACGGATGAATTGAAGAAAAAAATATTTGCGTGTGGATCGATTCAGCAAAATCGATGTCACGTTGCTGTACAATTTTCATAGGAATTTTTGTGATGAGATCGCATAAAATTTCCTATGAAACTCAATATAGGTACAATATTTTTCTTGCTTTTTGGGGACAGTTAGTTTTTAGACAGACCAACCGGTGGTCGCTTAGTTTTTAGTTTTTCTAGACAGTTAGTTTTTAGACAGACCAACCGGTGGACGCTTAGTTTTTAGTTTTTCTAGACAGTCAGTTTTTGATATAGACCAACGCTAGGTTGGCTTGTGGAGTGCGCGAATAGGTGTATAGGAATAATAAATTCAATAATAATAATTTTGGTGTTTGTTAATAAGTTTTTAATTTAATAAGTTTGTTAATAAGTGTGCATAATTGTTTAGTTGCTGTTTGGTGTAAGGAAATAAACTTAATTATAAAGAACTTTTTTCGTGTTTAGTTATTTTGGTGCTCAATTTGAGTTTTTTTGGTGTGGTGCAGGAACATCTATCAGGTAAGTTCGAAGTGTGGAGGCGTTACTAACCTAATAAATAACGATAGTGGGTTGACGTCGGCTGTCGGCGGAAAGAAAATTGTTGACGCTAAGCGGCTCTTTTTCTTTCTGCTGCCATCGATAGCATACCACTATCAACCCCTCCCCTTACTAACACCACCTTTTAGGGCCCATGGGCCAAATTGTTTTAATTAGGCTAGTTAGGTTAGGGTAAAATGTTATTCTAAACATTTTACCAATACAACCACGGTTGATGCTGCCCGCGTAATGGCAGGTCATGTTAACCACTACTTCGGGGTCCGATACTCCACTTTTCCTTTTTTTTTATGCGGTTATCTAGGCCGTTACCGGTGCATCCCCATCCCCACGACCGATTAACCTCTCCCGACTGAGCTACGGGTTAATGCCGCTGGGGATGAATACAGGTAGCGGCAAATTTCTGTGAAACCGGGTTGACTTTAGCAGTAGCTAAAGTTTAACCCGTTACATAATTCTTACCTCTCCATGACCGCACGCGGGAAGTCACCCACCTTCAACATTATTATTATTATTTTTTAAATATAATTCGTTGGAATTATAAACAAAGATATCATTCTACCAAATTAACATTAAAAAAACACAACAATAAATTAATATTAACAGAAATAAAAAATGTATTTAAAGAACAATATAATTAAGAAACTGAAATGGCTGATTCTATGTGTACTAAGTTTAGGTGAATGATAAAAGGAGAAACCGGCCGTAGGTCTGCGTAAAGCAAGCAGATATGAATGTGGTGGAAAGAGAGAAAATGAAGCAAATAATAAAGTACAAATAAAAATTAAATGAAACGCATGTGCGAAAAATCAAATGATTGCGAAATACTGGATAGAGTATTTAAGTCTATTAAAAAAGAAAGATAAAATACAAAATTACCACTTAGATCTAAAAGAAAGCCTAAACATTTAACAGTTAAATAACTCTTAGTCGGTAGAGGTTATGTTGACAAATTACTAGCTTTATATTACTTTAATTTATTGCAGTCGCCTGTTTAACGTAAGGCGTGTGTATTACATATAATTACACTGCAGTACATTTTTATTTTATATTAATTATGACTTAAAAATAATTAATTTTCGAACTATATTATTACTATAACTTTTTACTTTTTGTTTTCTATTGTGTAATGGGTTTTATTGTGATTGTTCCCCGTACATTGGTCTATCTTCAGTACTCTCGAATTAAATACACAGTTATAGGAAATTATTTCATTTTAGCGTCAATCTAGTGACAAACGACTATGATAATCGACACCTACTTATACACAATCAACTATCCAACCACCACATACTTTTTCGCCCGTTATCGCTGGACCGCGGATAAATTTGAATTGTTGACTCATAGATGGAAAATTTGTAAGAATCCCAACAATCAGTTTCGAACGGATGAGATTATTGATTTGAAAAAATCAGTCTTCTCATCAGGTGGCGACGACTGATGTTGTATTACTTACATTGGAATATTGTTTATATATGTAGGACAATACCATGTATTTGTAGATTGACGCTAAAATGGAATAATTTCCTATGACTGTGTATTTAATTCGAAAGTACTGAAGATAGACCAATGTACGGAACAATCACAATAAAACCCATTACACAATAGAAAACAAAAAGTAAAAAATTATAAAAACACGAAAAGTTAATTGTGAGAATGAAACATAGATGAAAAATATGAAAGAATCGATTTCGTTAGGCTAGCAGTAATTCGCTAGTACTACAAATATATGGTATTGTCCTATATATATAGACAATATTCCAACGTAAGTAATAAAACATCAGTCGTCGCGACCTGATTTTTTCAAATCAATAATCTCATCGATTGTTGGGATTCTTACGAATTTTCCATCTATGAGTCAAAAATTCAAATATATATATATTATTATTTCATTCATATAGAAATCAAACTTCCAAGCAAAAAGCCGAGGCGTTTGGTATGAAAACTATTGTAATCTTAATTCTTTTGTGATGTTCTTTTGAAATGTAAAAAAATTTCTATTCTCATGTATCAAAACGAAGTTTGATGTATTTTGTCTTGTTGTAGTAATTAGGTTCTGTTCTGTTCAATCAGATTACTGTGATGCCAAAAATGGCATACGCCTATTTCTACAAAGAAAAAACTTAACCACCAAACTATAATTTTATGTATGTCAGTATTAGTACGACATCAAACAAAAATTGATTTTTTTCCAAAAGAACGATGAAGGACAATTTTTTGATGCACATCAAAAGTACATTCATTTTCCGCTTGAAAAGACACATAAGTAAGTGAGTGTGCGAACTGAAAGGAAAAGCGCACATAAATTTATAACATTAAAATTTTTTATAAAAGAAAACCAAGTACATAATAAAATCACTAACGACAAATTCCGAAAACCACGTAAAGACTGACGCACGAGAATTGTGAGCATGCCTAAAAAAATTAAAAGAGCGTGATCTCAAAACAGTAGTAGAATTTATTTTTTGTTCATTCGATTTTTTATTTTTGCCCAATTTTGACGTTGGTGAAATATGTCCTAAATGTGTTCTAAAATAAAAACACCACTATTTTCACGCATGTATTAGTGTAGCAACTGCAAAGTCTCCTTATTATGAATTTTTTTCGTTTAGAATAAAATTTATAATATTGTAACATAAAAGAATAAAAATTATTAGTTTTTAAAAAATGAAAACCAAAAAAAATATAAAAATAATTACAATTTGAATAAATATATACAAGTATTCAATTTTACAATCAATTTTGACGTTGGTGAAATATGTCCTAAATGTGTTCTAAAATAAAAACACCACTATTTTCACGCATGTATTAGTGTAGCAACTGCAAAGTCTCCTTATTATGAATTTTTTTCGTTTAGAATAAAATTTATAATATTGTAACATAAAAGAATAAAAATTATTAGTTTTTAAAAAATGAAAACCAAAAAAAATATAAAAATAATTACAATTTGAATAAATATATACAAGTATTCAATTTTTAAAAGGCTATTATAAATTAAATATAATTAAACAATTAAAAGTAAAAAATAACAAGTTTCCTCAGTATTCTTATAAAGAAGATTATTACATTATAAAAAATTTCAAATATCCACAACAATATGACACAATAGCATATGGTTAGTTGCTACATAAAGACACTAATATGGTTAGTTGCTACATAAGAGCAGGACAGATTTAGGACGAACTTTACGCCAATCCAATTTTGACATTTTATAAAATTTTCACTGTCGTTGTGCCGCTCCACACAGTGCGGTAACATGATGATTTTTCCTCGTCTCTACCTCTTCGCTTATAAAGTAATTTTAAAGTAGGGGTTTTGTGGCCCGAAACATCAAAAAATTAGGGTTAGAGTTTTCATTTTTTTTACGCGATTATGCCTAGCTGAAATGAAATTAAATTTTACATATAAAAATTGACTCAAGCGAAATCGAAAATGAAAATTTCAATTTGCATTATTACCCGCAGGTACGAAGACGTACGATAATTGTTGACATTCGACAATTATTTTTATTTGTTAATCAAACTCACATGAAAAATATTGTGACATGAAGTTATAAAAAAATAATAATTCAACATGAAGCTGTCTGCGTTAATTTGGAATAATTTATTTGGTTAATTTGGGAGACCAGCAAAAATTTCATTTCACGTCAGCTGCGTACTAGTCTTCAGTATGAAAATGAATATGTGTAGAATTTTACATTTTGCTTCAATACCTACTAAATTTTGAAAATTCTATTTATTGTTGTTTTTATCCGATCCGTTTCTTGTTTTTGACTATATGTTTTTATTTAAACATATCTCGTAAACGTGACAGAAAAAAAATCTTTCATCCTCTTGGGTGTGAACTTTGTTTATTAATCTTTAATTTTAATAAATTGATTTTCACTTTTAAGTTCTACTTCTAGTAAGTCATCTACTCTTCACGCACAAACAAACTTTGTTCTACACAGGGTGTGCCATTGGGCGAGTTCAAACGAGTAGGGCTTGTAGCTAGGTCAATGTCATGAAGAAAAGCCTATACGTATATGCCCGGAAATGAACCGTCACCCACTTAAATTGCATTTCAAATTTTTTAGCACGACAGTTTACTTTGAATCATGTAAATGCCAATAATCTTCTAAAAAATAAGATAACTCAATAATTTTTCTATAATTTTAAAGGTACAGAGTTCTTCTTTCTTCTCGGGAATGAAAATTTTCATCCATAGTGTTTTCCATAAACAAAATATTGGTCGAATAAAAAAATTGTGTGCAAAATAAAAAAAAGTAATTTAATTAATTTTTTTAATTATTTTTTGTTTTTAATATCAAATTTAAATTTATCAGACGATTTGAGATATTAACAATTGAATGTTGTACTTGTTGAAAAAAAATTATTATAAGTTGTTATAAGTAAAAAATTTATTGTACGATTTGCTAAGTTTTGAACTTCACAAACAACTTCAACAATGATTTCCAATTTATAACAAGCATAGTTGAAGCTGTCTTCTAATGGCAGGAACAATGTTGAAATGTCCTAAATTTACTTGTATGTTATTACCGGCATTATTGATTAGAGCAACCAACTGTTCCCTAGTCTGAATGTTTGTTGCATAGACCACTCCTGTCAAATACTCCCAAAAATCTAGTGGTGTTAAATCTTGAGATCACGACGGCCAATCTATAGGTGCATTACGACCAATCCGTAGCCCTGGTCAATGTGTATCAAATCAATCACGAACTTGTTTTCCAAAGTGTACAGGAGCTCCATCTTGTTGATACAAGAAAGTATTTCTCATGATAAGTGGAATTGAATCTAGCACAATGGGACCTGTTTCATTCAAAAATTGAAGATATACCACGCCATACATTAACAATAAATCGTCTTTGAAATGCATATTGTGGAAATTTGTTACTCCATCCCTCGTAAATATCGATTCATCTGTCCGTAAAATGGATGACAAATATTAAGGATCATGTTCCTCTTTGTTTAAGAGTAAACAACAGAAATTTTTCTTTGGTAATGGAATGGGTGTAGATGGTTGCTTCGAAGTACCCTCACTCTTCGAAAGACGTCTCGTGCTAATGGTGGACTCTTCGTACAGAATTCATAATTTGTTCGTCGACATTGATTTCGTGTTGAAACTGGCTCACATTTTCATATTCATAAGGAAACAATGTTCCTCGTTCTCGTAATCTTCAGTGAACTGTTTTGATCCGGTACTCACCTGTTTGAATAACGTTTGCGTATTCACATATGCAACTCATCCATTTCACACAAACCATAAATAAAATGGATATCGGCGAGTTTTTCGAATGTGTAGCGTGGCATTTTATTATTTTTGATTACAAACGCGCTAACAAATTATTTTAGAAAGGTTAACAACATTTTTTTGAACTGTCAAGCGACTTGATCCCCCGAGTTTTTGAACTCGTTACATTGTTACTAAAAATAGTTGTTGAACTGTATGAAATGTAAAGATTTTTTGGGAATGTAAGAGGCGCCGCAACCAAAAAGCCTTTAATCATGGAAAATAATCTCTAAAAAATGAATCGAATAGATGCGCGCAAAGTATTTAATTTACAAGAACTTCTAAACAACATGTTGTCGAAAAATTCTTTAATTTCCTTGTTAAAATTGCAAACTAAAATCATGAATAAATTTGTAGTGCTAACACACCAAGAAACAGCATCGAGCAGCAATTTTATGTAGTGGCTTATTGCTTATTCGCTCGTAGAATTATTAAAAATAACTGCATAACTGCATTACCAATAACTTAAACAAAATTGACACAATTCGTTTTTCCAACTAAAACAAAACAAACCGCTGTGCTGCTTGGTGTGCACGCTTATACACAGCCGTTGGTGTGGATTGCTTGGTACATACTGCGCTGCTCTTCGTGTGTTCATCCTTAAGTGGTTTTACTTTAGGAAATATTATTCTTATACAATTAAGAATTAAATTGGTACCCAAAGTAAGAGCCAAGTTACTTTTGTTTTACTTTTATTGACTGGCACAAAATTTTATTAAATACGTTTTCGACGAAAATGTACAGTTGGCGACATACGTGTTTAGTTTTCAATTTAATTTATCGTCGGATTCCTTTTCTGTTTTATTTAATCTATTTTGTTTGGTCCTTTGCGCGATAAGAATAAAAAATCTTATTATGTAATTGCATTGTAGAGTAGTTCGAAATTAATTTTTCGAACATCAATTTTTAAAATACCCTATTATCTAGTTTTAGCTATTAAATTAGGTTATTTTCGAAGACTACAAGGGAAACTAAAGTAGTTTCGATATATTATTCGATAATACAGTTTTGAAATGATGCACTAGTGCAGGTGCGGAACATACGACGGGGTTATTTTGTTTAAAAATTGTATCTTTACAATTCAACACCTAATTTAAAACCACAAAATAATCAAGTGAGGTTTGACTCAGTTTTCTCATCAGCAACGTTTTCTCGTAAATTTTGTCAAGAGCAATAAGAAATCATTATATACGAGTACAAGGTGTACTTAATAATAAGAGTAAAAACATACGTACATAAATAAAAGAAAACAATTTTGTATATAATGTAATACAAAATCAACATAACCATCATGCGTTAATAAGTATATAAAATAATTTCTTCACATAAAGTAATAACATAAACGAGAACAAGTACAACCAAAAACGCTCAATTCATTTTCTTCTTACATATAAACATTTTAAATCGATACTCTCCAACCAATCAAAAAATTTTATGAAATTTTTTGTTTGTGTTCGTTTTATACAAACAATGGCCGCGCATTTTTTATTTTTCGCTTCTAACTTGATACAAATGAGCTTTTTTCGTTATATTATTTTATTACAGTGATAAAAGTTTTTTCGTTTTGGAGAATATATTATTTTTCTTTTGCTTTCGTTTCTTGTCGAAATTTTATTGATTTGCTTTTTTACTCATTTAAGAAATTGTGAAACAAAATAATATTGTTGATGTTTCTTTTTTACTATAAGTACTTCATTTATTCAGTTCTCCACACCCACTTGTGGTTGTATTTTAATTAATGAACTAAACATTTTTAATTATTTTTGGTAAGCTTTTATTTTGTTTAAATGCGATTTTATATGCTTCTATCTTGAAATACTACAAATTTTCAGCACTTTGAACTGAAGCCAGCTAACTGTTACCGTAGCATTCACACTGGAAATACGGGTTTTTTATATTGCAGGTAAACTCTAGAATAATATATTTCACCTATCTCAAAATGGATTCGGATAACTTTTACTGCGAATATCTACTCTTTTAGTGCTGAAACAAACCAATCAAAAGATTTTATTCGATTCAAAACTTTCCCATTCTTATTTTAATTGCGACGAAAACAATTAATAGCTAATATTATATAAAGTGGTATTTTAACTTAAACTTTAAATTAAATGGTATATTTTTCAAAGGTTTGCATCATTAAGAAATTGTATACTACATTGTAACCATCGGCTTATTTTATAATTTTATATTTTATGATTTACGTTTTATACCGAGCGTTAAAAATAATACAGCGACACAAAGCAGCGCTTTGTTTAAAAATCGCAATTGAAACTCGTCATTATATTATAGAACAAACATTAGTAAAATACATATAATGATGTATTTTAATCCCTAGGGACTAAAGTAGATGGATTACTAGACATCTGATTATAAAAATACAATCATTTTCATACAAAGGTGTTTTAAAAAATAACAATTTTCAAAGGATACTCGATGTAAGAAAAATGTTAACTACAATCGTCTTGATAAAAATAAAATATTTTGATTCAAAATGAAGTCGTAGAAAAAATAACGTATATCGGGGAAAATTTGGACAACAGCAATAATGGACGTTTATCCATTATTGCTGTTGTTCAAATTTTCATCCAAAGAATTTACGACCAATTCACGTGATTTAAGTGATCGTTCTGATAACAGTAAGCTAACTTTATTTTAATTCATTCTTCATTTCTTCAATTTTGGTGCAATTTGTATAAATTCGGGTTGAGAAGTTTGCGTATCAAATACATTTTTTTGGGTGGTTCATAAAATGGATAGGGGCCATTGCATATAAGTGACACTTTTTATATAACAATATCGCAATTCTATATAAATTGCAGTAGTTCGTATTTTATCGTATTCTTTATTCATTCAGGGGATGATTTCTAAACTTCTAATCTGGTAAAAAATTACCAGTTATATTAAAGCAGAAACACATTCGGTTTTAAACAAAACCAACACAAACTACGACAATATTATTGAACACTAGAAGAAGGTGTATGTGTGGTCGCAATTCTCATAGAGATGATCTTTCATTGTAAAGTAGTTTTATTATTTGTAAATAACGTATTGCTAATTTTGATAGTGGTTAGAATAGTTTCTAACCACTATCACAAATCGTAATTTGTTGATGAAAATTCCCTTTGCATCCATCCTGCCTCTATCGGGATTCGAACCCGGTACCACCCGATCCAAACGCCAAAGCTTTAACCACTGTGCCATTTGGTCGGCACATAAGTATTCACTCGAACATAATTTCTATTGTAAAATGGTTTTTCAATGTGTGTGTATGATGAGCGCCAAAATTTACTTAAATATTTAAATAGATGTTGTGAGCGCATAAGAATGAATATACAATAATCGATGAACCTGTGCCTATGAATTTGTGTTCGGATGCCTCGTAATGTATGGACTTTGTATATACATATGTTTATAAAGCATAGACACGGGAAAGAGCTTTCACTGTGCGTTTATACTTGCGGAAATTGGTGCGGCGCTGGTATATCGCACTCGCTCCGCAGGTATGAATATATGCGCTGGTTTCCACGGGTATAATCGCACAGTCATACGGGTGATATGGATTTTTTAAAGATTTTTTTAATGATTTTATTATATTGTTTTTTGTAGGTGTGGTGAAGAGATAGATTTATATTCTCCTGAGCGTGGACTTTATTTATCTTTGGTTTTGGATAATTGTTTTTTATTTTGGGGTAGTTTTCGTTTAGAGATTTACCATTTTCAGCGGTGATGCCTTTGATTTGGTGATCTCGTATAAAGTGTGTAGTGCGTGGTTGTCGTATGCATGAAGAGTGAGAGTTTCGTTCATTTTTCTTCTCGAGGTCATCCACTCTACGTACATATACACAAATTTTGTTCTGTATATTGTACGGTGATCATCGGATTAGGGACATCATAGTGGGGAATGGTGAAGTTCAGAATGAAAATTGATTTGAAGGTGAAAGCAGTTTGTCGGAATTGGGTGTGGATAGGCAGAGTTTATGCTCGGGTGACTGTGGGTTTGTTTTTCTCCTCCGCATGTGCAGGATGTGGATGGGTAGGGTCGGGGAAGATCTTAACAAAAGATTATTTCCATGGAATTTGTATAGGCCAATCCCAATAACATATCAAAATAAGTCATGCAAGACAAATCATTAATATGACACTGATTTAAGAATGTTATAACCGTACCATTAAGAAAAGTTCGATCTAAATCAATGGTATCCAGTATCCGGTATTTCGTCTTTAACTGTTGTATAAAATCATCTAGCTTTCGAGATGTGTCTGGTTCAGCAACAGTAATATTTAAAAAATCATTACTGTTGTGCTGTAAGTTTGTGGCTCATTTACAGGCAAAGACATAACATAAAAATCACAGCTAAATTGAAAACACAAGATAAGTTTGTTAAAAATTTTAACATTTTACTATTTTGTAGTTTTTTCTATATGCCGATCTTTTGTTAGAGCGACTAAGTAATTAAAATTCAACAACTTAAGCACAAAAATATTAAAACTAAATATATATTTATTGATTGAAGATAAAAGCAATTAGCAAAAGGCAAAAATATATGACCAAGAAGCTAATCCGGAACGATTTTTATAGTACATATGTTTTCTCACAATAAAATTTGACTATAAATTATGCAAGTTAAGTTTTATCACCGCCCTGAACACTTTAAGAAAATGATTTTTGTTTTGAACATAAAACTATTTCTCCAATTTATCAACTTTTATTAAATAAAGAATTATATACATTATTAAAAAGAAAATAGGAACTTTATATCGCAGAATAATTGCAACAGCTCATAAAATATTTCAATACAAAATAAAAATTGAAACTAAACGATAAAATTCAATCATTAACCTAAACACTAATAAAATATTCTAATTTATGATTTATCTTTAGAAGGGATGGAAGTGTCGAAAGACGTACCGAAGTATGATACTCTTGAGTTGCTGGAGGTGAACCGATTTTTGATATTTAATCTTAATAGCGGAAGTAGCTCCATTACATGAAATACATGAAATCTTTAAGTCTGTTTATATGTACGTCTCTTCTTTTCCGTTGAGGAAAGCTAATGAAATTAGAACCAAAAGCTAATATTATTAACGGTGGATCCCCTACCTTTCGTCCTGGGAGAATTTATGAATAAATTATATTTTCATCGTAATTTTTTACGAAATCAAATAATAGTCGTTTTATTTCGTAAGGGTTAGGATTCTTCCTTGCTTTGGCTACGATGAAAGATAATAGTGCTTTTGCCAAAGTGCAGTTTTGATAACCGCATCCTTCGCTCCATATGATTATAGGTTTGCCTTCTTGGTAAATATCCTTTAGGTAGTCTATGGCACATGTAACAAAACTAGTGGCGTTTAAATCTGCGTCAATTTCGGTATAGGTCTACCTATCAGCGAGCATTATGAGTATTCACATTATATGTATATCGTAAAGTTGTGGTAGCAAAGTTTTGTTTTGTAATATAAGACTGATGCGTTTAACATTGGACAAACTTTCACGGCTTACAAATCCTGAGTGAGCACGATAGATTCGCCGCTTTCACCTTGCTCTTTATCGTTAGCTTTTTCTTCTCTAGCCTTTCCTTGTAAAAATATGCTCGCTGTACACCTCTTTCGATAAATTGCCTATCTTGAAACTGCAACATTCATCGCACTCGTCTTTTTTGAGCTATTGAAAGGCAATTTGTTGTCATTCACCATCTTGGAAAATGTGCAGTTTGATAATGGTTTTGCCTTAGAAAATTCAGCACACCACTTTTAGCACTCCACATAAATCGCAGCTTTATTATTATCAAAATTTAATACCGGTTCGACGTATAATTTGTCAGTACTCTGTCGGCAGTAATGGGATGGACGTTTTGGTAAACTGTCCTGGTTTAACCGGTTTAGCAATATCCCAAAGGTGCCAAAAGATTTCTTGCATATTTGTATTTTTTGGTCATATTTGGTCGTTCAGTTGAGTTTTTCGTTTTATTAGAATATCTTTAACAAGGGACAGAATGTACATGTTTTTCTGATCCCAGGACATGTAGGACCTAAAATTATTAAGTGCTTTAGCCATTTACTTTCAGAGAAACTATGGCTATATCGCACGTGAAAAGTTGTACATTTTTGGGAGGTACTTGGCGGTCCTAACTGTATCTTACTTCGCTGTACACATCTTTTACTTTTAGTGTTTTCAGGTTTCGTTCATCCTATATAATCTTTACGGAGTTCTCGCTGGGGTTTATTTTTTTCATCTGCCCACTCCGATTTGTCCGCGTTTTCGGGAACAATCTTATTGTAGACGTAACAACATTACTTTCATCCGAATTTTATTTGAGTTGAGTGTTTAAAATTTTGCTTGTACTAGTCCGTTAGTATAGTTATTTTCTTCCTCCCACTCTATAAAATCATTTTCGCCTTCGATGAGATCTTCTGGATTGTCGATATTTTCGATAGTAGATGTTAATGTAATAATCCGTTCGTTTAATGATTGTTGTGCGTTTTCGGTTGGTGTTGGTATTTCAGCTTCATTAGCTAGTGCATTATTAATATTGTATTGTTGTTCTGTTACAATTACTATTGCTCAGCACCTAATTCAATTTCGTTTTCTGTTACTCCACATCAATGTCGCACGATTGTAAAACAGTTATGTTTTCAATATTTTCGATTTGCGATTGGCCAATTTCAGAAACTTCGATAACAAACTGATCTGATGTTGATTCAAAGGTTTTTTTTATCATATCAACCATAATTTTGCCTCGGGAGTACATGATTTTTTTAAAAGAAATAGTACTTAATAGATAAATTTCTTTAGAATTCACCTGGTTACAGAACTTACCGTACGTTCGTTCACAAACTCTAGTTTAAAATAGTAGAAAATAAATGTTTGCGCAAGTGATTTGACATACGAGTATATGGTAACACGTGGAAAAGTCGGAAACTGTGTAATATTAATTGATATTACGTATAAGCTATTTTTAATACTTTCCAAACTTTAACAACTTTTCTTATATTACCTTTACTGAAAATAATTGATTTTAAACTTAGCAATTTACGCTTTTTAGCCAACATTTGCATGTTTAAGTAAAGCTCACACAACTTTGGGTATATATTTACATTGCCTCGATAGGTATTGTCTACACTTTTATTTTGTGATTTTTATTTTGAGAGTAATGTGAATTTTAATTTAATAATTATTATTTAAATAATGTAATTTTTTGTTTATTAAACTTAAAATATTATTTATAACCACTTCATTAACTAGGTTTACCCAAATTTGTAGGTAAAATATACATTCTTTTCTTTTTTTCGTTACTCTGTTCGGGGGCTTAGGCACGCCCAACTCTTTCGCGATTCGCTTTTCACATCTTTACTTTTTCTTCGTTTCCTCAGCCAATTCGAGGACGTACGGCTATAGATCCGATTTACTTAAAACCATCTGTGCATTGCATAGCTCCATACCCGCCTATAGCACTGGCATGGAAGATGGGTCGGCCCATGAGTTCTGCACTCTGTCAGGGGTTCATAATTGTGTTCATTTGCATCGCAGATCGTAATCTGATGATGAAAACTTCCTTTTGCGTAGTGCTTCTTCCGGGTTTCGAACCCGGTACCTTCCGATCCAAACACCAAACCTTTAACTACTGTGCCGAAATAAATAATTGAAAATAACGGGACTTACGGTTCTCAAATGACCAACCTAAGTTGCCACTACCACACATTAAGTTTTAGTAGATACGTGATTTCCTTAAATAAAAGACTGAGTACATACGTTTTTACTTTTTAGCTCATTTTTCTTTGTTATGACGAAAAAAGTGAGTCGATGAAACAATATTCAGATGCAGTTCCTCAAGACGAACATTTTGGCATCAGAAACGCATTTTTGTAAAAATGTCATATACGTTAATTCACTGTTAGTTGACGATATTTATGCGTTGTATGTCTGTTTTTGGCGTTAATCTAGATACGAAGAGAGGTGTTCCTACATTTTATTGCGGAAATAATTTGCGCTCTCCAATTCGGGTTGAAATATGATTATACTAAATTTAATATACCAGAAGAGGAGGGCCATGTACGGATGAATCCGTATACATTTAACATAACAGGCGGCAATATGTTCTGAAACATTGTAGCGGGGGAAGGTTTGTAGTGCGCTGCTTGAAGTCGCGAGAAGGCAGTTCCTAATATTTTTAAATTCTCCAAGAAGAAATCAGAAGTATAATATAACTATCTACTTATAAAAATTCAAATGAAATACCCTTTTCATCTTCATCGGGTCGAAGGCAAATACTCCCCGGAAGCATTCCAACTAACCTTCTAACTTTAGATAATGTAATAACTATTTACCAACCCCATAATTTTGAAATGGTGATGGTGCATTTAACACCGATCTGTAATGTGGATAAGGGATATTTCGCTCAAGTGGTTTTTCTCATTAGTTAGAATATTTAACATATCCTTATCCTGTTGTAGTGTAATATTAGAAACCTGCGCAGACTCAGGTTTCCTAGTCAGTTCGAGCACCGAATCGTGTCTTTTGAAGCAAATTTCTTCGTTTAATTAGGAAATAATCGAATACTGTAGCGGTGGTATGCAAAAAAGTGAGAACAGAAGTTCTCTACATACCTCTATAGCAGCACGAAACAGCAACATTTTATCAGAATCTGACTTTCAGATTAATGAGTGTGATAAAAAATTGAAACAAACGAATATGGACGTTTGTTTCAATTTTTAAGTGTGTCAATCAAAGAAGTTTCGTAACTATTGCGGAAAATTGATACATAATCTTAATTTAGATGCCACACTTTCATGGTGTGATTGTTCCTTAAAATATTTCATGCCATCTCGCGTTTCTTTGCTGGCCTGAAATATTTTAATATCTTCCGCATATATGAGTATATTAGAGTTACTTATGATATCTGTAGTTCGTGCTATACTTTCCTTTACTTTGATCGAGTAGTATAATAGGAAATTCGTGCTTTTAATCTTCATTAGAAACACTTTTTTGTTTAGAGTTGGTCCAAACGTTTCTTCAAATAAATTTATACGGAATTTGTTAAGTTATAATTATTGTTAATTGAAATAATATTGATAATAAATGATTTCAAATAAATAGCATTAGAAATGATGATGGTAAAGTAAAACAATATATAATGTCGTCAAACGAAGTGAATGCTGATAATTGGTCTTTTAATTTTATAAATCTGTAACAGCTAAACTATTTGTTTTATAGTGGAATTTCATTGTGATCCACAAACAAATTGTAAAATTTACGAAATTGTGCAGTTGCAGAACTGTTTATTTTATCATACTTAACTAATCAATCGTCCTTATTCTTTTTAAATGGAATCAAATCAAATGAATACCTCCTCTAGCAGAATTGCCCAAGGTGTAGGTATGAATAATTTACTACTTAACACAGTTCAGTTTTAAAGTATTTTAAGTGAAAGTTCATTTCTTTTACAAAAGTTAAAAATATTAAAATACAAATAATGTTTCTTTTTCCGGGAGAACAGAGAGAACGTTAGTAATTTATAGAAAAAGACTCAAGTAGAAAAAGTTTGGAAGAAATACGAATTTTCATTATTGTATTAGGAGATGACAAAGCAGCCCATATTTGCACTAATTAAAGAGCTGTTCTTTTCGGAGCTTTACCGTTAATATAATTATAATTCTTGATAAATCATCTACAGTATTTAACTAGTAAATATTAATTCAAGAGAAACACCAAACAATGAATTTATCTACATAAGTCATGTAAATAAACACTCAAACATTAAAAAATCAATTTGATGTCAAACGACAATTCAAGGTAAATTGAATTGTAGAAAGAAATAAAATATTGTAAATTAATTAACACTTAAACAAAAATTTAATGGAGTTGAATTTTTAACGCCATGTCCATGTACGTATTAAATTTCAATAATATACATTTACACAACGAAATGTTGACATATTTGATTATCTTATTTGACAAGATTGTCATTTTAATTCAATAAAAAAATAAATTATTATAATAATTTAATAAAAAAATGCAATTAAATTAAATTTTATCATATTTTATAAATCTTATTTATTAACAAGTGGCTTTTTAAAATTAATTATAAATATTCAATTTTCTTGAAACCGCCAACGCAAGCTTGTTACGTCAAATTTAACAACTTTCGATTCATATAATTTATAAGCTATATACTCAAGTTGTCGTCTATCAAGACAATTAAAATAATTTATTATTGATTCACAATAATACGAACACGACTCTGTAATTATTTTTTATATAATGACGAAGATCCGTAATCAATTTGTAATAATTAAGTTTTTGTTTTGTTTCCCTTAATCATTTAATTAAGAGAAATATGATTATGTATTTATTTATTGTATTTCGAAATACGTTTAATAATTAATTCATTTATAAATAAGGAAATAATGATGATGTGTAACATAATACGACGTCCTACTTAAAAAAACTGAGATTTAACTCAATTTTAATTTGTTTCTTTTGTAATTTAATTAATGATTTATTTTGATATTTCCAATTTAATAATAAAATGAAAAAATTTATGTATGTTAGTATTCTTTATTATTTACTTTTTAATTGGGTTACGTAATTTAAAATAACTGCACCACAAAAGAAAATTAATTTATTCCTTTATTAAGCATTGGAATGATACAAATTATTTAAGATTAATAAAAATCTGTGACATTTACGATTGTATAAATCATATCATGTTTAGATAATAATTCAACTTCATATCATGTTTCAGTTAATCTATGATGTTACGGAAAAAGTATGAGTATTAGTAAAAATTCGACCACCTTGTACACTCAAGACAATTACTTTTCTGTTGAATTGTATTTGGTAAAACTTGAAGATTTGGAAATTTCCATAAATAATTGTATACACCTGCACCAATAGAATGTGTGGACTTTACAATTTTACATCGCACAATTCAGCATTCTATTGTGAATGTGTTAGAGCTTCCAATCATTAACGTCGGCCTACTCGCAAGAAAAAAATTTCCATTAAATAGTAAATATTAGTTTTCCATTAAATTGTTGAGCTAACTGCTTTGATAAAATCGCTTACTTAGAGTTTGCAGCGCTTATTATTAAAACGAGTTTGCCACAGATATATGTCTCTGAAAAACCGCCCACATCGATTTTGCGCCCGTATCTGAACGATTAGTCTCGGGAATTCATTTTCTCGGGTTCTCGAGAACTCTCCAATTAAATTTGTTTGATCCTTGAGAAATATTTCTCTCGAGAGAAATCGTTTCCCAAACTGGCACTTACTTATTTTTTTATTTATTTGAGTGAAAAATTACGCAGTGTAAAGAAAACAACAAATTTTTATGAATGAAAGAAACCATTAGAGAAGACTACTAAAGAGAGTTAGTCAGGTTAGTCGAGTAAGGAACGATTTTGTAAAAAAGAATAAGTAGCGGCGTGTTCCTTCCACTACAAGAAACATCACACAATTATAAACTCACAATTTTCCATAGAAATAATTATTTTTCAACAGACAGTTCTCCGTAGAAATAAAATGTTCAAAGTAAAGTACGACAATCTCGTACATATATACAAGTTTACTGGTTTTGTAAACACAATAAACATATTTGGATAAAATCCAGGTTAAACAACTTTTCAGTTTGAAGGTCAAAACAAATTCTGGTTTTATCTGGTCGCCTTTAGTTCACAAAGGCCGACCTAAGACAACCGCAGAACAGTCGATTATTTTACGAGATTTATAGACTATGTTTGTTGACGGATCTTTATATAAGGTGGGCCAAATAATTTTTTTTTTAAATGCAATAAAACAAAAAGTTCTCAATATTTTTTCAAATTCACTTGTTCATTGTAAAGAACAATTTTTCCGATTAATTATGGAATACTATTTCATTCATATGACTGCCTCGGCTAGCCTTGACGTACCCCATACGGTCGGTCCAATTTCTGAGCACATTTTCGATGGTATGCGGCATTATGTCTTCAATGGCAATACGAATATTGTTCTTGAGAGCGTCAATCATTGCTGGTTTATCGGCGTAACACTTATCTTTGACGGCACCCCAAAGATAATAGTCCAACGGCGTTAAATCACAGCTCCGAGGCAGCCAAATCACATCATCATTTCGACTGATAATTCGATCTTCGAAGACAGTGTACTGTGTGGCACGGAGCGCCGGCTTGTTGAAACCAAATGTTGCCTATGTCCTCCTCCTCATTGACAGTAACGGCGGCTCCTTGATCATTTTCAAAGAAAAATGGCCCAATGATGCTACCAAATGCGACAATTTCACTTGTTTACATAGCCGCCAAGATGGAAATGCGCCTCATTCGAAAAGATGATTTTTTGCCAAATCGGCATCTTCTTCAAGTCGATCGCAAACCCACTCAGCGAACCGAGAACGCAATGGGTGGTTTCTTTGCTACAATTTCTGAACCAATTGAACTTTATACGGTGTCATACCAAGGTCTTTATGCAGAATTCGTCTCAATGTTGTGCGTGAAATGTTCAATTCTTGAGCACGATGACGAGTTGACGTTTCCGGCGACTCTCGTACAATCTCGGCTACAGCATCAACATTGTCGTGTGTACGCTTGGATGGCTGCTTGGTTCGTGTTGATTGATTGGACTATATTACCAAGTACTGGACAAGTCTCCCGGATAACGCCGGGCCTATTCCTACAGCCTGTTTATAAATAACAATAGGAAGGATAGGAAAGGTTGTTTTTTTTGGGGACGGAACGATCCGGTTTCAGACACCTAGCGATCGTACGGCACAACACAATTCTAATCTACTAAAGCAAGGATAAAGGCTTAGTAGGTTTAATGGATAATGATGGTATTGGTTTTCAACAATTGCCTCGCTAAATCAGCAACCTGAGAACAAAATATTACTATCTCGCGTACATCTGGAAATTTCCTGAATTTTAATTCTGCATTAATAAATTCCGGCTACCTAAACAAAATTGATTGATTGAATCGACCCGGTTATATACAGCTAGATACAGTCAACAGTTAATAAAACAATGACAATATAATTCTAATCTACACAATCAGCAATTAAAAATACAAAGAAATATTATTTCACAAGCATCTGCAGAAATTTAATACTAAATTAATATGTTAGTGCTATCTAAATCATATTAAAATTTATTAATTTAATTCTCTCCTCCAGCGCATCCACTTACAATAGAATTTCCTGAAACCATAGTTAATTGAATAGTATGTATAAAAATTAAAAAACAATAAAAAAAACAAATATATATATATATATATATATATATATATATATATATATATATATATATATATATATATATATATATATATATATATATATATATATATATATATATATATATATATATATATGGTACATACACATACAAACATACACACACAAACATATTATTACATATGTATACACACATTTTACATATATACACATGATTGATTAATTACAATGAATTTAGCGAGACTTCCGGATGACGACGGGCCCGCCATACACCTTTGTTAGATTTAACAAGATGGAAGAATAGGATGGACATGTTAAATATGACCGAAACAACCCGGTTACAGACACCTAAGTAGTCAACAGTTAGTAAATTGTTAGTCGAAAATATAATGTAAGAAGGTTAGCACTAGACAGAACAATTATTTTTGTTTCCTTTTGGATATAAATATTCAACATCCTAAAAAAAATTTAAAATTATAATTAAAAAATGTATTAAGTTGCAGCAAATTTCATGAAACAAAACGTCATTACTATGAGTCAAATTCTACTTGAACAAAACAAATGCACTATTATGACCAGTATTAACTAGATCAACTTGCCTCTCCTAAAACAAATCAAACCAAAACAAAAGAAATCGAATCCAGAAACAACCAAATACTGTAGCACTCATATCAAAGTAGGAAAGGAACGCACGAGTCCTCCATCCTCACTGGACAGAATCACTGTAAAATAATTAAATGAAAAACTATATAATGTGGAGGTCACTTATCCCCGCCATTCCCAATCCAATACAAATTATTTGTGACAAAAAAAATCAAATGAAATCTGGTTCCAACAATCTTCCATCAATAATGGATGCCTGGCACAGTACCAGAATCCCAACACCCAAACAAATTGAACTAAACAGAAGAATTAAACAAAACTATCCAATCGACTGTTCAATGCCTGGATTACAAAATAAATGATTAAGTAAACATCAAAATAAGACATTTGAAGACAATCTATGGTCGTCAACCATTGTATATATCAACAAATTTACAACAGTGTTAAATAAATAATAAATTATAAAATGAACAACCAGCAGATCTAACCCAGAACAAGCCAACCAAAATCCCCACCAATTCACAGTCCCACTCCTAAACAACCTACAAAATAAGTTAATTAAAAAAACGTCACAACCCCGAAAAGCTATCTAAACACAGCAACATTCAACTGCACTCCACATCCACTCTGCAGCGTTCAAGCCTTCCACAACTTCAACAGGTCAAGCCTCCGCTGAAACAACAAACCCACAAGCAAACCCGACAGCCATTATGATTCCTATCCTGTCTGCACCTCCGATTTTAAACCAAAATTCTATTTTCAATTAGAAAGCATTACGGCTTCAAAGATCCCTTTTAATCAAAAATCATCACCAGAACCAAATAAATTAGCCCAATTACCAAGAAACACGTGAGACACCGACAACTCCAAATCGCTAATCAAACCAAAATAAAAATATAACAATTTATTACACAAACGCTGAATAATAATTTAATGGGCCTTAGGTACATTCCAAAGTCATTCTAAGTATTTTCTAAGCAATTAGCATGCACTTCAGTGATATTGATGGAAATCCGATGTAGTGTCCTTAGTAAGTCAACTGTTTTTAATTGGTCTGACAGGGTGTTCGAGGAGATTAAAAATGTGACTTTGTAATGCACCTTAGATATATCCCAAAGTCATTCTATGTATTTTCTAAGCACTTAGCTTAAAAAATACATAGAATGATTATTTAAAACAGGATGTTTCTTGACATTTAAAAATGTAATTAGTGATGTTGGTGCAACGCTTAGACCCAAAGGTCCCTAGTAGAATGATTTTCTAATAGGTCTAACAGAGTGTTCCATGAGATTTAAAAACGAGGTGTTTAATGGACCTTAGATATATTCCAAAGTGATTCTAAGCATTTAGTATAATCAGATATTAATGCTATACTTAGACCAAAAGAAATGTCTGTAGCAAGTTATATGATTTTCTAATATGTCTGACATGGGGTTCCTTGAGATTAAAAAAGATGATTTTTAATGGGCCGTAGGTACATTTCAATGCCATTATATGTATTTTTTAAGCATTTATCATGAACTTCAGTGATATAGGTAAAGTCCTTAGACCCAAGAGTGTCCCTAGTAAGTTAAATGATTTTTTTATAAAGGATTACTGTTTATGTCGAGTATACTCGTTAGAACGAAATGTAAGTTGTTCGCTGACAAATTTTCGTTTAACATGAATGACATAAATACATAAAAAAATACATTCGTATTATTTATTATTCAACGAATCAACTGTAAATTTTTCCCCGATAAAGGGCAAATAAGATCATTTAAAAAATATACATTTTAGAATATTCGTTAGTCTGGTAACTTTATTTATTTTAGTTCTTAATAGCTTGTATTATCGTCTTCGCTGAAAAATAATTAAGCAGGGGGAAAAAGTTTTTCGAAACAAAATTAAACAATTAAAGGGTTAATGGGTCTCGACAGGGTGTTTCTTGTGATTTAAAACTGTGATTTTTTAATTGGCCTAAGGTATATTCCAAAGTTATTCTATGTTCAGACCTAAAGAAGTGTATCTCGTAAGTTTTATGATTTTTAATAGGTCTAACAAGGTTGTCTCATGAGAATTAAAAAGGTGATTTTATAATGGGAATTAGGTATATTCCAAAGTAGGTATTTTCTAAGCGTTGAGCATGCATTTAGTGATATTGGCCCAATGCTTACATCTAAACTAGTGTCTTTAGTAAGTTACGTGATTTTCTAATGGGTCCGACAAGGTGGTCGATGACATTTTAAAGGTGATTAATAATGGGCCTTAGGTACATTCCAAAATCATTCTAGGTATTTTCGAAGCATTTAGCATGAAAATCAGTGATATGCTTCGGAGTTTTTCGATCCAAAGGAATATTTGTAGTAAGTTAAAAAGTTTTTATTGGGTCTGTTTTAAGAGGGTTCCTTGAGTCGTGATTTTTTAATAGGGCTTAAGTTCATACCAAAGTCATTCTAAGTATTTTCCTAGCATGAACTTCAGTGATAATAATTCACTACAGGGACCTAGAGCAGTATCCCTAGTAAATAACATGATTTTCTAATGGGTCTCACAGGTGTTCCATGAGATTAAAAATATGATTTTTACTAGGGTATATTCCAAAGCCAATCTATGTAATTTCTAAGCATTCAGCATGATTTTCAATGATATTGGTGCATTACTTAGAACCAAAAAAGTGTCTTAGTCAATTATTTACTTTTTATTGGGCCTGACAGGGTGTGTCATGAGATTTAAAAATGTGATTTCAAAGACATTCTAGAAGTATTTAGTAACGCTTAGCCCCAAAGGAGTGTCTCTAGTAAGTTATATGTTTTATAATGGATCAGACAGGGCGTTCTATGAGGTTTAAAAATATGATTTCTTAATGAGCCTTAGGTATATTCCAATGTAATTCTAAATAGTTTATAAGCATTTAACATGAACTTCAGTGATATTGGTGGACGGCTTAGACCCAAAGGGGTGTCCCTAGTAAGTAATATGATTTTGTAAAGGGTATGACAGGGTGTTCCATGAGATTTAAAAATGTTAGTTTTTAATGGAAGTTGAGGCACAGTCCAAAGTAGTAGTTGGAAGTATTATCTAAGCTTTTATAACATATTATGATTAATAAAATTTTATTTATTTTTCGATTAAAACAACATTAGAAAATCATATAACTTAACTAAAAAAAACGGATGTTGATCTAATAAATCCAACAATTAAATTTGGAATGTACCTAAGGCCCATTAAAAATCACATTTTTAATTTCATGGAATACCCTGTCAGATGCTTTAGAAAATCATATAACGTACTAGGGACACTTCTTTTTATCCAGTATCACTGAAGTTCATGTTAATACTTAGAAAATATTTAGAATGGCTTTGGAATGTACCTAAGGCCTATTATAAAATCACGTTTTGAAATCTCATGGAGCACTCGGAAGTGTCAGCGTCAATTTGAGCTATTTATATAAGTGATTTTTGACCGAGATCGGTCCACCGGAAGTGGAACCTTCCATAGGAGCTTATTCGTTTTTTGCAACTAACAATATCGGTTCAGATCAATTTTATATTAAGGCTCCGATTCAAGAAAACGCGTGGTCGATTTTCAAAGCTAAGACACAAAAAACTGGTTTATTTTATCTAATATCTGGAGCGTACCATTTTGAACTTTCATTCAAATTGTATCTCATTCGTAATTTTTTAAATTTTTTTTATTTTTTTTAGGCGATGCATCGCAAATAAACGTAAAACGAAAGGATGAAAAATGTTTTTTTTTCAGGCTATCTGCTCTAGGCCCAAGGCTCTCCCAACTCTTTCGCTGTTTGCTTATTTACGTCCTTACTTTTACGCCTGCATATAGGTCCGATTCTATTATCATCTGCACATTGCATAGCTCCATGCCAGCCTATACTGGCATGGAAGTTTTGCACTCCGACAGGGGGTCATAGATGTGTTCCTTTTCATCACAAATCGTAATTTGTTGATGAAAATCCCCTTTGCATCCTGCCGCTATCGGGATTCGAACCCGGTACCTCCCGATCCAAACGCCAAAGCTTTAACAACTATGCCAGTTTTTTCCATATACCTAATGGTTTCGTTACTTACAACAAAAAAATATTTACATTTTGGTTTTTGTCTATTTTCAGTTCTTTGATATATGAAGCGTTTTGGTATTTGTTGTTGTGATAATAAAATGATCTCGTAGTAGGAGTAGTAAAGTAGATGGTCACATCAACTCACGAACTGACCCCATTGAGCTGGATTTAACGGAATGCTTCAAATTATTAATATTTCAGGTGAAAACGCAAATAACTTTAAATCACCCAAATATCTAAAGACAGATTTAAAAATTGTGATCTTATCCCATATGGGGATAATAAATCTGTATTGCTCATTTTCCGCGAATGACTCATTTTTTGTATATACCATACATAATATCTACTGGTCGCATTAGAATTTGTAAATCAAAAATTTATTTTGTTTCTGTTTTTACACTTTTGGTGTAGACTGGAAGTCGGGTAAATTTCTCAAATTATTAAGTGCGCTTAGTAAAACAATTCAAACTGATATTAAATGTGTAAATGACTTTTTCCAAAAAAATTTATTTTTTGACTGTAGGTGGTACATTCCATGAAGGGATTTGGCAACAAGGAGATGAGAGAAACCGTAATCGAGATCCTGCTCTAATTGCATCCAGAGTAGGACGTGAGCTAGTTGAAATAGCTTACGAGCTGGATTAAGGATTCTAGATAAACGTTGTTCAAATAGCCTGCCTTAACCGGTAAATGTTTTCCTAAACTGAGACCATTGCAATTTAAAATACTTGAAAATCAGAAGTTAATACTAAAATGTTGGTGCATTTTTGCTCAAAATCGGAAGTTTTACGGAAATTGTTTGCAAATTACGAGTCAACTAAACGGACCGAACCCTTCAACAACTAGCAATTATTAAATAAATTTTTCTGAGACTGGTTCAGTTGTTGATAAAAACACATGTATGGAAAATTTCCAAAGTGAGGGAAGGTGTTGCTATATATATTTAAACTAAAGAACAAGGGCTTGACAACAAGATCGTTGCAGCTATTTCATTTATGTCTTGATTGATTCTTAATCGAGAATAAATTAAAAAGTATTTGACCGATAAGCGATAAGATCTCCTTTTCATACTCATGATGTAATTTTAAAGGTCACCGAAAGTTTATCTTTGCTGTATATCTTGAATTAAGAGTATTCATTAATTTGCACACTACTATCAGATGTTGTGGCTCGCTTATTGAAAGTTTTCAAATAAACTACAAATATGAAGATTTGGTTGCCTGCCCATATGTTTGAATAAATTCTACATACATTGGTACTCGCGGCTAAGATGCGCTCCCTATAAATAACTTTGCTGCCACTACTTTTTTTAAGCCAACCAGTGTTCAACAAAGTTATTCCACGATAGATATTACAATTTAACCGATCTCTTTAATAAATCTAGTTGGAATGTACAAGCTCACAATGTCGAATGGAGTTTGAAAATGCCTGAAACAATTTTGATTAAATTCAGTTTTATGGTGGGATTCTAAGCCCATCTTAAATTAAACATAAGGTATTTAAATACATTAGGTTGGTCAGGCTGAACGAAACACGACAATGTCTCAGCTAATTCCAATGTATCTTGTCTAATATTATGAAATAATTGAATTTGAGATTTCCTCATTTATTTATTAACAAACGTTTTGTGAACCCCTCACCCCCCTTTAAATGTAGAATTCTATTCGTATAAGGAGCGAAATTCCAAAATATCCAAACTGTTACCATCCCCCCTATTAACTCTTTGGCTTTTCTTATTCCAACATAATCTTCTGATATACTTTTTGTGTGATTCAAATTATTCGTTCAATTTAAACGGCATTCTTTGCGAAAAATATTAAAAAATTGCTGTAAATTAATGCAACATGTAGTCGATAAGGCAAATTGTTGGATGCTTCAAAAATAACATACGGTTGCAATGTCCGGCAATGAAACCAAATAGCTAAAACTTTTTTCATCGTGTCATTAGATAATACCATCTACAAACATAGAGCAGCGCGGCTCCTTATATAAATCAAGTCAGTTCGTTTCCGATAAACCTTCCCAAAAATGTGCTTCACCTCACCGTTATAAATCAAGTCAGTTCGATTCCGATAAACCGTCCCAAAAATGTGCTTCACATCACCGTTGTGAACAAAAAATGTTAGTTACTAGAGGGCAACCATATGGTAAGTGAGAAGGAAAGTTCGATTACTTAGAGTCGATGATACATGAGCAAAATATAATCTCTGTATAGCGCAAGAATCATCGCATGGTAAAATTACATAACCGAATTACACACTATCATTAAAACTTTTAATGTTTCGTCAAAAACTAAACCACAAACAATCTACAAAGCGCTGATTACACCATATTTCAGTATGAGTCTGTTCATACGAACCAAATTGTTATGGAAATACGGACTGATTCGACTCTTTATAGAATACAGAATTAGAATATAGAGCATATTTAGAGCATTGCTAAGATAAGTTAGCTTATGATAGCCGACAGTTCATATAGACCCATCATGAAGTTTACATCTTTTGTCTGTTAAGAAGGCTGGTTTTGATTTATCTGTATATTACTAATTTTATAGCAATAAATATTCCGTAGCAATTTGCCTCTCATTACTGCACTGTTTGTTAATAGTACGGCCAATATTTGTTTCAGTTTAGACAAAATGGAGTTACACTCTTCAAATTTAACACAATTTGTTAAAGAATTAACGTCAATTAATTATATGAAACAAATATTTTCTGTGTGTATGTTTATTTATAAAATTATAATAAAATCGCAATCTTACAATTAAATTAAATAAACAACATTTTAAGATACTTTGCATAAGTATGCCATTCAATTTTAATTTTGTCAGAAGAACCGGTTTTGAGCTACGCTCTTTGTTAACATTTTAAATTTAAAACCATTAAAATTCCTATTTTCCCAGGGTGACCTCAGTGAAGAACCGGGTAACAGAATATGTTCTTTCATAATTCTGTAAATTACTGTAATTTAAGAATTTGATCAAAAATGTTCTGGCATACTAGGAGCTATCAAAAAGAGCACAAGTAGTTGTTTACATATTGTATTTGAATTTTCCAAAAATGTTGTTTCTATCTTTTTCAAAAAATATTAATTTGTCCTGTTTTACTAATTGTATGTTTTTTTGCGGTAAAACATAAGTTAAATTATAAATACGTTCTTGGGATCCCCTTTTATTCACTGATGGTAATCTGGTAATTGCTGAAATTAGTGTATTTCCATAACGTGCCATATGAAAATTTAGCGGAGAATTGCACCTTTTTCGGATCAATCATATAGCATATGAGAAGCAAAGGATCTTGATTACATTTGAATACATTTGAAACGTCGATAATGTAGCCACAATATTTCAGAACTGGTTTCAACTGCGTCCAAGTTCCGAAGAACTAAAGTTGCAAATTAAGAAGTCAATATCATTATTATTAATTCACCATTATTTAGAGTGTGCGACCAAGACTAACGGTTTTAAAAATAACCAGACATACGGACAGGACATGTTTGTAATAATTATAAATTTGACCCGGTTTCATATGCTTAGTAGTCAATATAGTTAGAAAATTTGTTATAGTTCTATAAAATATACTGGAGAAACCATATTATGATATGATATTATTATGGATATAAAATTTGATCAACTTTGGCACGGAAAAATGACCAGCATCCTAAAAACACTTCATCAAAAATTACAAATCCAATTTTATTTGATTTTGTGATAGTTTTATTTATCATCCCTGCTGTCAAATTCAATAGATTTTTGATATTGCACACTCGACTATGAATCTGGAATCTGGAGGTGGATTACATATGTAAGTATTACGATTTCGACTTACGACAAATATCGTCAGAAGTCTTTTTTATTTAAAGCATTTTGGGTTGTCGGTTATAAATGCGAGACACAAGTCGAAATTATTTTTTTTGTTTTCATTGAAAAGTTGTCAAAATTAGTTTGAGTCGTAAGTCGTACTCATTCTACCTACATAATTAGCCCCTAGTATACATCTTGAATCTATAGAAAAAATATGAGCTTGTGTTGTAATTTTAAACAACAAACGATCAGACCTGCTCGTATAAAATTATGTTTTGCGATTTACGAGATGTAAATTCAAGGTAAACAAACATTATTCTAAATCACTAAGCCAACAACAACACATAGTTAATTTATTCATTTTTGTGTTTATCACCAATATATAGTTATAATACATTCAAACTACTCCTAATTTACATACAGTATCCATATACAAAATTTCTACATACATGTATGGCATGTATTAATATTTTAGAAAAATACTGATCTTTTTATTCTCTAGTAAATAAAACACAAATACAATTTATTCTTGTATTTATTAGAGATTGAAAGAAAATTATAATTTCATACACACCACTACAAAATATCAGCTTTAGATCGAACGTCCTCTTTCTTTTATTTTCCATATAAATACATCAAAATGAATCGAAGCACATGTACATATATTGTATAAGTACAGTGCATTCTAGTATTCTTCGTACACCTCGAAAATAAACTGCAAATAAATCGTTTTATATATAAACGGTGTACATTTTGACATTTATTGTAATTTTACTTTCATTAGAACTTACCAATTAATGATTAGAAATAACTGAGTAAATAATGAAAAATTAAGTATATTTTTATAATATCCGAATACTTTTGTTCCATAAGAACTACAAAAGACAAATTGCCACCTTTGGTATTCAAGGTGAACTAATATTATGAAAAATTACAAATGTGTCTTTGATAAATCGATGAATAGTTACCAAAGGATTTTTTTTCGCAAAAAAAATTTTTTCGTGTGTTTTGGTATATCATAATGTAATTAGGTCTATCGCCTGAAACTTTTACGTTTTTTCAAATATCATCTATTTGAAGTGATGTAGCGGAAAAACTTGAGGGAAAATTGAAAAACGCTACCGTCAATAATATAATTAAACTTCAAATCATTTTTTAAAATAAAAATATTGGAGATAGGCCTGTTAGTTTTTATGATATAGTACCACAAAAAATTTTTGCAATATATGTGAAAGGGGGCCTTAAGTTTTAGAAACTTGATCTGAACCAAAGGGAAATGTGGATTTTTGAAAAAAACTGTTTTTTGTAAGTAATCATGAAAATTGTTGATCTCGAGTTTTTTTTGACGAAACGTCTGTTTCCTCTCTACAGCTCACTGGACTGGCTGATTGGAGTCGAACTTTATACTTAAGGATTTTCCATAAATCGGAATTTTTGGCCCAAAACGGTCCACCGGAAGAAGTAGCTTCTAATGCTGTAGCTTCTTTGCAAATGTTTTGAAAACTATAAATAGCATTTACGAGAAAACGATTAAAAACAAAAAGATTGTCAATTAATTTCCAAACGAAATTAGTACAGATCATTTTTTAAATTTTACCGGAAATGACGAGTTTAGAGAAAACCAATTTCATTTCACGAAAATTTAGCAACTCTAAAGTCTAGGCGAATTAACTATTCTGAATGACACTTCATACTTTAAGTTTTTTTACTAGTTGGGAGATCCAAGCGAAATTTCGTAGAAATCTGTGTACTGGAAGTGGTAGCTTCCGTGGGATTTTTTTACAATGATGTTGGAAAGTTTAGCATTTATAAAAAACGATAAAGAATGAAAAATTCATCTAAATTTAAAGATTAAATTATCAACAACCCATCTTTAAATTTATATGAATTTTTCGGTAATTTAAGGAATAACGGTTTTACCAGACATTTTTACCAAAATGCGATAAGTTTAATTATTCACTTTAGAAATCAAGAGTGGTGTATTCGTGATGTATGTACATTCGTGCAAGTAAAAGTCGAGTGTTGGCCACAACATATTCACTCCTCCATTTTGTGTTTTATTTTGCATTTCAATTGTACATGTATCTTTTTTAAAATTGTTTAGTTGTTGGCAAGGTAGGTCCACTGTAGTAAGCATTTAGAAATTCAAGTGCTGTCTTACTACATTGCAATTTATTTAATGAAGAGCAATATTTTTTATACAATTGATGTTGAATACGGAGTAATTGACGTACTCGTATGTTAAGGATACTCTAGTGGGAAAAAAATAAATTAACAAAACGCTATAATTTTGGATATTAACTATGGAAATTTTATTGAATTTGTAGTTTTTATAATAATTTAAAAAATTCAAAACTAATGGTGCGGCATTTAAAAAAATGAAAATTACCATAAATGTTAAATTCGGGAACATAATTAAAAAAACAACTTATCTAATATGAAACTTAAATTTGTTAAGTAATTTTAAATAAAATTAAACGATATTTTAATTAAGTTTCCTTTTTGAACCAAATTAAAATAAATTTATAGCGTCTAGCTAATTATTTTATTTTCCGGCCAAGTTTTCAATAATGATATATTTTAAATGCAGATTTTTGTCGAATTTGATGGTTTAACATGAAGCTTCCAAAGTTAACGAATTTTAGTTTTACAGCGATGTTATCATCGAAATTATAATTATGTATTTGGTTAATTTTAGCGTTGTTATAATTTAATAGTTGAACTACTCGATCTGAATAAAAAAATTACCTTAACGTGTTCATATTAATGACCTTAGTTTTGAGTCTTTTAGAATGAAAAGAGGGATATATTTCGCTTGGTTTGACAGGCATTTTACTCTGTAATGTGAACTGTTTAAAACAGTTTCTAATGATCTAGAATAAAGATAATCAGCTATATACTCTGGTCGAATAAAATAATCATTCCATCAAATAACAAATCCACTCTCTTAATAATAATAAAATGAAAAATGTACGTGATGATTTTTAATAATTAAATATTTCCTTCATTTCATTTTTAATATCCAAATTCAGAATAAAATCAAATTTACAAGTATTTTTATTAACCCCCTAAGCAAAGCATAATTTATTTCTTAGCGAGCAAATCGCGTACGCAAAATTTTTAATACCAAATCATATTTTTTGGTAACAAGAATAACAATAAAAATTGAAGTCAAAATAAATCTTTCGCAAATTTGTTGTATGACTCTTGTCTTATAAAAAGTGGTTTGAGTTTCGTCTATAATTTATAAAATGCTATTATTGGGTATGACTATAATGAGGTGAAAGAATACAACGCATACACGAAACATGAGAGGTTGCGGTACTTTTTGTTCTGTCCTTTATTGTGCTAGTAACAGTCTCAGAAGTGTAGTAAAGTTATTTATATGTTAGATGCGAAAAATTTTGTATTACAATTTATGTGTTTTGGACATTGCCCCTTTATGTATTCACATAAAATTGTTTATAGAATTGCAATTCGATACTTACCACTATAGGAGTGTTTTTTTATAAATTGTATATCTTATTGAGAGATAATCGATTGGTTGCAATAAATTGATGTCAGGAAAGTTAAACAAACACTGATATAGATGTTGTATTACTATTATCCTCTTTTAAAAACTTTCGTTGATTTAACAGCAAATTTAATGGCTGAACCATCTTGTTGAAACCTCTTGCTTAAATGTATATATATATATATATATATATATATATATATATATATATATATATATATATATATATATATATATATATATATATATATATAAATATATATATATATATATATATATATATATATATATATATGTATATATATATAAATATATATATATATATATATATATATATATATATATATATATATATATATATATATATATATATATATTCTAAACTTACCAATGGTTGCAAAAAAGCACCCAAGTTACATTGATCTTCCCAATTCATTGTTTATCTACATAAACTTCCAAACATTGGAAAATATGCATATTTCATATTAATCATGCAAATATCCATATTAATTAAATTTCCACTTTTAATATTAAATAGTCATCAACAAAATTTCAACGTGATCATCACAAATAATAACCAAAATCAGGATTTCGAACCTTTAAAATTAAATGTATTGTTCAAATTTGTTGTTTCTTATTTATTATTTAACTTTATGAATCGGTAGACTTATTTTAGAACCGGATTGTATTTATTTATGCTTGTGTATCTATAAACAGATTGAAAACAATTGAAAATAATTGACGAAATGAAGAAAATTGTTCCCTAGTGAACAATATCGCGTCTATTTTCATTTGTTGTTTATGTGCGAGTTTTTCCATTTTTTATCAAACCAATTTTTTTACATTTTTATATTCGTATGTGCTCCAAACATCATATCGATTACAGAATTTTATTTTTATTATGTTGGTAGACGTATGTATGTATGTAAGTTACTCATATATTCGTAATGGTATGCTTACTGGGAGATTCAAAATTCAGTTAATAATATTATACGTGCGAGCTTTCTGCCAAGATTAAAATCAGGGCTAATCTTAGAGTATATTGTGTAGCGTCTGTTGGTGGTAATCTAAACATGTCGAAGGACAAGGATGGTTTTAACTCTAGTTCGTTTAGTATACATATTTTGTGTAAAAAATATTTTATTTAGAAATAATTTCTTAAATTGAATTAAATATTTCTAATTTATGAAATCATAAACAGAAACGACTACCATTTGATATGGCGGCACAAGTACTCGTAGTTGTATGAGCTCTTTATTTGAAGGAAAATTTAGAAACATATGTAATATCTGTGGTGGAAGCTGTCGTTTGTTGAAGGTCACTTAATTGTCCTCATAGCATGAACAGGAATAAATTCCAGATTTTTCTATTTAAGTGTTTTATATATTAATATCGAGCAAAGTGACAGACACAAAACCAACTGCATCAGATGTTGGTTTATTTAATTTGCTTAATAAGTTGAGATTTATCAATCTCCAGTATATTTCTATTCGGTAATGATTAAATTCAACTTAGAACTATAGCAATTTAGGACTGTATTAGGTACATTTTAGTTTATGTACGCTAGAGGCATCTTTTCATAACTGGTATGAACTAACAACCATCAATTTGGTAGGTCAGAAATTTAGACAAAAAAATTTGCGTCAGGCGCTAGTTTGTATTTAATTTTTTCTTATTGAACAAGTTTGCGGTATTTTCCAAATTGTAGATGCAATAAACTACATCAAAGAACTATATTGTAGAATATACATGTTCTAATGTCTAAATATTTAGGTCTAGCCACATGCGCGTGAACTTTTTCCTAAATCTATCCTAAGAACAAAAACAAAAAATTAGGAATAGTTTAGGAAATACTTCACAAGCCTCTTTAATACAGTGATTTTTTTCCTAAAACTGATAATATGTCTAAGTATTAGTGAATATGCTATACGAAAAAAGATGAACTGCACGATCAAATAATTGATTTAATATTGATCAATAAAACATTTTCAACGCAATTTCTTTTCTCTATATAATTTATCTTATTAAATAAATTTATATCTTAGATATTAATATGAATAAACAAATACAATTACTGTTTTTATGTTTTGTATTTGAGTTTCGAAAACCACTCGAATGATTTTCTGGCAAAAATTGGTCAAAGTGGGTCATCGAGCAACGATTGTATATCTGGTAATGCAGATCAGATAAGAAAATTAGAACAAAATCAGGACCTATCGCAATTGATTTCTGGTACTCGAAAAACCTCATTTGAAATTTTCATGAAAGTCGTTTGGAAAAATGGAATCCGGGTCCCACCGGAAAACTCCATAAACGAATTTTCCTGAAACCAAGACCCATCGCAAATGATTTCTGGTACTCGTAAACCTCCTTTCAGTAATTTTTATATATCAAATATATATATATATATATATATATATATATATATATATATATATATATATATAAATATATATATATATATATATATATATATATATATATATATATATATATATATATATATATATATATATATATATATATACATAAAATATACATAATATATACATAAAAGGCCGCGTATGATTGTTTCACATTTTAAGTATTTTTGTTTTTTATACACATACATATACATATATATATATATATATATATATATATATATATATATATATATATATATATATATATATATATATATATGTGTATATGTATATATATATATATATATATATATATATATATATATATATATATATATATATATATATATATATATATATATATA
Organism: Nephrotoma guestfalica; assembly: GCA_963691935.1. Classification (NCBI taxonomy): domain Eukaryota; kingdom Metazoa; phylum Arthropoda; class Insecta; order Diptera; family Tipulidae; genus Nephrotoma; species Nephrotoma guestfalica. The sequence continues at coordinate 169,845,947 of OY829913.1, read as the reverse complement.
TATATATATATATATATATATATATATATATATATATATATATATATATATATATACATATATAATTTCGTAATAAAAATAAAGAAGCAACTAAAAAACTTAATTTTATTGTCACACATTTAAGCAAGGTCCAGAACCATTTTACCTATAACATGTATAAACGTTTTGTTGAAGGTTTTCTTTAGTTGCAAGTCAATACATAGATGGATAGTAGTTTTGGTAAAACAACAAAAAAAATTGTTTGTTCTAATTTTCTTATCTGACCTGTATTACCATCTTTCGATGTGAAACTTTCGGCTAACTTTAATAGGGTCAATGTATAGATGTACACGTTATAATTATCACCGTCATCCCCAATATAGTACTCTTTTGGCCATACGTGTGACTAATAATTTTAGATCACGATTGGTCCATTCAAGATGCATACACAATTTTAAGAAATTCTCTTGGCAATAACAGGTTCAAAAAAGACAAAACTCACCCCATGTCATAAGTTGAACGGACACATTTCAATATATCCGTTCCAGAAACCACTCCAAGCTCTTGGCCATAGATGACACTGATATTTTTAGATCATGGTTGATCCATTCAAGAAGCACACACAGTTTGAAAAAATTCTCTTGGCAATAACAGGTTCAAATAAGACAAAAACCACCCCATGTCATAAGTTGAACGGAAAAATTTCAATATATCCGTTCCAGAAACCAGTCTAAGCTCTTGGCCATAGATGAGACTGATTATTTTATATCATGGTTGATCCATTCAAGAAGTACACTAAGCTTCAAGAAATTCTCTTGGCAATAACAGGTTCAAATAAGACAAAAACCACTCCATGTGACCATGTCATATGTTGAACGGAAACATTTCAAAATATGGAGTGGTTTCTGGAACTAATATTTTGAAATGTGTCCGTTCAACATATGACATGGTCACATGGGGTGGTTTTTGTCTTGTTTGAACCTGTTATTGCCAAGAGAATTTCTTGAAGCTTAGTGCTGAAGAAGCTTGTGTGTACTTCTTGAATGGTTCAACCGTGATATAAAAATATCAGTGTCATCTATGGCCAAGAGCTTGGAGTGGTTTCTGGAACAGATATATTGAATTTTTTCCGTTCAACATATAACATGGGGTGGTTTCTCCTTTATTTGAACCTGTTATTGCCAAGAGAATTTCTTCAAATTGTGTGTACTTCTTGAATGGATCAACCATGATTTACAAATATCAGTCCCATCTATGGCCAAGAGCTTAGCATGGTTTCTGGAACAGATATATTGAATTTTTTCCGTTCTACATAGGACATGGGGTGGTTTTTGTCTTATTTGAACCTGTTATTGCCAAGAGAATTTCTACAAACTTTGTGTGCTTCTTGAATGGACCAATCATGATCTAAAATAATCAGTCTCATCTATGGCCAAGAGCTTGGAGTGGTTTCTGGAACAGATATATGGAATTTTTTCCGTTCAACATACGGCATGGTCACATTGGGTGGTTTCTGTGTTATTTGAACCTGTTAACTGCAAGAGAATTTCTTCAAACTTTGTAGGCATGTTAAATGGACCAAACATGATCTTAAAATATCAGTCTCATCTATGGCTAAGAGCCTGTAGTGGTTTCTGGAACAAATTATAACTAGTATTTTTTTTAATTGTCATATTCAATTATTTTGTTGAATGGTTTATTATAAGCACTAATTGAAAGATTCACTAATACTATCAAACGGTTTTAAATTTAGGAAAGTTTTAGGAAATTCTTCATCACCGTCTAACCACTGACTCCCAATTATCTTGGAGCACCCATCTCAATAATACTAGAAAACCCATTTTAACTGCTGTACATACATTTTATTATCTTCGACAGTCTTGTCCATATAACATATTGAAGAAACTTTATCATGCCCTGGTCGAATTCATCATTATAATGGTATATGGTAATACCATATACCAGTTGTGTAGAACATATTTTGATAATATTGAACAGCCACAGTCCCGTTACTCAAAGTTCCTAACTTATTACCGTTAAGATATCATATTTAAAGTCCTAAAAATAGTTTATACAAGGAGAAGCTTGTATATGGCATATTTGCCTATGGCACCATACTGGTTTCAAAAACTTCCACTGAACTTGAAAATGGTCATTTCTTATTACTCCTATCTATTTGGTAAAAAAATTTAAATTGGTTACTCCCCTGTTGAAATGCAGAATTATGGGCCGAGCCATCTTCCATGCCGGTACTATATGCTGAAGCAATGAAATGTGCAGATGGTTCTACGTAGATTGGACCAATAGCCAGCCGTACGTCCTCGATTTGGCTGCTGCGAAAGGTAGGAAGGTTAAAAGCAGACCACAAAATAGTTAGGAGTGCTTCGGCCCCAACAGATTGCATAATTAATAAACAACAACAAAAATTGGTAACTTACAGGTTTAGGAAAACAAAACTTACTAAACCAACTATCGCTTCGAAGTTAAAAAGGAGGCTTCACCGTTTAGTATTAATTATTAATTAATAGTGCAAATTATTGTAAACAACTTCATTATTTCAATTAATGGTCAAGTCGTAAAATCCATTCCCGAGAAGGGATTACGAAAATTGGTTCAAATAATCAATGCTGCCTTCAGACTAAAATATGTCCCACGACAGTGCAAGGTTGCGGAAGTAATTATTTTTCCTAAACCAGGCAAATCAGCAAACGAAAAAAAGTCGTGCAGACTGATTTCACTACTTCCTCTCATTTCAAAATTATTTGAAAAATTACTGCCCAAGAGGCTCAAGCCAATAATAGAAGAACGAAATTTAATTCCACCACACCAATTTGGATTTAGGAAAAGTCACTCTACGATAAAACAAGTTTACAGAATAACGGACATAATAGAAGACGCACTTGAGAAAAACAAAATATGCTGCAGTATCTTCTTAGATGTACCACGAGCTTTCGACAAAATTTGACACCAAGGACTTGAATTTAAATTGCATTGAGATCTATCTAAGCAGTTCTATCAAATTCTTAAATCGTAGATTGCAGATCGGCATTTCCGTGTAAAATATAGCGGAGAGTACTCTGAAATAAGGATAATAGCAGCAGGCATAGCACAAGGTAGCGTGCTGGGTCCTATATTGTATATCTTGTACACCAAATATATGCCAAGTACAGAAGGTGCTACCATAGCAACATTTGCAGACGATAGAGTTATTCCGGCAACTGGAAAGAGCATATCAGAAGTAACGAGAAAACTTCAAAAAAAACCAACTCAGTGAGTAGCTGGACAAAGAAATGGCACATTAGCCTAAACGAAGCAAGATCGGTTCACGTAAACTTCACAAACCAGAAAGTTAACTGGATTCCAGTAGAACTTAATTCAAGGCAGGTTCCAAATGCAAATACAGCCAAATACCTTGGCATGACCCTCGATTGCAAGCTTAGATGGAAAGAGCATGTTAAAAAGAAAACAGAAGAATTGAATATCAATTATAGGAAAATGTATTGGCTAATAGGTAGAAATTCTGAGCTTACAATACCCAATAAATTGCTATTATATCGGCAAATACTTAAACCAGTATGGACCTATGGTATTCAACTTTGGGGTTTTACCAAGAAGACATTTATGTATTAATGATACAATGTTTTCAAAACAGAGTGTTGCGTGGCATTTTCAACGCACCATGGTATATCAGAAATGATAACCTACATAAGGACTTAAACATGGAATATGTCAGTGAAGAAATAAAAAACACGCAAAGAAATGCATTCATCGAATATCTCGGCACCAAAATGCAGACATACGAATTTTGTTGGATACCACCAATGCAGTAAGAAGACGTCAAAGGCAGAAACATTTAGAATTGGGCAGTTGTATTTAATTAGGACAGTGAAATATAATAAATTATATAAATTAAAACAGAAGTAACCATTGGGTTATTGCCCGTCAAATCTGAATCTTTATTTAAGAAAGATAAATTACTAAATGATTTGTAAATCAATTGTAATATAAAAGTATAAATAAGAAAAACAGAGCGTATGTATTATATCTTTCAAACCCATAGTTGCTCCACTATAGGTGGTATTAGTCTAATGGAGCTTGAACTTAATTTGTTTTGTTAAATTTTGTTAAATTACTGATATAAAAACAGAAATAAAAACTAAAAATAATAATGTATAAGGGATAATGGGTTTATTTTATTATCTCTGATTTATAAAAATTCAATTTTGTTTCACGCAAATACTTGAATTGTAATTTAATCCATTAACTTCGCTAATTTAGTGATCAAACTGGTGTTCAACAATAGATCAATTTCACCAGTAGCTTACCCCATATTTCGCGTAAAAATGGTCGAATACCAACCAAATGTTTCTAAGAAAAGAAAAGTACTCATATCATATACATTTTTTTTGTATGTTTTGGTAATTCTTCCTAAAATTTTAGCATGTCGCTTGGGAGGCGGCATCCCTATTTTATTCAAAATGCTTAAGTATGAAGGTTCATGGCGAGCAGATAATCCGTCAGAGTTGTACAGAAGCCGAATTTTTGTTGAAACACAGTTTTTGTCAAAAATTGTCATTTTCTTTTAAATTTTGGAAAACTAATCAGGACCGATGTTGTTGCCAATTTAATTTAGAATACTATAGTTCATAGCCGTTTTTCTCATAAATGATATTCTTTTAAAAAAAATTTGCGAAAAACCGAAAAGCTCTTGTGGAGCTGCCACTGCCAGCCGAGCGAATATTTCGTCCAAATATAACTGGGATCTCCCGATTTATGGAAAAAGATAAAGTATGAAGTTTCACCTTTACCAGACAGTCTGCCTGGGCTGTAGAGATGGTACAAGCTTTTAGTCTGCGCGGCACTATCCACACAGAGGTTTTTCATACACTATTTTGCCCAATATATCGAACGGTAAATCTGTAAAAATCTTGAAGTCAAAATTTTTTATAATTTTTTATTACTACGTGAAAGAAAGTAAAAACATATTTAATTTTGAATACAAAATTGAGCTTTCTTCGGTTTCGTTAACGTTGCAAACTCCAATACACACGCAAAACTTTAGACTCATTTTAATTTTCATATAACAAACGTATCAACAGTGATTCGTTCTTAATTCGCCCAGTTGTTATGTTTGCAAAGCCTTTCATATAAACAAGTATTCAATTGAGGTTCGTTTAGGTTTTACCAAGTTTAGAGTGTATTTTATTATTGATGTAAAAGGCTATGGAAAGTTAGGTTTTAATCCAAATGTTTATAATGATATTTTGTGATAAATATATTTATATAGGTGTGATAGTGTAATCTCTAAGCATCGTTTACAAATTATTGAATTTTTGACAGCGCTCTATCTGTTCGGGTTGAATTAAATAATAGATCCTCGAGGAAAATAATATAGAAATTTATTTGTTCTTATGGTGTGTGGTCGCATATATCTACCATCGAAATATTGTACCTTAAAACCCCAAAAAATCTATAGCAAAAAAATGTCGTTCTAGATTGACACGAGCATCTGACCTACCAAATAAACTTCTTAGGTCTGACGATTTAAATGCTAGTTACTCAGCTTCGGTCAGGTCACAGTTATATGCTGTTTTTCATTCAGATTGTACCTGGAAATTTTGACAAAAAATTGATGTTGCGTATTTTCTAGTATTCAAAAAATTAACAATATTAATTTATGGCATATAACGACCGTTATTTTATTTATACGTATAAATAACATGAAGCGTTTCAAAAAATGCAACCGATGCCACGAAAGTTCTAGTGGATACCACTACCATACCAGATGGATACCAAAATCTTCAGCTGCAATCTGAGTGAGTTAATTTAGGTTTGATTGCAAAAATTCTTACTTTTTACTTAAAACAAACTAGATTCAAGGTAAGGCTGTGTTCTTGACTTGGGTATAAAAAGAGTCGAGATGAATTTGTTATAGGAGAAAAATATGTAGAATTAGGAGCAGGAGATTTTTGGAATCACTTACAAGTTCAAAATGTTTCCGTCCTGGTTTCCATTGGAATTCCTTTACTAGTAACTCAAGTAGCCACATTGGGGAGTTGAAATTTTCTTCAGGTAAACTAACTCGAAGAGATACTCTATCGTAGATTTACTCTTTTCTCAGATTTGCTACGATTTTCACAAAAACAGCTTTATCAAGTTTCAATTTTTACTTATCAAAACTTTCAAATTTAAGTTTAGTGACAGATTCAGCTTTTCTACTCACGAAAAGCCATTGTCTGGGAGAGATAGCTTTAATCCCATTGTAAAGCTGTATTTCATCTGGCACTTGAATTAAGCTTTGGATCTTATGAACTCCTGCTATTGTTGATGATGTTACACGTTCCGTGTTAATCTTCGGTTCACTGTATTTAGTTGAGAATTGATAGCCAGAACTGCTCAATGATTCTTCCACATTTTCAATTATTTTAAGAGAACTATTTAAATTTGTATGATCGTTTAACCGATCTAAACATTTGGAACAAAACCTATTTCAGCCTAGGGATAGAATACATTATAATTTAATGCATCATAATATTAATTCCCCTTTTAGGAATCTACTTAAAAGTTGTTTTGCTTTGGAAGCAGCACAGCTAAAGCTCATTACATTGCAAAAACCCCACCTCAAGCAAACTACCATTCGTCCACAATTATCATATTACAGTTTATACACTTTTTACTTTCTTTTACATAGTAAATTAAAACATAGTAATTGTTGGTGCGAATTTTTATATAAAACATTACACAAATTTGTTTTACAAAATTTATTATATTTAGAATCAAGCACTTTGTCATTTAATTAACATTTTCTACCTTCATAGGAAATGTCTCACCAACACTCCCGTCCACTTAAAACAAAATAGATAATAAATTAATGAATTAAGATGTTACTTACCATAAACACTGCAATTTATTAAGCCACTAAGGCTCATAGTTTTAAATATCTGAAAAACAATAATATTATTAAAATTGTTATAGATGAAGTTGAATTTATAACTATTAATCTTTACTTACCTTCTTAAACACAATTTACACAAATGTCAAAAAATTATAAACAAACCATTAAATGCAATTTCTATGTAAATCAAAAAATTAATAGAGGTTTGCGGTACAAATCGGTTCATTTCGCGCAAACGTAATATAATTTTAAAATTCCTATAATACCGGGAAATTTAAGTTTTCTACTTAAAGTTTAAAGAAAGCGTTTTACTATAAATCTATTTTTTCTACATTTTTTGGCTTACATATTAAAATGACAATTTAGTTTTTAAGAAATAAAATTAGGATTCCATTATAATCTGGTGAACGATAGAATACAAGTTTATTACACATAAATAAATATACAGTGTGTTATTAATTGAATAAAGTATTTTTACAATAGTTTGGTTCGTATATTTTTATTCAGTTTGTACAATTTAACTTAATAGTGCGGCTGTTTTCTCAATCATTAAAATTCAACTTTAATCATCATTAACCATAATAGTTCTACAGCAACTCAACAACTGGCTTTCCATCCATTTTTATTATTTGGCGTATTTTTAAAAATAATAAAAATCGCGAGCAAGTTGATTATTTAAATCTCCATTGCGTGAAAATTATTTGATAGAACCTCATGGTCATAAAATTGTGTGAGATGCTACCGTTAATTAGACTGAAATGGCAGACAAATGGCCGGTACAGTGTTGTTGCGTGATCGAGCACACACATCAATGAAGAATATTTTAATATTTGCTGAAGGAATAACAGGGACTACAACTTTTGAAGCAATAACAGCTCGGCGCGAACTTCTTGAAAAACGATATGAAACTTTCAATGAGCTTGAATTCCAGTTAATCGATAATCCAGCATATAAATCGATTCTTGATGTAGTTGAAGAAACGTATTCTAAAACGCGAGAGTTATTAACCTGTGCTTGTGCTAGACTTGGGCGAAGTGAATCTAATAATTCACATGATTTAAATACCACCGTTGAACAATTTCTGGATCAGCAGAAAACCTTCTATGAGGGAGTGAATACGTCGCAGCACGCTCGTTTGCCAAACATTAATATAGAGCCATTCTCGGGCGACTTTAAACATTGGGCCACCTTCCATGAGTTATTTATGCTACAGTGCACGAATATCAAAAACTTAGCAAAGTGCATAAATTACAAATATTAAAAGACGAAGTTGCTTCTTTAATCAGGCATATCCCTATAACAGAAAATAATTATATCGAAGCGTGGGATAAATTATGTAACCGATATTATAAATTGACTCCCATTGTTTCTTCGCTAATCCAAACTTTTTTTGACTAAAAGCCATGTGTTTCTGCTAACGGGAAAGAGTTGCGACGAATTTGCGATACAGCTGATGAGATAACCAGCGGGCTACAAACATTGGAACCAAACGCTGAGTTACGTAATCCATGGCTTATTCACATTTTCCTAGGGAAAATTGATAATGAGTCGAAACAGTTATGGGCAAATGATTCGGTTGGTAGATACTATCCAACATTCAATAGTTTTATGGAGTTTTTTAACAAGAGGTTTGATGCTTTAGAAATTGGGGATACATCAAGTAATACCAAAATCTTTCTAACCGCTAATTCCAACACTATGGCTGCGTATCAATAGTCGAGTAAAAGTCAATTATAAGTAAATTTGTCGGTAAATTCAATTATTTTTGAAAAATAAAAATTCTATGGTAAACTGATCGAAAAATCTGTACTAAAATCTATTTTTTATTTTAAACGAATTACCCGACTATTGGTACGCAGCCTATATATGACTTATAGTCTGTAGACAAGAACACCCGCTGTTCAAATGTCCAGAATTCTAAAACAAAAACATTGAAGCAAGAACAAAATTAACAATAGAAAGAGACTTATGTCGTAATTAATTGCCTCAAAAAAGGTCATGTAAATGCCACATGTTTCAGCAAAGGTTCCTACCTCATGTGTAAAAAGCGCCATACATTACTCCATCAAGGTTCAAACAAAAATCTCCAAGGGTGAAGATCCAGTCATATCTCCACTACTCATCGCATCCTAGTCAATCAGCAGCCCGATGAGAAAACGATGCAATCAACTTCGAAGTCGGAAATCACTATTGATTCAAACCAATACGGTGACAACTAAACTAAAACACAAATAAACACACTATTCATCGGAAAACGCGATACTTCAGCAATTTAGAGCGCTATTGGATTCAGGTTCTCAAACATCTGTTGTAACCGAATACTGCGCCGAAAGCCTAGGCCTTAAAAGAAACCATGCACCCACATCTGTTTACGGTCTAGCAACTACATTAAATCCAGAAAGACGAACAGTTAATGGATTTCCAATTCTGCAATCATCAAAATTTGGCTGCTTACCTGACAAATTGCCAAATGTCATCAATATGCACGCTATGTCTGAGTCCATAGTTAATTCAGCATATGACGACTTACGCCATGAGTTAAAGGAATTTTGGAAAATTGAAGAAACGATGCCCACGTTGTTACCCGCCATGTTTTATGAACAGACAACCAGGAAAAATGCCAGCGGTCAATTTATCGTCAAACTACCTTTTAAAAAATCAAGAGAATTTACTAGGTAATTTGCTTCAAACAGCACAACATTTGACATCAAGTTGAGTTTGATTTTGTAGCGTTGCTTGTAGCATATTTTGCATTGTTGTGATTAACTACATCATCAGTTGCATGTAGTTATTCAGGGTAGGATCACCATTTGAGGATTCACCTTGGAAAGCGCTTGTGTATGTTGGTTTGCTGGTTGGTATTCTGGATGAGCGAAAGTCATTTGGCGTATGCGAAGGTATATTATTCTGCGCATCTAAGTATCGATTTTGTCCTGTGAGTTACTCATTTAAAAGGAGTGAAGCAAAAAAATCGAATACGTACACAGTGAATTATACATAATTATATCTTTGTATTTGTGTTTTCTTTTGTTCGTACTTGTGTTATTTTTATGACATGAATCGGTTTAATTGTCATGGTGCTTATTTCCTTTTCTCAACACATTTCGTCTGCTCTCGAACCGTGGAGTGTCATTATTTAATATGCTAATATATGTTATATTTAATACCTATTTGTATCATAAATTAATTTTATATGTTTTAATAAAATTTTATAAATAAATCTATTTTATGTTTTAAAAATAAAATGTTAATTTTCTAAATATAAAAAAAAATCGACAGTACATAAATTATTTAAAAAGTAACACTATCTTGTAAACAACACAAAAATATGGCGTTTAAAATGGTTAATATGAATAAACAAAACCAATGACACGTGACATACATGTGGAGAAAGCAAACCATTCTATATCATTCCGGTTACACTCATTTCGTTTCACACATTTTGGGACAAAATCGATATACTGATGTAGTTTTATAATGCCGCCTGGGACGTGACAATTGAATAATAATATACGCTATCAGGTAATATACAGTATAGTAACCAAACGTTGAATATTGACGATTGAGAGCTCTTGCTCACTCCCGATAGCCGCTGGTACTGGGCTACTGATTCCCTACATCGTAACGTTGTTTTCCATGGTTGACTCCATTGAGAATTCAGATACCGGGTTCCTTCACTTAGAATTTTTTACTTACTGCCAGGTTTTTTACAGCCGCCTATAAGATGGAGGAGAGATGCTGGTAAAAGCCGCACCTAATATGGAGAACAGGCGCTTCAGGGTTTGCCATGGGTATTCCCCCCTCAAGGCAAGTAGCTAGGCTTTTGCCGCGCCCGTACTCGCGGAGTTATACTTTAGTGTTACCCAAGGTGCAGCGCGAGGAGCTTGTATAACCAGCGCACTCCAATTGCGGGTGACAGATGATGAAAAGTATATTTTTAGGAGAATTCTAAACATCTAATTAAAGAGGGTTATTCTGCGTATCTGTTGGGACATGAATGGTGTGCTTTATTATGAACTCCTGCAAACTGGTCAGACGGTGACTGCAGAACACTACAGCCGACAATTGAACAAACTGAGTGAAGAACATTATAGGTTTGGCCCCATCCAAGTATCAGTTGGTCCGGTCAATGCAACACGCCTTAGTGGATAAACAGTTCAAAACGCTGGATGATGTGCGTAAATTCGTTGATGATTTTATCGCGTTGAATCCTGCAAGTTTATTTCGCGACGGCATTCGTATGTTATCTGAGAGACGGCGCAAGGTCATAAAAACGATTTACAATATTTCCAAGATTAACTTCGTTGTTTATTTTTTATATAAAATAAATTTGCTGAAAAATCTGTAAAATTTAAGTCATACTCCTAAAAAAATGATTTTAAATCAAATTTCGGACAAAATTGACGAGTTTTGATAAAAAGAACTGTATTTGGCCAACATTTAGCATCTCTACAGACCAGGCGGTGTGGACTATTCGGAATAAAACTTCATACTAAATCTTTTTCCAGAAATTGGGAGATCCATGCGTAATGTTGTATACATCTACGTTCCAGAAGCGACAGCTTCCATAGGAGCTTTTAATATTTTTTCATTGAAGGTGAGGAGGAGTAATGATTTTAGGTTTAATTTATCTCTTTAGAAATTAAGTGTGGTGAATTCGAGATCTTTGCACAATACATTTGATGTAAAAAGAACCCGGCTTTTGGTCAAAAAAGTATACCCTCCATTTTTGAAATTGTCATTATCGTATTTGTATATGACCCACGAATTAAACTTGTATGCCAATTAATCACTTTAAAATAAAATTAACTGAGCTAACAAAAAAATCACGTAGAATTTTGTTAAAAATATTTAAAAAAACACGTTTGAATAGAACAATGGTAAAAAACTGAAACTAGTTCATGTTAAATTTAACGGCTTATGACGTTTTAACGGTTGAAAATTTCGAAAATCCGTTGTAGTATTTTTTATTCAGGTTTCTAAACTCGCTCGTCCTATTCTTTATGAAGAAACAATTTGAATATGTTTATAATAATTTGATTAGGTCAGGTCACTACAATTTTTTATTTCAAGGTAATACCAGTAATAATAATTTTCAACTTGACTTCTAGATAATTTGGAAAAAAAAAATTCAAATTTAAATAATTTTTAAAGACCAACGTGGATCAAACTAACCAAAAAGAATTTTTAAAATAGCTTTTTTATATCAAGAATTCGTGTTTCTGAAACAAAACACTACAATACATTAAAACTTTTAAATCAAGTATAATTATTAAAATCCTAATGTGTGTTATGTAAAAACTGTTCCATCCGGTTTGAAAAACGAAGCAAATCTAACGTTACCTGAGGCACCCTTTAATACATACGTTTACATAAAACGATTTTTGATTTCGATTTGATAAAATGAATATAAATTGAAAATCGTTTAGAAATTGGTTTGGGTACATTTTATTTGTAATATTGTCACAAAAAAATTCTACAACAGAATAAGGATTTTCTATTTATTTATTTTACTTATTTTTATGGGTTTTTGAAAACTGTTACAAATATTTTTGTGTTCCGAATTTTATGAGTATATTTTGTATTTCTTTCCAGTTCCATTTGTGTAATGTGTAATCTAACCAATTGATTTTTTTGTAAATTGAACAAAGAACTAAAAACAAAATTATATTCAATATAATTGAAATTATTTTCTATTTGAAAAATGAAGTACATTCTAAAAAAATGTAAAATAAATATCGAGTTCAATAAAATTGCTTCAAAATAAAATATTTGTTCATTAAAAATAAAAATGTATATTTTATGTAGTAAATTCAATTAACAAAATAAACTATTCTTTCGTTTCGGAGTATAGATGATAGTGCTATTTGTCTCGTTAACAGTTATATTATAATATGCACAAATGATTTTTTTTCGGGGGTAATTGGAATAGCAACGGTCTAGTGGATATCGTTGTTTAATTTCGGCATTCAATTAATATATATTGAGAATATCCGTTTTGTATAATGTATATGAAGCTGGCCCGAAAAACACCTTTTCATTTTTGGTGTATTTCTTCGCTAATTTCAATACCATCCCGAAAAATATCAAAATTGTATAGAAACTTCATATCTAATCCCGAAATAATTTTTTCATCTATGTATCTACGAAATTTTCATTAATTAATATGAGAAAGCTAATATTATCCCGAAAAGTCACTAAATTGGTAATGCCATATTAAACAGATAATAATTGTAATGTTTAAAAAAATTGTGTTATATTGTAGATCCTGGCAGAAAATCGTGTTAGTTGCATATAGCGATGACATATCAGCACGTTTACAATAACCATATAAACAACCATCGGGAATTTGAACCTAAAAGCTACCATAACTTGTGTTCAAAATAAACGCAGTCCATTTCCAAATGTTCAATATTAGAGCCTTATCTTTATCCATGTGTTACTATGTTTGCATTGAACTTCTCATTTTATATGAAAAATTGGTTAAATTAAAAAATTAATTGCTGGAATCCAGGACACATCGACTCGAGATTATTTGCTCAAAAGCTAGCTCCAATCATCTCAAATATAACGCCGACAATTCAAGTCTGAGTGGTGAATGTAAAGGTCTGATGTAAAGCAAAACCTCAGCATAGGTTTCATGTCTAAAATGGATCAAATTTACAATTTGAAAAATCGGTTAAATTAAAAATTTAATTGTTGGAATCCAGTAGATATCCCCCTCGAGATTATTTGCTCAAAGTTAGGTCCGTCCATTTCCGATATAACGCCAATAGTTCAAGTCTGAACGGCGAATATAAAGGTCTGATCTAAAGCAAAATCTCGGGATAGGTTTCATATCAAAAATGGGTTAAGTCATTTAAGAAATACGGTATATAATTTTAGTAATTGAAGAGATACTGGCCCAAAATTTTCTAGAGGAAGAAAAATCTCACAAAACGTTTGATTTTGGAAAGTGTTTACAAAAAAACTTTAAATTCCTTCCAAAATTAGAAAAATTCCCAGTAGGTTTCGACATATTTGGAAAATAATTATGAGGCGTATTTAAAAATCACCTGTTTTTTCCGTTTTGTATAATTTGTATTTTTCGGAAAAAATAATTATACTATTGAAAATGATGGAATACACCATCAAAACGTCGAATAAATAAATAAACCATTTAAGCTATATACCAAATATTTTATTTTTACCCTGTACAAAAAATTGCTTATATCTTAAAACAAATTTTCTATAAAATTTCAACAGCAAGAAATCTTTTCATAGGAAAAAATTGGATTTACCGAAAACTACTGGTCAAAAAATTACATTTTTTATAAATCAGAACGAGAGATGTTTTACCATGTTACGCAATATACTCGTACATCTTGTTTTATTCATAAATTAAAATTATTTATTAAAGTTTAACGTTAACGTGATGAAACGATAAATAAATAAACAAAATATTGATAAACTTTGTAAGTAAGTGCAAATATTTAATATTAATTAAAATACCGATCTCAGAGAACGTGGAAAGAGAAGAAAATTTTCTCATCATTTGGAATACTTTCAAATGAAGAAACAATTGAACCATTCATCACTTAGTTCATTTTTGAATAACCCAAGGGGCGGATTATTGAGCATTACGACTTTTGACTTACGACAAATAACGTCAAAAGGCTTTTTTATTTAAAGCATTTTAGGTTGTCGTATTGTCAACGTACACATTTATAAATTCGAGACGCAAGTCGCAATGATTATTAATTTTTTTTCATAGAAATTTTTTCAAAATTAGTTTGAGTCGGGAGTCGTCACTAGTGCTCGTAATAATCAGCCCCAAATTTCTATGAAAAATTAGTGGCTTGAGACGAAAACAACTATCTAAACGTGTCTTTTTGGGTCGTGTGAAATTTTGAGATGACTAGAAAAACCTAAAATACCCATTTGTCGTTTGAAGTGACTATGATTATAATCATATGTGTTAGATGTTTTAACAAGTAAGTCAAAATTTATTACAATGTGGATAACTACCGTTTTAATTGATGACAAATGATATGACTAGCGGAATCGGGGTGAAATTCGTCCAATATTCCATCTTGTAATTAGATAATGCAACATTTTCATTAATTATGCAAAATTTTCACATTGTTAAACTCAATGTAGATAAACCGGGGTGTACCGGTGTATTTAACAAACAACTTTGCTAATTGGGCAATAAGATATAAAGTTCAGATATCAGGCATATCAGGCGTTAATAATTTATCGCAATAACTAGAACTTACGTACGAACTTACATACGTATTATAAATTGCCTTTTGGAGATTAATAGTCTCAAATTAGCGTAGGTATTGACGTAATTTCTCCACTTATCTCCAGAACAGTTTTATGGCATATTATTGATTTCACAAATACAAAGAATACGATCCCATTTTCATTTGTTTGATATTCTGGGTTAGAAATATTTGTTAGGGAAATAATAATTATGAATGAAAGTTGCTATAAAATTAGACATAAAGAAATAATAAACAAATAAAAAATCAAGAGTTTCCTTGTTCTGTGCTTGCGTCGGCATTTGTAAATGGATCAGAGTACCACACTGGCGCAACAGTTGCCCTAAGATTTTATTGCTGAATGCAAAATCCGCATTGGAAACCTTTGGTCCCTCTGGACCTCATTGATTTGGGAAAGGGAATCATGAAAGAAAGGTTTCAAACTTTACCAAAGCACAAAACTATTTAAAATGTAACATATTTGAAATCAAATCACGATAGGTGCGGTCTGCTAAACGGATGTCTCATTGAATACGTTCGTTAATCCAACTGAACATAAATATGATCCTCTGTGGGAGTGCAGTATCCATGGGCCGACTCATCTTCTCCATGTCAGTACTAAAGGCTGGCATGGAGCTATACAATGGCCCCAGATGGTTGTACGTAAATCGGGCCGGTATACATACGTCCAAGGGTTTTGACCCCATTACACATTGTAAACAAACCCTGTACGTGAACAAGTGTATTATCATTTTTGTTGTTACGAAGATTGTTAAAGGATTTTGACAAATTGTATTCTATGATACTTTGGGATGATGTAGAAGGGGCTTTAAAGTCCTAGATAGTTTGCCTGTGAGTGAATTACCATAGAGTGGTAAACAAATTCTGATAACTATTTTATATTATTGTTTAGAGTACAATGTTTTTTACCTTTAAAATAATTCTAAATTAATAAATGTTAATAATAATAATTCTATTACTTTAATGAATTATCTAGAAAGACTATTTCTGAATTGTGTGATAAACATTTGTTTGGTACTCATTTGAAGAAAATACCGAACGCAGCCTAATTATCATAGTCTTAAGGTATAATAATTTATGACAGATACATGGTAATGTAATCGGATCGGAATTACATGATAATATAATTGGATCGTACATATTTATTTAAGAAATGAATATTTTAATCATAATGTTGATTAATGTGATGAAACTGAACTCAAAGATATAATATTGAACAAATTTATTGAACTTTGCTTTTAAAAGTAAACACAATACAAAGTTAAAATTGAATGAATATAGCCGTGTTTATGATTTTAAGTGTTTTTATTAACTAACAAAGTAATAATTTTAAAATATTAACGAACAATACGGTTTTTAATTTATAATTAAACTGAGTAGCTGAAAAATTTTATTCAAAAAATTATCACAATATTCGGGCAGCAAATTGAACAAAATATGACGACGGTCAAAATGTTTCCCGTTACGCAGCTTTTAATCCGTCGGTCAGTGAGTCCCGAGCCTGACACATAGATGGCTAATAAAACTTCTAATAAAAATTCATATGATTTTTTGACACTCAAACTATTAGTACAAGTTATAGTTGATTAAGTTACGCTACTTTTGTGAACATAACAATGCAAAAAATCAATTTCGTGTGTTGATTAAACACTGTTTTTTGATGGCAAAACAAACGTTCAATCAATTATACTCGTAGGGTACAATGCAGCACTAGTAAGTTAAGTGAAATGTTGCTGATTGTTTAAGTTTATTCAACAAGCATACTTAATAAATATTTTATTATTTATATGAAAATCGGAATTTTGTAAATTAAAACATTACCTTATTACCACTAACTATAATAAAAACAAATTCACATCACATTTAAACAAATATTCATACCATCACATGCAAACCGTTGAATAATATTTACCCGTTTAGGTTAAAATGGTTCATTTCAGCATTTAACAACTTCAATGAAAGTAAAAAACCAGAATTGTTGAGTTCCTTAAAACTAACGTGGCTGTTGCTACAATGGTAGGTTTATAAACACTTTTTTAACATATTATTACAATGTTGAGATTTTAAGAACTTACTGCAGTTGTTTTGGATAGTCGCCGCATATCTATCTGATACAATAAGTTACAATTATAAGTTTAATAAAAATATAACATTTTTTTTTTTTTTTGCTTTTCCCTGTACTGTTCTGGGGCCGAGGCTCTCCCAACTCTTTCGCGGTTCGCTTATTTACGTCCTTAGCTTTACGCCTGTATTGCCAATTCGAGGACGTACGGATATAGGTCCGATTTTTATTACCATCTGCACATTGCATAGCTCCATGCCAGCCTATACTGGCATGGAAGATGGGTCGGCCCATGAGCCCCGCACTCCGACAGGGGGTCATAGATGTGTTCCTTCTCATCACAAATCGTAATTTGTTGATGAAAATTCCCTTTGCTTCCTGCCCCTATCGGGATTCGAACCCGGTACCTCCCGATCCAAACGCCAAAGCTTTAACCACTAAGCCATTTGGTCGGTAGTTTCTTGGTTAAGAACTGTGTTCTTGCATAGTATAGTATAATTTCTATCAACCTTAACTGCCATTTATGTTATAGTAGTTCAATTACGTCAGGGCTGGTAGCCTCATTGATGAAAAGTTAATCTAACAACGACCCGTATCCGTTGAGCAAGTTGTATATTTGCAACAAGCACGGTTTCGTTAGTACATTCCACCTATGACGTAATACTAAAGACATTAAAGACATCGTAAATCAATAGTCGCATTAAGCAGTTGAACTATATACAGGGTGTTACTGGTATAGTGTGCAGCAGTATGAATATTCAACATTGTTAAAATAATAAATTTTTAGAAATTGCTTTGTGTGAATCATTTCTGGAACATTCTCCATCCAGAACAAATACATTTCACGCACTAGCATTTGTATGTCCCTACCTACTATAACCCTGAATAATAATTAGTAAGTCATTTTGAAAATTTCAAATAATTTTAGCTCGGATCCATAAAAATAGTATAGGCTTATTAAAACATTCTGAATTCTTAGACAGTAGAATTAGAATTCTGACTTGTTCAATAACACAACATTTAATGGCAAAGAATTATGTTAACGAGTGTTATTAACGTGTTTTCTGTTTTATGTTGTACATATATCCACTTATCGCAATGAACCAGCTCAAACTATGTTCGTACACATATGCTACAAACATACATAATTATCGTCATAATTAACCATTAAGTTCTAATGCAAATTTTTGAATGACTTGAAACAAGAATTCTTACATTTTATTGTTTAAATTACGTGTTTTGCATTATTATTGTTACCACAATAATAATTTCTCAGAAATAAAATGTTAATTTCACAACTTTTCTGATTGTGCAAATAATTTCCAAGGGTCGTAAATAAACGAGCTAGAATATAAATTTTAGTTTCAAGCCGAAAATTTTTAAGAAAAAAATTTAAACAATCCAAATGGAATTTGAGAGGATAGTTTTGCCTGTATTTATGTTTTCTGCTGTCTTTTCATGTGGAGGTATGTATATGTCGGTAAAAATTCTTTAAATCACATTAAGATTTTAATTGTGCGATAATAATGTTTGTTGATATAAAAAAATTTGGCGTACGGCAATTTGTTGTTATACAGTCTTGTCATAATGTTTATGTTATTTTATGGTTTATTAGAATTCGTGTGAGTTACACACAAAGACTTCAAAGACTAAAAAATACGATCGGTATTTTTATTATCTCGCTTTATGCACATTAAAATTCCAATAACTTGAATTTTTTTAATGAACTCAAAACTAAATTTTGTAGACTCCGGTTTATAAAATGATATTACTACTACTAAACCGTGAGGTGAAACGTATCTGTAGAACTGCTCTACATTAGCTATCCCTTCTTAAAATTTCTGGTTCCTCAGTAACTTAACCGAAAACCAACCACATTAAAAATTTAACGATCAAATCAAACAGAAGATTTCCTATTTTATTTTAAAATAATTTCTTAACATTAAACGGCAACATTAAGCTACTGCGATCATCCGAGAACACAATGAAAAATTAAATTAAAATCATAAATTAACTAACACAAATATTAAATTTTTTATAGTTTTTGTTAAATGACCATAACACATTTTTTCACATACTGTACGTACATAAAACAAAATTCATATTTTTTTTATTATGTTACAAAACACATAAATTTTTTATATAATCATAAAAATATAAATGACATTTCATTAAAATAATTTAAAACTTTTCAACATAATTAAAAGGGATTAAACAATATCAGAGTCAAAACTAATCATATATTTTTATAGTTTTTTCCATAAAAATAAATTAAATTAAAAACTAAATTAACGCATTAAATTCTGTCTGATAAAATATTTGGGGTTTTATGGGTTTGGTTAGTTCAAATCCAAAGATCACTGTGTAACTCTGATTATTCAGCATTTCGAGTAAGTAACTGACAAAAATGAATTACACTAAATAACACTAAACTACTTGTATTTACATTAATTTGCATACTTTTCACACTAAACATTAAAAACCCGTTTTAGAAAATTTATTAATAAGATCAAAGAATAAAATTTATATGTTGATAAATGGACTTATTGATGGATCCTATTCAGTATTTTATCAATTTATTATGGTGCTACAAAAAATGGCAAATTACACAAATTTATTCAAGTTTTTTTAAATAATGTGTCAATCATATCATTGCTTGTGAGGTGAATAATGATATATACTCGTATTGTGTCAAACTGACTTAATACTTTGAAACGTAAAAATTTAACAAA
This sequence comes from Nephrotoma guestfalica, assembly GCA_963691935.1. Lineage (NCBI taxonomy): Eukaryota > Metazoa > Arthropoda > Insecta > Diptera > Tipulidae > Nephrotoma > Nephrotoma guestfalica. The sequence continues at coordinate 169,826,012 of OY829913.1, read as the reverse complement.
TTGATGAGCATTTTCTTGCCATATTGGGTAAAATCATGACCATGGCCAACGTCATACAAATTTTAAACTTTGAAATCTATTTAAAAAATTTGATATGAAATTAACGATGATTTCACTAATCATGATACCAACAACTGGCTGGTCTGACAGTCGTCAGTTTATTATAAAACACTGTGTATCATCTTCAGAAAAGTAAAACCAGTACGGTTAATTTAAAATATTGGGCGCTTTCAGATATTCGTTTCTGAGTGAAACAAATATCTTTCCATCACAGGTTTAGCATCTAAGTATTTTCCAATTCAGTTTTATTAAGAATGCATTATCTAACTTCTAATAAAACGAAACCCTTATAATTTTGATGTACAATAAAAGATAAAAGCCAAATTTTTGTTTGAATTGATCTAGTATTCATGGTTTATTGCCAAAACCATTTATTTTGTGTCCGCCGTAGTGTAGTGAGAATACACGTATTTATATTATTAAATTGTACGATCTACGGTCATTAACTCCGTAACACTATTTAAGAACAGTGAGAAGAATCACTGAGCTGGCGAGCTTTCACTCTTGCTACGCATGAGAGCTTCAACAATAGACCGGAAACGAGAACAATCGATGCCACGGACAGACGTCCATCACAACCAAAAAAAAGCTTGAACTTCGTATTTACCAATTTCACTGAAAGCGGTGATACCTGATCCTGGGACGCTATTGCAGTCGACGAGTGTGTGACCATTGCCAGTGTTAGAAAGTAACTGCGTAAATGAATTGGAACCGGTGAAAGATTGAAGATTTGATGTGATCTTTTTTATTATTTGTTATTGATTTAATAAAAGTTTTTATTGTTGGATGTTGATCTGATTTCAAGTTTTATACAATTTGCTTTTGTTAGCAAATTTTGAAACAAATCGACAATTACTTTATTAAACGTTCGAACTGTTGGCTTACAACTTCTATGCAGAAAAACAAACGTTGTCTAAAAAAGTCTCATCTTAGTTATTCAGGAGGCCTATTATGAACTTGATGCAAACCGAATCGCATTTCGCATTTCTTGTGACTTAACGAGCTAATAGCTCGTTAATAGCTTATGAGCTTATTATGAAATATTATTATCGCATATCGCATTTCCCTTATTTGGGAAATTTATTTTCTGTGATGAGGATGAAGAACAGGAAACTGTAAATATGTAATACGAGAATCAGACGAAATGTACTGCGAAACGAATCATGTCCTTTGGGTATTCCCGAGAAAAAGTTAGTTTATTATTAACACTACCTATTATTTTATTAATTTAATTCTATTACAGGTCCAATATATATATATTAATTATTATTAAAATAAATAGTAAAATTTTAGTGTAATAAAAAACAGTTTCAATAATTTATATAAAAATATTAATTAACATTTAATTATATTTTATCGCCGCATAAAATATTGTTTCACTACTCAAATGTGATATCCGATTGCTATTGAGCAGTCGCATTTATCAATTTTATTTCGCAAAAATCCGCAGGTTGATTTTATATTATGGCGCATCATGCGATTGAGAGCGCTTAATATACGAAAAGTGAATACCAAAATGCTATATCGCATGAAAATGCGAAATGCGATCCGCTTCTCATCACGTTCATAATAAGCCCCTTGCTCAATTATGCTCTAGTTTTTATGACATTCATCGAACATTTTAGCACTTTCTCGTGTTAATAGGTCTTTCGGTTTCGTATAACCCAGTAACTAAGAATTCTCAAATTCATATACTCTGTTCTTGTCGTTGTAGTATTTAATATTTGTGGTTTACCACTGATGAGGGCTCACAAATAGATTAAATGGTTTTCGTTTTACAACTGACTCGTTTATTAGTTTTCTTTGATATTTATACATTGATTTTGTTTACTTAAGCATAATCAACAATTATAATTTTATACATATCTTATAAGTTATTATATGTATGTAATGTATGCAAATACAATAATTTTGCTTATCAATCAATATAGTACACGTGAGGTGACAAGTGTATTATGTGTATACATCTTATTTAATATGCAGAAGACGAAATATAAAAATACTTAGAAGGAGCAAAATTACTAAAGTTAAAAATATTATGTAAATAATATTATGTTGAGTATCAACAACTCTACATCTTATTTCGAGGGCTTACACCAAATCTATTGGCAGTCTTCTATCATACTCCAAAGTTATTTGGTAAAATTTTTGTATTTGACAATAATATAAAAACTTATCACCCCAATTACGATAGTCGCGTCACATCATATTATGTGACTAGTCACTATTATGTGACTCTTAGTCGCAACTTACGCCTATTGTCTTTTTGGGGACCGGTCAAAATTGCATATTTTAAAACGGCATTTTTAAAAACGGCATTTTTCTAAACGGCATTTTTCAAAACGGCATTTTTCTAACCAGCATTTTGCAAAATGGCTTTTCTCAAAATGGCATTTTTAAAACGGCATTGTTGAAAATTGGATATTTAAAAACGACATTTTGCATAACGACAATTATCGTTTATTTAGATTCTCTTTAATACATATAGGGTGTCACAGTACCGGTCAGATCTGACATATCGGTTATTTTGGCTCTGGCAATACTTATGTCATTCTTTCTTTGACAGAAACGTCAAGTAGTTGACGAAATGAGACGCTTAACGCTTCAACAAAAGTGGGAAATGTTGGAAATTTACTTCTACAACAAAGAAAATTGGTTCAAAATCGCAAAAAAATGTCGTACAAAATTTGGTCAAATCACGGGACTCACCCAACGGTATCAAGAAGTGTGTGCATAAAGTGCGTGATACGGGCTACCTAGTCGACAATACAATGCGTACCCGAGCTCGTCGTGTTCGTCCATCGGAAAATATCGCCGCTTTGGCCGAAAATGTGCGCCAACGGCCGAGAACATCAATTCATCATCGTGCATCGGAAATTAGCATCAGCCGGTCTCCCATGCAACGAATTCTGCGTAAAGATCTTGGTTTGTGTCCCTATAAAGTTGAATTGGTTCAGCAATTGAAGCCCCGTGACCATCCGCTTCGATATCGATTCGCCTTGTGGGCCTGCGACAAACTCGAAATTGATGAGGATTTTGCTCAAAAAATCATCTTTTCGGGCGAGGCGTATTTCTATCTCGGTGGGTTCGCAAACAAACAAAATTGTCGTATTTGGGGATCGGAAAATCCAAAGGATATGTGGAAAAGCCAAAGCATCCATTGCGTGTTATTGTTTGGTGTGGCTTGTGGCGTAATGGATTATTGGGCCGTATTTTTTCGAAGATGAGGCCGGCGCGACCGTTACGGTCAACGAAATCAACTACTGCCACATGTTAACTTCTTTTTTGGGGCCATATCTTGAAGATATTGATTTGGACGACCTTTGGTTTCAGCAAGATGGTGCGCCATGCCACACATCGGGCGTTATAATAGCGAAACTGTGTCAAAAATTCTAAGGCCGCATTATCAGTCGAAATGGTGACGTGAATTGGCCGGCAAGGAGCTGTGGTTTGACGCCATTGGATTTTTATTTGTGGGGTGCCATGAAGACCAAATATTATACGGATAATCCACAATCAATTGAGCATTTGAAAGCCAATATTGAAGCAACCATTGCCGAAATAGATTCGCACACAAACCAAAATGTGTTCAGAAATTGGACCGATGGAATGGTGTACCCCAAGGCCAGCCGCGGCTCCCATTTGAATAAAATCATTTTCCATACATAACCAGGAGGATGTACTCCATACAATCAAATTAAACCGTTTTTGTTTTATTAAATTTTTAAATCTGAACTTCTTATTGGAACACCCTTTACATATATAATAAATTTTAACTTAATACCAATTACATACTAAACTGATATATTTCCAGCAATTGATTTAATAATACATGGTGGGCCATCTAACTTTTTTTTAACTAGCGGTTATTTTGAGTATGGTAAGGGTTATGTCACTTCTGATTTAGCAGAAAGTTAGTTTCCTTCCTTCTGCTGAACGAAAATGGTTGTGTATCCGCTTGAACAACGCTGGGCAATATTGAAACATTATTTCGAAAATCATGGTAATGTTGCAGAATGTGTGCGAAAATTGCGCGCGAAGAAACGAAGCGCTGGGAGCTCCACATGTGCGTTATTTTGTGAATAAAGTTAAAGAAACAGGCTTACTAATTAATAAACCAACACGAACCAACAAGCAGCCAACCAAGCGTACACCCGGAAATGTTGATGCTGTAGCCGAGAATGTGCGTGAGTCGCCGGGAACGTCAACTCGTCATCGTGCTCAAGAATTGAACATTTCACGCACAACATTGCGACGGATTCTGCATAAAGACCTTGATATATTACTGTATAAAGTTCAATTGGTTCAGGGATTGAAGCAGAGAGACCACCCATTGCGTTTTCGGTTCGCTGAGTGGGTTTGCGATCGACTTGAAGAAGATGCCGATTTTGGCAAAAACATCATCTTTTCGGATAAGGTGCATTTCCATCTTGGCGACTATGTAAACAAGCAGAATTGTCGCATTTGTGGTACGGAGAAACCGCACGTGATCGTAGAGAAGTCGATGCATCCTCAACGAGTGACTGTTTGGTGTTGATTTTGGTCCGGTGGCATCATTGGGCCATTTTTGTTTGAAAATGAGCGAGAAGCCGCCGTTACTGTCAGTGGTGAGCGCTACCGCGCCATGATAAATGATTTTTTGTTCCCGGCACTTGAAGAAGAAGACATATTCAACATTTGGTTTCAACAAGACGGCGCTCCGTGCCACACAGCACACGTTTTAATTGATCTTTTGCGCACTGTCTTGGAAGATCGAATTATCAGCCGAAATGCTGATGTGATTTGACCGCCTCGGAGCTGTGATTTGACGCCGTTGGACTATTATATTTTGAGTGCCGTCAAACATAAGTGTTACGCCGACAAACCAGCAACGATTGACGCTCTCAAGAATAATATTCGCATTGCCATTGAAGGCATAATGCCGCATACCATCGAAAATGTGCTCAAAAATTGGACCATTGTACCATTTTTTTATATTTTTTTTAAACAGAACAACCAAATAATATTCGAGTACAACAAATATAATTCACGACTGCAAAGGCAGCGAAAGATGGGAATTTAAATTTGTTCGGTTAATGGAAATTGGTAAAAACTGAATAATTTTGGGATGCGGCATCAATAACAATTAATTATTATAAGTTTGAAACGCAGTAAATATTAATGTTCGTTGCTGCTGAAATATTCGATACATTTTAGTAGGTATTTCCGTTGCACTTCGCCCACTGTTTCTAAGTAACATCAAATTAATAAAACTATTACAAACTGTTTGTCACAGAATATACATATATACCAGGTGACTTATGTATAAATATATACCTGAGCTTCGATGTAGTATATGTATACACGATATTCTGATGTAAACGTATGCTATACACCATATTATATAGGTGCGATAAACATAAAATTGTTGTGATTTCTTAAAAATGTACTATCTTGGGCAGGACCATAAATAGGAAAAACCCCTCAAACAAAAATTGTGTAGTGACGACGTACGTTAGTAACGCTACATATCTTGAAACTAATATCTTTGAATCGAATTTTTCCATTAACCCCATAAATTAAGAAATACTTGCATGAGATGTATTGTAATTGTAGTAACTAACTAGAACTTCGAAGATCTATATAACAGTTTAAGTGAAGGAGAATATTATATGCATACTAAATCTTCAAATAATTTGTAATTCCAATGAAGGTAAATATCTTTCTTATAACATACCTACTAAAGTTTTTATATAAAACATGTAGAACAAATTTGTCATAATCAATTTCATTTCATAAATTTTATTCAAAATCCTTTGTAAATTCAACTCTTCCACAGGAACATGTGAAATTTGATCTTAATCTAATTTGATTTTGATCTAGGGTGTCATAATCCCTAAAGACCTATCATGTTCAAAGAAAAGAAAATAATAAAGAAACTGACGAACACAATTTTCGCAGCGTAGGCCCTGCGTACCAATTCAGTTGGAAGAGGGCCTTGGCAGAAAGGGAGTGTCCTGCATATGGGCAGGGTTACTTTCGAAGCTCCCGCTCTTAGATTTTGCTTAGAGCAACCAAGGGACCTCGCCACTGATTGGTTTTCAGTCGCATGCCTACCACATCACTTTACTTACCGATCGTTCTTGGCTGCATCCCTTTATGTTAAACCCGTAATCACTATGTAAAGACAAAAACTTAGACACATTAAATCTTTAATTGTGCTAAAATAAAATAAATTTATTTTCAAAAAACACAACTTCAACAAAAAATACAAAAAAAGACAACTTATAACTTTTAATTAAATATAAACTAATACCCGGGCTCACTGTCCCCGCAAAGCCCAACTCCCTCAAACAAATTTGTACTTTTATATATATTATCGATAAACGATTTTTTGTGCTTTCATCAAAAAAATGTAAAAAGGCAATGTCCAATAACGTAAAATCAATTTCGGAAAGCTTTTTTTCAAATCAATAGATTGCACGATGCTTGCAATTTTTGATTATTTTCAATAGAAGAGTTACTCATGCCATTTACCTCAAAAACATTTGCTTCTGCATAATCAATGCATAGCGATCGTGTTGCATTGACTTTAAATATACGTTCATTCAGCCACTGCATGAGGATATACCGTGATTGGAGTACGGATACACAAAAGAAAATGCGAAAAATCGGCATGGTAGATATTTATGATATAATGTTGAGATGTTACCTGGAAGGTTATGCCAATAGGTAATTTTTAAATGTTTAAATTAGGGTTGGTAATGAAATTGGATAGAATTCCGTTACAAAAGTAAACGCTATGCAGCAAAGCTCGAACTAAAACAACTAAAATTAGAAACTCTACAAAATCGTAAATAAATATTAGTAGTTAATTTATTTTAGTTAAGCAAAATTGAAATATGACAATTGGAGAAAGTGGACTTGATCTATGTAATATTTTTTATATTTTTATAAATTTAATATTTTTTTAAATAAATAAATAAAAGATACATAATACAATATTAAATTTTATAAGACATTTTATATTTCATTAAACTACGGCCATTGATCTTCTAATTTTGAAGTCCAAACAGATATTGTGTTAAGGTACAACAAACTTTAAAAATGTATATTGCCTTTTGAGATTTATAATAGATATCCCTTACTGACAGTAAGCCATCGAAAATGGCCTTTAAAAACTCCAAAAAGCCTTTCAATTATTATCCGTAGTTTGGAGAACAATATATTGAATTTGGCTATGGAATAGCGGTTGACCTTCTACGAGGTTTCAACTCGCCAATAATTTCACTAATGACGTACATAAATGCTTTCGTGGATAGTCTAAAACGTTTTTTGAACCTAACATTATTAAGAAATAAATAAATGAATGAATGTTCTATCGCGAATTATTCTTACATTTTCGCCGATAACTCAAAAACGTTTGAATTATCCCGAAGGATTCTTCTTTGTATTGCTGGCGCTGGGTTCTCGTTATCACTATCGTCATCACTGTACCAAATTGCTACACTGTTCATATTTACATTAAATCAATTAATTTAATTGGTGTGGATATATCAAATGCTTTTGTTTTCGTTTAAATTTATTTACGACTTCACATTTGACAACTAAAACAAATATTGAATGCAGTAATACACAATTTAAAAATAGCGTTTCGCTTTTGGCAATACTAAAATGTGGTCCGAAAGTCTTACGCGGTGCGGTTTTCGAATCGGATTCAACTTTCGCAAATTTTTGAGATTCGAATTACGCGATAACCCACCTGTTTTGCAACAATGTCAATTCTTATGTAAAAAATACATTTTTTTTTTTTTTTTTATTTTTTTTAATTGGTAACTATGCGATCTGTTTTGGGGCTCAAGGCTCACCCTGCTCTTCCGCGGTTATGCTTTTAACGTCCTTACTTTACGCCTTGCGGCCAACTCGAGGACGTACGGCTATAGGACCGATTTTAAGACCATCTGCACATTGCAAGCTCCATGCCAGCCTATACCAGCATGGAAGATGGGTCGGCCCATGAGTTTTGCACACCGACAGGGGGTCATAGATGTGTTACATTTCACCACAGATCGAAATCTGTTGATGAAATTTCACTTTGCATCCTGCCCCTATCGGGATTCGAACCCGGTACCTCCCGATCCAAACGCCAAAGCTTTAACCACTGTGCCATTTGGTCGGTCAAAATCTTATTTATCCGTTGGATAAACCGAACAAAAGATAATATCATTGCAAAGAGTACCAGGCTGCGGTAAATCAACATGGATTATAAATTCACATTCAATCCGAAAAACGGTTATCTTGGGAGCCCAAAATCAAATACCATACATTGATAAACTTAACTACGTAAGCATGCTGTATATTGATGCAAATAAATACACCACAAGCTCTATAAATATAAGTACAAAGTTACGGTCATCATATCAATTATGCCTTATTACAACTCTATAAATTTTTAAATTGATCTACAATTTGATCTTCTTGGGGTTTTATCATATTTATCTTTAATATTAATTTACTTACCATTTTTATATACTGATCTAAATATTCACCTACCTGGTTCATTTATTTATTGATATAACAATTTTAGTAGAGGAAGGCGCATATGGAAGCATTATAAATGAACAACAACCACAAAAAATATTTCCATTAGGCATAAAAACCTCAGATATAATCATAACAAGTTGTTCAGCTGCATCATCTCTGTAATCGAAGATTAGTATGTATGTACAGAAAAAAAGCGCGGGAACACGATAACAGCGAGGTGTTGTAAAAAAATTTCATCGTACTTATATCAAAGTATAAGTTAATTAAAATAACTAAAATATATCAATTTAATAAATAATCATCAAGTTAAAACGATCTAATTAAAATTTGCTATGCAAATCTAACTAAATAAAAATGCATGAATCAAGACATTAAAATTGTACACGAGAGGAATTTTATATCATACGAGTACACTTTAGTATAGAAACATAACTTAAAAAGGTGCTCCTATTATGCTTCTATGATAAATACATAAAACAAACAAAAAACTATCAATTAGATAAAATATCTGTGTGAATAAAGCAAAATTGTGCTATTAATTCAGAAAAATTTAAAAATTGGTAAATAAATCAAAATAATTGGCGATGAAACTTTTTGTATGTATTTCAAATTATGGTAGCTGTGATACGGCGGCCACCAGCCTATTATTTATGTCATAAATAATATAAAGTGAAACGGTACAATCACAAGTAATACCGTAGTATCTGTTATTGACCGTGTACTTTATATTAAATTGTGGTGAACATTTGGAAAATGCATATTTCGAAAGCACGCTGGGTACCAAATACAAATAAATCTGATCGAATACGTTTGTCAATAAATTTTCAACGATACGATTTCATCGTGTAAACTGTGTCAATTCACCTAGAGTAGTAGGCAGTACTGCTTGATACGACATATTTAATATATGACGAGAGTTTTATAGCGGTGATACCGGGTATTATTATTTTAATGATTAACACTTACTACATTTATTATTTATTTATTTATAAATCTTGTTACAAGCTGGCTACTGCCAACCTGCAGATATCACTAAGCACCTGTAGAGGCCTCCACGGTGATTTTTGCCGGCTACGTTCTCAGGGAGAAGTGCTAAGGTCGTGGGGTTTGAGGCATACAGGGCTCCTGGCTTACACCGTGATGGTACAGAAATTTAGGGGGAACGCAAATAATAAAAAGATGTACCCGGAGTTCCGCCGAAACTCGTCGGCCGGAACCTGAGGAACGAACACAACGAAATTATAAACCGAGAGAGGTGCCTTGGTGCGCGCATCCATCCGTATTCAAACGGGGACAAGCCCTGGTTACGAAATCGGATGGGGGCACGATGGGACCAAATTATAAACCGAGAGCGGTGCCTTGGTGCGCGCATCCATCCGAATTCAAACGGGGACAAGCCCTGGTTACGGAATCGGATGCGGGCATCAAGGGACCGCAAACTCTACGCCGACACAGAGGGAGTTTCCGCTCCCATACACCGAAAAAATTTAATAATTCATTTTATTTTCAGGAAAGAAAAAACACAAGAAAAACAACTTCCCCCTCCACCCGCACCAAGAGAAAACGAGAGAGAGAGAGAGAAACGATGCGCACCGAGCGTGCACCCGCTGTGCGGCGCTCGATTACAAAAATATTTAGAATTTTAATATAATAAAAAAAATATAAAAAAAATAAAATCAAAAAAAAAAAAAAATTAAAAATATAAATAAAAAAAATTGTACCTTAATATATATATATAAAATAATGGTGCGGCCTTGCGCGGCCGTCATGCCACAGGTGATGTGCCACACCCGGACCGTTGCGCTGCCTTTCACCGTTACCAAAAAAAACACGAAAACACGAGGGGCCGGTTGGCCACCCGTATGTAGCGACCTTGTGCGGTCGAACGTTGCGGGGCCTTTCCCCGATACCAAATAAAACACCAAAAAAACACGAGGGGCCGGTTGGCCACCCGTATGTAGCGACCTTGTGCGGTCGGACGTTGCGGGGCCTTTCCCCGATAAAATATACGCCTCGATAGGCCGCCTTGTATGTTGGGTGTCTTCCCACCGTCAATAGATTTGGCCTCGATAGGCCGCCAAAATGTTGGGCGTCTTTGCGCCGTTAACCCAAAAATGCGGATAGCCTTGTGGTTGGCCACCCGTAACCGTACAATGTTGGGCGTCTTTGCGCCGTTATCCAAAAAAAAATAATAATGTAATGTACGAAAATGGATGAATTTTTTATCCAACAAAATTTATGTGTTAACCCAAGAACTACACTAAAAAAATTTTTCACACATAAAAAACGTTTTTCCGTTAAATTTCTATTCCTTTTCGTTTTGGGATTTTCACTTTTCTTTCGTATTTTTTATAAATATATATATGTATATATAGATTTCTAGCACTCACTGATCTTTGTATTTTTGGAAACTATTATTAGTTATTTATTACTTATTTTTCATGTAGTTTCCAATAAAAAAAATTACAAATTAAAATTCAAACGTTTAATATTTTGTTTTTTATTTTTCCGAAAATTTTAATTTATCACAAAAAGCAAATTATAATATAATATATATATACCAAATTCCAAACTCGACTAATAAAAATCAAAACTTGACTATCTTTAAAAATATAAACTTGACTGTACAAAATTCAAAAATCGACTACCATTACCAAAAAAAAATTCTCACGCCGCACAAACGACGCGCAAAACATTCCAGAAGAATTGTCTTTCTTCTCTGTCTCTCGTTTACATCAATTCGCATTGATGTAAACGAGAGGCATATAAAAAAAACATTCTTATGAAATGTTTTGCTTTACACACCACTCGATGTACATCGCTCTCCCTCTCTCCCATTTTCGTACAATCACTACCAACCAAACAAAAAAGAAACACACAGGAATCCATCCAACATTAACCGCGTTTAGATATAAATAAAAACAGGGTAAAGAAACGTAATCAATTAGGGCAAAGAACCCAGTTGCGACAGTACAGTCGTAACAATCTTTAAAAATATAAATTTTCACTATAATTATTATTCTAACATTAGTAAACATTAATGGTGGACGATTGTTCGCGACACTTTCACTTTTATTTTATTATGAGACTTGTGTCTCATACATTTATCAAAACTCGACTCGTTTCTCATTTCTTTTTCTCGTGTAATTGCTTGATTTATCGATAGTCGATAAATATCGAGATTCGCGAATGTAGATGGCGAAATAGCTCAGTTCAGCAAAACGTGCTATTCCCCTTAACAAAGCTGCGCGGTGTATAAATATTTTTGTTACGAAGAGTGTTACGAAGTGAAAAGAATTTTTGAGCCGCTACATCACTCCCCTTGAAACGGTTAGCCTCTTACCTATTGAGGCCAGCCCGGTTTCACAGAATTTGCCACTACCCATGTTCGCACTCCTTGCGGCATTTATTCCCGCAGCTCAGTCTTTTAGAGGAAAATGGCGTGGGTATTGGAGTGCATGGATAGCGGCCTTGCTAGCCGCAGAAGAAAGAGGGAACAATTGAGTGGGGTAACGGGCCCCTACATAGTGGCAGTGTCGTCGACCCGTTATGCGGATCGAGTCGACCGAGGTTGTATATTATGGTGTTTACACCACCATATTAGATCAACTAATACGAAAACGAAAATATATTGGCCTCGGGCCCACAAAAGAAGTTAGTAAGTATATTTTGGGTACCACGGCGGTTTTGGCAGAAGGGGAAAGAGTGCCTATGTCACAACATTCCCGTCCCGAGAGACAGCCAAAAGAACACCCTGCTACCTGGGCCGTGAGAGTTAGTATGGTGAGCCCGATATACTTACCAATTTACCGCTTTGTTCTTCACCGCAACAAAAACCCCAAAAAAAACACACAATATTTTACTTTACGTTAGACTACACAGAAAACTTTATTCACCAAAAAAAATACAAAACAAAAACTAAAAAAAACTAGGTATTTAACTTAATTATCCGCCGAGCTGAGCTACTACACGGATAATTAATGTTCACTGACTGCCCTTAACCAAGAAAATTTCGCGGTATTTATTCCAAAATTAATTACTTGTTGAGAGAGAGAATTTACATTTTAACCCAGTGATTAAAATTGTTCTCTCAATCAACTTACATTTTATTTTTGATGACAATCCAGAAAACTTTTAGAAACCGCGCATGTTGTGAATTTCCGGCTCGTATATGCTACTAGCGGAAGTTTGTACAACAACAAATACAAATGGTTTTGATTTTCACATAGGTTAACGTATTCGTAAATATGTCAACGCTATACATAAATAAACCACTTGCATTTATCGTGTACTTGAAAAATGTAGAGATGTCGAATTACATAAACTATTTACGCTTACCCCACAGAAACTCATTAAAAAAAATTCTAACATGAATTAATTAAATGGCCTTGTAGTAAATAAACGGAAAAAGAAAATGTGAAGACGTAGCATGACTGGTACATAAGTTAGATATAGTTAGAGAATTATCTCCAAAGTCATGCAGATAAGAAAAATTATTAGTTTTTTGTTTGGGATAGGTTAGTAACGGAATTAAATAGAATTCCGTTACAGCGTGGGGAAAACCCAATCCCTGAGAATGAAAAGAGATCTCATGCTCCGTTTAGGGGGACGTGGTTTAATGAGTCAGTCTGTAGGTACTTGAAGTAGCCCAACGTGGCGGACGCCCCACACCCTGAGAAAGTCTCAAAGCCGGGCACTAAAACTTATCTAATTTCCTAACACTAAAACTAGTAACATCAGTTTATTGTATTTCATCTGCAATCGGTATATTCAAGTATTACAACTGATGACGGCGACAAGTACATGGCCGAAATTGATCTTGTTATTATAATTATTAAGTTTACTTAATATCTTTGTATATCATAAATATTTTTTTCATATAAAATAAAAGTGTAAATACTTTTCGAATAGTTTTTATAAATTTCAAATAATAATCGTGTTTTATTGTTTAATTTAAAGGGAGTTGTAATTTGTGAAAATCAGTGCACATTAATAAAAGGACAATGTCTAATAAAAATGTAAACTAAAACTAGTTACCTATGGTGAAAAAAAAAAATTCTTGGGCCTTAGACATTGTTTAGATTTCAAAAATTGATTGCTGCCTTAATAAAAATATGTAACCATGTTACTTTACGTTAATTATTACTACTACATATATAATATATATCATTCTTTAACTGCTATTCTGCCACGGGGTCCTCTCTCAAAGGCTGATGCGTCTTCTTATCCTTCGTTTGGTTGTCGTTTGCATTCGCGTTTGTGTGTTGGAGGCTGGCTGTCTGGTTGCTAGATACAGCAACTTGCTGATGTGTCTCCTCTTCCACCAGGCGATGGCGAACAATACCAGCAGCACTATAGTTATCCCTGAGCTTGAGTAGTGTGACAAATCGTGGACGTTAAACTGGTACCAGGTTTCCTCTTGCTGTAGGACTCGGACAGCTGACAGAATTTCCTCCATCTCAGGGTCCAGGTCTTCAGAATCCAGCGTGCCAACCGATTTCCTTAGCTTCTGAGTTATGTTGAAGCTAGGTAGGAAATAGGCATTTTGTTCCGAGACGTAAATCTTCTGGCTCACCAGCAAATAATCCTTCCCCATCAGTTTACAGTCGGGGCTCAGACTAAGTATTCCACTTCCTTGTATAGCCGCCCGCTCCACCGTACCATTGCACATCACATTTACGGTTTCTGTCTGCGCCAGGGCCATGATCCACGTATTGGCTTGGCTAAGTGGACTAATGCTGGTTCTTTTATTGGTGGATTGAACGGTACACTTTTCTAATTTCAGCTCCTCGTGCAATAACAAGCTGATTTCACATGGCCGGCCTTCCTCATGTGTGTTAAATACCGCATGTTCACGCTTACAGACATGTTGTTCATCTTCCCACTCTTGGCACTCTCTGAACTCTAGGTACTGCATCTGGTAATACCAAGTTTGCTGCTGATTTACGAGTATGAACGGTGATGTGGGTTGCAGAGAAACCATACGATCCCCATGAACAGTCGGGACTGGATATACTTTGTAGATTCGGTACTCTTCAGGATCTAGTAGTGGGACGCGGAGCTCAAAAATCAAACGTTGGTTCATTACTCTGGCTGTCACCCTCAAATTTTTATAGAACTGTACACAATGCTGTTGGTACCTTGGAATACGCAAATGCCTGGGTAACCAGGACTCTAGTTTGTTCAGCTGGTTCTGAAGTTGAGAGGGTGTTATTAATCTGGTATTAATATGACCCTGGTGTAGGTCAATCATTACATCAATTACAGCCTCCTGCATTTCCTTGAAGATAGTAATTTGTGTGGTTAATTGGAGCATTGTGTCCACAAATTCGGCATGACTGGTCAGTGAGCTTATTTCACCGTGCAGCTGGTGGTATTGGGTTTTCGTCTGTTCTTGCTGCTTCCGCACTAAATTCACGGTCATATCCACTATATGCGTCTGTTGTCTGGTGAGATCACTAACATGTACCAGTCCCCTCTGTAGGTCATTGATAACAGCCTCATACTGCCGTGCTGATCGTTGGTCCAGTACCCCAAAGGTCTCGCTCATGAATGTCCCAATAAATTCCAACGAAGCTCGCCGTGTTCGTTTAGGCTCTTGCAACATCGCATTACGGTCCTGCATGCCATCAATCATGACTTGTAGTGGTTGTAACAGGACCTCGCACGGCCACTCTTTGTCGGGGAACCACGTAGCTCGGGTATGGTTGGCGCTTTGATCGCTGTGCCCTGCACAAATTTGATGAGCCCAGCCCATCACACTACGGATGCTTTTCCACTCGTGCCAATAGTTTTCGAGATTATAGTATAGGACCAATTTCCAAACGTCCTGGGTAAGACTGCCTTTTCCCAACTCTTCCAAATAGATTCCTGGATGGTGAGTAAATTCTAGGTACTCCATGTTGGCTGCAGCCAGCGAATCCCCCAAACACACTAAACTTGCTGCTGTAACCCCCTGCATCTTTGATTTCACGCGCTGTTGGCGTCTCGAATTCTCTGTTTGGTAAAGATATGTTTTATTTACTCCCTGTGGCTTACCTAATATCTATAAGCACGGCGCTGCCCCAACCCCATTTTTGCTGAACCATGTGCAAGGAATGGGATTGAGCCAACCTCCTGCTTTCTTTAAATTAAACTTAATATTATACTTTCCTAATCGCTATTGACTTAACTAATGACGCTGGTATATTCATAATATCGCGCGCGATATACCAGCCTTCACTTTACCATTACATCATCTATGTAAATGCTCGACTATACATATATGGTCTAATGGTAAAGTGGATGATGTATGCGACCACCTTTTCTACGGCGGCGCTTCCAATTCCGGTATTTACGAACACTACAACATCGTATCCTGTGAAATAATTTAAAAATTGTCTGGATGGAGGGCAATGTGCCCTGTGTAATCCTTACGTTATTGCCATAATAAGGTTTACAGGAAATTTCTGCAATATCGACCTATTGGATTATAAACTGCTCTGATTTTTGTGCAGTTTTAAATTGCCTTTTGTTGGATCTGCATGGTAATGGCTTGTGCAAATTAGATTTCCTCTTCTTACTGCGAGATGAGTTCTTCTTGCTTGTGTAAGATTTTGTTTTAATTTCATTTCCTAATTTGATAGGTAATGAGTCACATTTCATTTCCTAATTTGATAGGTGGCCTATCAGAACACATACTATTATCTGCAAGCCGCTTACTACAACTCAGGTCCATCTCTTGCTTCGCATAACTGAGATCTACTTTGGTACAACAACTTTCTTGCTGTGATCTTGGAGCTAAGGTAACTTGAGGCATCGTTTCGACAACTGGTAATGCTTGTTCATCAGAAACCTGAGGTAAATTTCTTCGTTCATCAACCTGGTTACCTACACCACTTGAAAAATTTTTATCGTCTTCTAAGATACAAGTTGACAGTGAGATGTTTGATGATATGTTATTAGAACCACATACGTTATTTTTATTTAACGTTGGCCGTAACGTCATTTGTGGTGCTTGTGGCGATGGTCTAGTGCTATCTATACTTAGCACTGTCTGATAATCCTCTGTTACCTCCGTGTGTTTCGGTAATGATCTTTCTGATGTTATTTTATCCGAATTATATACATCGGCCGGATGAGGTATTCGTGGTGCTGGCGATGAAGTCACTATTGGTTTGCTTGGCAGGCATAGCTTCTTTTGCAATTTTCGCAATAACCTGTGATGTTGTTGCTGCACGCGCCCAATTGTATAATACGGACATGATGATGAATTAGTTAACGTATTATTTGGTGGCATCAGCACTCTCGTCCGTTGAGCTTGTGCATGGTCACTAATTCCCAGGAGGACCCTGGTTTCGTGTGATACTACCACTATTTCTTTTAGCTGATTATCGGCCTCTCGCAGCGTAATATCGTACTTTATTAAGGACCGCCCGATATCCCTTAGTTTATACAAGCTTTGTTTCATCTCGTCAATTGTATCGGTGAATACTTCGAAACCTGTGCTTCGGTTGATTCGACCTAGGATATGAAATATTTTGGTGTAGAAAACTGGTTTCAGCTCATCTACAGTTAAACCACCATATATCCAGGTTCTCAGCAATTTACGAACGTCCTCCAACTTCTTAAAACACGTTATTGCCTCTTGGAGTGGACATTCTTGAGCTGCCTTATGTGCAAATAGCAAGGCACGAAAAGGGTAGTCTTCTCGCTCTTCTTTAATAGCTTCCTCAAGGGCGATTATCGCTTGCTGATGATCCTCCGTGTGAATTCCTCTTAATTCACATTCTACCAACAATTCATCTCTGCTTAATTGACTAGGATATATCATTATTAAAAAAAAATAATTCTAACCTAAACAAATCTAATCTAAACTAAAAAATTAATTTTAAATCTAAATAAAACAAAAACAACCACAGTCAATTCCGACCCCCACCATGGGTCGACAATAAGAATACCACTATTATTAGGTCAAACAAGGAAAAGGAAAAGGAACAGATTTATAATTTTGATCAGCTTGCTAATCTACCTTCAATTATGCAGTGGGCGTCCCAACTACTTACGAGTGATCCTCACTGCCATGTTGGTTAGACTAACGAAACTGATTAAAGTACCTGCTTGATCATGTCATCAGCCTTACCCTCGTTCCACAATCCAGATTCCTATCCTACATTTGGAGACAATGGATCGTGTGAGTGATAAGTCAGAACTGGCACGCAATAATCCGCGAGAGGACTGGCGAACCCATCCCTAAGGATGCAAATTTAAAATTGAATTAACGAGGCGAAATACAGCGAAACCTAACTAACGTTGTGGGTGGAAATCTATTTTTTAGCCAAATTTATCCACACTTGGCGTAACTTCTTACTACAAGCTGGGTTATTAAAACTGAGGAAAAATTGAGGGGGCAATCTTTACCATCTGACCGGGATATGGAATGATGTTTCAAATTTAACTGGGAATGTGCAGCCCTTTATACCCCCGGTATCTTCCCCGGCCGAGAAAGAGATATGCACATTGCTCCAGGGATCACACCATTCACCCTTGCCTGTACAGAATTGAAAGATTGTTAGTTGTACCAGGTACCGAAAACCGTACAACTCGATAATTAATTCTTGAGAAATGGTTGGTGTTGCTACTACCGAAAATTTTTTTTTCTTTAGCATATCGACAACATTTGAGACAGTGGTTCATTAAATACCCGCATTTAAACGCCATATGAAACAGTGATGCCTATATACCAACAATTTATTTACATTGGAAACAGATGTTGTGTTCCAGTTTATGACAATCCTAAATATATACATTTTAAATTCCAAATGCTATCACGAATGTTGGTTTATCACCCAGAGTGTGGGTTGGGACATGCCACAGATAAACCAAGAATTCGAAAATCCAGCAATGCAACTTAAAAGTTTTAGATTCACCCCGGTATGCTTATGACCCACCACTGAATCTGGTCAGGCATGCCTCTAGAGCATGACCGCTGCCATACTCATACCGGTCAGAATCTCATATCTGTATTGACAAAAACTTATAAATAAATCATTTAATTAAATTGTTAAGACAGGGAACAGATGTTGAGCTCCCCGTTTGGGCGCCACTTGAAACGTGGTGCCTACATATAAATAAAATGGACCTGATGTTATTAGGCCCTTGTTTGGGCGCCACATGAAACGGGTTAGCCTCTTACCTATATAAATAATTTTAATCAATTGTGGAACAGATGTTGTGCTCCATTTGGGCGCCACTTGAAACGGTTAGCCTCTTACCTATTGAGGCCAGCCCGGTTTCACAGAATTTGCCACTACCCATGTTCGCACTCCTTGCGGCATTTATTCCCGCAGCTCAGTCTTTTAGAGGAAAATGGCGTGGGTATTGGAGTGCATGGATAGCGGCCTTGCTAGCCGCAGAAGAAAGAGGGAACAGTTGAGTGGGGTAACGGACCCCTACATAGTAGCAGTGTCGTCGACCCGTTATGCGGATCGAGTCGACCGAGGTTGTATATTATGGTATTTACTCCAACATATTAGATCAACTAATACGAAAACGAAAATATATTGGCCTCGGGCCCACAACAGAAGTTAGTAAGTATATTTTGGGTACCACGGCGGTTTTGGCAGAAGGGGAAAGAGTGCCTATGTCACAACATTCCCGTCCCGAGAGACAGCCAAAAGAACACCCTGCTACCTGGGCCGTAAGAGTTAGTATGGTGAGCCCGGTATACTTACCAATTTACCGCTTTGTTCTTCACCGCAACAAAAACCCCAAAAAAAACACACAATATTTTACTTTACGTTAGACTACACAGAAAACTTTATTCACAAAAAAAAAAAAAGACAAAACAAAAACTAAAAAAAACTAAGTATTTAACTTAATTATCCGCCGAGCTGAGCTACTACACGGATAATTAATGTTCACTGACTGCCCCTAACCAAGAAAATTTCGCGGTATTTATTCCAAAATTAATTACTTGTTGAGAGAGAGAATTTACATTTTAACCCAGTGATTAAAATTGTTCTCTCAATCAACTTACATTTTATTTTTGATGACAATCCAGAAAACTTTTAGAAACCGCGCATGTTGTGAATTTCCGGCTCGTATTTGCTACTAGCGGAAGTTTGTACAACAACAAATACAAATGGTTTTGATTTTCACATAGGTTGACGTATTCGTAAATATGTCAACGCTATACATGAATAAACCACTTGCATTTATCGTGTACTTGAAAAATGTAGAGATGTCGAATTACATAAACTATTTACGCTTACCCCACAGAAACTCATTAAAAAAAATTCCAACATGAATTAATTAAATGGCCTTGTAGTAAATAAACGTAAAAAGAAAATGTGAAGACGCAGCATGACTGGTACATAAGTTAGATATAGTTAGAGAATTATCTCCAAAGTCATGCAGATAAGAAAAATTATTAGTTTTTTGTTTGGGATAGGTTAGTAACGGAATTAAATAGAATTCCGTTACACCCTCCTGGATCGAAAACCGTAGTGTTTTAAATTAAATGTAACCGTTTCTCGAACATTATGTTTTTCGATTGGTTTTACCACAAGTATTCCGCATGCTGTCGATGCCTCGTCAGCTCCAAATTTATTAATGTTAGTCGGTCGATGTTGTAAACGAATATGGTTTATCGAGATATTGACGTTCGATTAATTATTAGCTCCAACAATCCAGACAGAGTATTCTCTCAATATTTCAAATTCATTAAATAATACACTTTAATTTAGTTAAAATATGGTATTTCGTTTTTTATCTTTTAGAATTGTTTTTATTTTAATTACTTTATCCATATACTATATTTATATAAACTTATTTATTATTTATAACAAATTCATAGTTTTATTCAATTTTTAAAATAATTATTTATGCTTTAATTCTTGCACATTACGAAAAAAAAATTCACTGAATATCGATACCAAAGATGTTAATATTTCTGATCTTTGTACATAACAAACATTAATTTTAATCAGTTAACACAGCACAAGAAAACTAAATATATTTTACTTATTACACAAACAAAAAAAAATTCAATTTTTAAGGTTTATTAATTATTGGAATTTTTAATAATAACGTATCACTTCTTCCTTACTCAACTCCAAAAGAACAACTCCCAAAAAAAAAAATAATAATAATTTCTCGCTAAAATTTTGTTATGTCCAGATAACTAGATTACAATATGAGTATTCATCACTAACTTAATTTAATAGAAAATTTTGAAAATGCAAAGTAAATTTAAATAGAACTTCTAACCTGATTCGAGTAAAAAAAAATACAGTGACAATATTTATATTGTAACATTCGTGGGGACGTACCAGACAACCTGAAATTCACAAAAGCCGGGCAATTCGAAACTAGTCAAAGGAACACAAAATTAAACAAAAAAAAATGTATATATTTATATATATGAGTATATACAAATACAACACGTTCCTCAATTTATGTCCGAATGTCCTTGATATGATATATTCCTAAATTCCTTCCGTCTTTTCGTAATAATTCATATGCTGTATTGCCTATTTTCCGTACCACTGAACATTCAACAAATTTCCGTGCTAATTTTGCTGACAATTTTTTAATATCGTTGCTTTGGACAAAATTCTTGACAAAAACTGCTTGACCAACTGTTAAATTTCGTGGTCTACTTCTGAGATTGTAATTGTGTGCAACTTTTGCATATGCATCTTTTAAATTTTTAACAACATTTTGTTGACAAACACTTAAATTATTGGGTTTTGATTATCCAGAAACAGTCGCCTCACCCTCTAAATTTAACATTTTCAACAAATCATATTCCTTGCCATTTGTTATTAAATTCTGTCCAAATATTAGGAAGTGAGGAGAGTATTTCGTTGAATCATGCACCACATTCCTTAATGCTGACATTATCTCATGTATATGCTGATCTCACGTAATTTGAGAGTCCGTATATATGCTCGCAGGCGGAAAGAATTGAGCGATAAACCCATTCAGAAGCATTGGCTTAAGGTCAATATCGAGGCACTAATGAATGTGTTACGTTATATTTTCAGAAGATATTTAAATAATTTGGAAGTAAATTGAGCTGCATTATCAGAGACAATATTCTTCGGCACTGAAAATGGTAGAAATACTTCGTTTTCCAGGAACTTAATTACATCTACAGCGAGAGCTTTACAAAAAGGTTTGAGAAATATAAATTTGATATAATGATCCAAGACAACAAACAAATAACAATTCTCGCTCTTAGATCGAGGATAAGGTCCAAGAAAATCAATGGACAATTTTTGCATAGGCCGCACAACCATCCGCTGTTCATCCATTTCGGTCCTTGTGATATAGTTTACTGGTTTAACCTCCTTACAAATTTTGCAACTATTTACGAAATCCTTAATGTCTAAAGCCATTTTTGGCCAGTAGAAATATCGCTGGATTCGTTCAAGCATTTTAGTGGTATCAAAATGAGCAGAGATTGTTTCAAAATATGTAAGATCAAAGGTTGGAGTACGTATAATTTCCATTTATGTAGATCTATTGCCGAAAAAGAGAGTTTTGGACATGTGGTATTCACTAGAATTTTGCCATCAGAAATACAAAATTTAGCGAACGAACCTGAATTATATAAAATTTTGCTAATTAAGTCTAAATATTCTGGAGATTTAAACGATAAAGAATCAAGATTAATGCTCAAACCAGAGTTCTGAAGTACAAATTCCTCAATAAATGCTCTTAATAAAGCATCTGGTACAACCATCTGTGATCCACTACGATGCAGTATCGTAAAGCCGAAAGCCTGAAGCTTCAAACTCCATCGTGCCAACCTGCCTGTGAGCTCTTTTTGACCCATAAGCCATTTAAGACTGGCATGATCGGTTACAATGGTGAACGGATAACTCTCAATATATGCCCGGAACTTCTTCACGCTCAACACAGCGGCAAAACATTCTAGTTCCGTGATTGAATAATTACGCTGTGCGGCGTTAAGTTTCTGGGACATATATTCAATTGGGTAATCCTCACGATCATCTCCTTTCTGAAGCAATACGCTTCCGACTCCTGTACCACTAGTGTCGCAATGGATCACAAAAGGTTTATTAAAATTAAGATGTACGAGCACTGGAGAATCTGTGAGTGCCGATTTAACTTTTTCAAATGCATCCTGAGCTCTTGTTGTTCAAATAGATTTGTTTTGTTATTTGTTAAATGTGTAAGTGGTGCTACCAGAGTTGCATAGAATGATATAAATCGACGATACCAACCAGCCATTCCTAAAAACGGACGAAGTTTCTTAAGAGTAGTAGGAACTGGGAAATTATGTATAGCTTTTACCTTTTCTGGATTTGTGGAAATGGTACCATCTTCTATTGCGTAACCCAAATAATTTATTCGCTTAAGCAAGAAGGGACTCTTTTCAATATTCACTGTTAGCCCAGAATCCAATAATCGTTTAGCCACAAGAGACAGCAATTCAAGATGATCATCCAAATACACAAAAACGTGATCATAAAACTCATGGGGTATCACCTGATCCATTAATCGGCAAATTGTTTGAGGCGCGTTGCAAAGGCCAAATGGTATTACAGTGAATTAAACCAGAAGACAACCAGGAACGATAAATGCAGTCTTATCTTGAGACTCCTTATCCAAAAGTATTTGCCAGAAGGCATCTTTCAAATCAAGACTTGAAACAAATTTAGTATCCTCTAGCCGACTTAAGAGTCCGTCGATAATAGGCAGTGGATACGCGTCTCTTTTCGTTACCTCATTCACTCGTCTTGCATCTAGATAAAAACTTGTTTTACCATTTGGCCTGCCAACTAATGTCCTAATGAACTCCAAGAACTTCGAGATTCTTCGATTACTCCTAGAAACAACATCCGATCTATCTCTTCATACATATCTGCTTGAACAACGGGTGATTCAGGATAATGTCGTTGTTTTACTGGTGGACCCTGTACATCAATGCAATGAGATGTAAAAGACGTCTTACCTAAACCTTGTTTATTAAAAGATGGGAATACAGATATAACACGATTAAGTTGAGCTTGCTGATCTAGAGGAAGTACATGGCATTTATCAGCAACAGGATCAGATTTATTTAGTTCAGAAATTGTTTTAGAAACAGTTTTCAGAAGTCAATACCTAAATACAAAGTCTGTTTTAACCCAGGCACTAGATAAATGCGCATTGATTTTTCAATCCCATTAAACTTAATTTTGGCTCGCATATACCCAAAAATACGCTCTGAATGACCACCAGCAGTTTTAACATTATATGAAATACTGTAAACTTTAATATCAGAATCACTAAGGAATGTTTCACAACCTTTACCTAAAGCGGTTATGGATGCTCCGCTATCCATCAGCCCTGTATAAGAAACGTCATTAATACTAACTTGTGCGAATGGTCTTTCATCCGTTTCATCAGGGAAAAAAGTATCAGATATATCTAATTTAAAAATGTTCGGTCTATTCCAATAATTTTTTGTGCGAAGGCGTGCTGAAAACGTCTAAACTTCCTAGAAATGTTATCGTCTCCTGTAGCTATATTACTGTCTAAGTTTCAACTGATGGTGGTAATTTAATTCTGGTTAGTTAAATTCGAATCGAGGGTTGGGTTCTTGTTTAATTCATATAATCAAAGTAACTTGCTGAGGGTGGTGACAAATGGTTGGTAATGCTAGTTAAAATTGCAATAAAAATATTGGCGACTTCTTGTGGACTAGATACCAAATTGTGTTTCAGTTTCAAAAATATTTTTTTTTAAATGACCATAAACCAATCCTAAATATTGAGATAAGATTTTTAAAATTGTGTCTCAATATAGTCCCGATTGTTCTGCTTCACTAGTTTGGCAATTTTTCAACGAACGCACTTGAACACACTTGAATTCATTCAAAGAATATGGAAAACAACGTTGCCATGGTCTTTGAAAAGAGTTCATTTAATTGGTAAAATTGCAAATAAAGAGTATGTACAATAATGTTGGAAATACGATCTTCCCTAGAATTCTGATGTGTTAATATAATCATAAGTAATAAAAGTAATAAATAGATTATAATTTGATGGGCTTTTATTATTCACGTTGCAGCAAATTGTAATAGTAAAGATCTTCCAAACAAATAAACTAAAGCAACACCCCCTGGGATTGTATTTCTTGTGAATACAAAAATGGTATGGAGCAAAGTCTCGCCTCCCCTTGTCCTCACGTCATAACAATTATTTATTCTTATGATCAATTGTATTGCGAGGAAGAAATACAACCAAATTTATTAACGCTAGAAAGGAAATGTCAAACATTTTCCATATAAATGAATGAGTAGAGTAAATGACAAATCAATATAAATTTTGTTCAAATATTGAATTTAAAAAAAAAATCAATATTCATTTTGATTAATTTTAAAGATTATATATTATATTTTTTATGTTAAATTAATAATTTCAACTTAATTTGTATTTTCATATTAATTTGTATAATTTTATAATGAACGTTCCAAATTAAATTTTGTATGCGGATATACTCGCATTCACACCTCATTCGATTCTCTCTTCTACTACTGAGAAATTACCGCACTTTTTTCATGTAATTTCCTTTATAGTAAATGTAGTGTTATAGTAATTATTTAAATTATAGTAAATTATTTGATAAAAAGTTTCAGAAACCTACATTACCAAATCTAACCTACGACATATATAACAATATTAGCACCCACCCGCATACATATATCTGAAATGCGATCATCCCAAGTATTTTCTTTCAATTACATATCAACTCCTAATTAGCACTGATCCTATTTTATATAGTTAACAGACATCTTGATAAAAATAATTTATTTGTTTATTTGGGAGGTCCATACTACATTACATAAAAATAAAATACATAATATCGGGACATATGTCATATGATTTATCCACAAAATAATAAAATAACTAAATCACATAAATGAAACAAGCAACAACAATTTAATGGTTTACATGTCATGAAAAAAAAAACAAATTGTAGGCGTATCCGCAGTCTCAATTTCTTTTCTTAAATTTATTATTTTGCTTTTAAAAGAAATTGATCCTTTTCCTAAAGATGAATTTATGACAAACGTTTAAAAAGTTATTCAGGAACTGATGTTAGCAATGCATTATGTTTGTACAAACATACTCGGTCGGTATTTGCTTTGTATCGACTCCATATAAAAATTAAAGTGGTTCACTTAAGTCATAATCTTGAAACTATTAGGGTGGTCGATTGGTTGCTTCTGTTTTTTAAAAGTGTTAAAATAAATTAATTTTTTACAATAATTTATGTAGAGAGAAAGTACATAAAATGAAAATAGGGTTTTAGGGTTATTAAAATTTAATTGATTTGATTTTCCATCGCAGCACCAAGATTAGAAATGGGCTGAACTTAAAGGGCAAATGGAAAGGACGTAAATGTTTTCTGTTATATAGACTTATGTGAACAGAATTAAAATGTATATTAATTGGACAATTAATTATTGTTTATTTTTTATGAAACCCAATAATAAACAAATTAAATTATAGTCACTAACAAACATATTTCTTTTTAAGAATTGCAAGAGAGATGAATAAATAAGATGAAATAAACCTTAAAGGCAGACAGGTTTAGTATGTTATATTTGTACACATGATTAACATTCCACACGAAGAAAATAACAAGAAATCGCAAAACCATACATAATTTTAATGTAATAAATACATATACTCGTATAACATTTAAATTTAAAACTGCATATAATTTTGTAAATCATCACAATTAATTAGTCGGCCGGTTTTTGTGAACTACGATTTTGTTACATAAATGTATTTACTACTTCACCTAAGATTGAAATGGTACGTCGGGTTGTACCAATATGCTTTACTCATTTCGTGCAAGTTGCACAGACAATTATGTATATTATATACCCATAAAACATAACTAATAAACATTGGTATATTTATATCTTGTAATGCAATTAAATTTAAATTCGTTCTTGAAAACCTATTTAAATTAAACAAAAACAACAGTTCTGTTAATGAAAAATCGAACAAGCCATATACCATAAACACAAAATTACTCGAGTTGGATTATTTATTAGACAACGTGCCACAAATCTTAAGGATAATTTTTTAGGCCTTAATAAATTCATTTGTATGTATGCCCTGTAAGTCGATAGATTATTTTTATTGTATTTTTTCTTTGAATTGCTTTATTATCTGGGGCGGACTGGGATCTTGTAACGCGTACTTTTGTGATCATTCATACCTACTCAAGGAAAACGTTATGTCGTTCTCTTATTATATCTCCTACTTATTTTATAAATCATAGTGCATCGAAACAGAAAAAAGAGATGTCCATTAAATTTATTATAGTACCGTGCACTCGCAACAGGATGAGAATCACGGAGAACATATCATCCACACTGTGCAAATTACTGATTAATTTAAATTACGGATTCTAAGAATTTTCTATTAATTAGCATTAACCCGTTTCAGCCATTTAGCTAGCGCAAAAATTACAGTTTATGATAAATTTTCAAGCAAATATCGAATAGAGAATTAGTTTGAGATTGTCAGTTGGCATTTCTGCTGCACAAGTCTGGCTTTCCCCAGGAGTAGAGAATCCGAAAAATATTTATAGTTTTCTGAATTTTTTTTTACCATTCTCCTAGTATCCTCTTATATTCAATTAAATATAAATTATACGAATATTTAAAATAAATACCTGTACGCAACCAACAGGTTGGGATACTTTTTACTCTACCATTTCTTGAATTTTATCCTGGCTTTTTGACAACACGTTTGACAATTTAAAATTTTGTGACATAATTTGATTTTACGGTTCTTTATTTGTCAAACACGACTTATCCATATTGCATATAATACTGTGGGCAAAAAACAGTAAGGCTTTGTTCATAATTTTAAAATTCTTTATTTATTTCTCCAAATCTATTTCGTCCCCCTTAAAGAAATCCCCCCTCCCCGGCCTCAATACACTTGTGCCAACGTTTTTTCCAATCCTCGAAACAGTGGTTAAAGTCAATTTCCGGAATAGCCTCCAATGCGCGTAGCGATTTACGTTTAATGTCATCAATTAACTCAAAACGGTTTCCCCGGAGCGGTCGTTTGAGTTTGCTGAACAGCCAGAAGTCACACGGAGCTAAATCAGGCGAATACGGTGGTTGCGGAACGATATGGGTGGAATTTTGGCGAAAAAATCACGTAAAACCAATGCAGTAATAGAAGGTGCATTATCGTGGTGCAAAAACCAAGAGTTGTCGACCCATAATTCCGGCCTCTTTTTACGAACAGCTTCGCGCAAACGACGCATTACACTCAAATAGTATTCCTTGTTGACAGTTTGGTCGGCCGGAAGGAATTCGGTGTGCACCACACCTCGATAATCGAAGAAAACTGTCAACATCTCCTTGATTTTTGACTTGCTTTGACGTGGTTTTTTCGGTTTCGGCTCACCTTTGGCACGATGTTCGGCCGATTGATCGTTTGTTTCCGGGTCGTAAGCATAGATCCAAGACTCATCGCCAATTATAATACGTTTCATGACATCCTGGTAGTCGGAAAGCATTGTTTCACAGACGTCAACGCGACGCTGTTTTTCCAAAAAATTAAGTGATTTTGGAACCAATCGTGCTTTCACTTTTCTTCCGATATTTCAACGATGCCAGTAAGGTCTCTGACTGTTAATCGTCGATTCTCTAGCACCAATTCCTTGATTTTATTAACGTGTTGATCATCAGTTGATCATGCTAGACGTAGTTCGTCGTCAACACGTTCTCGACTCTCTTTGAATAATTTGTACCAATCAAAAACACTTGCTCGCGACATAAAATCATCACCGAAGGCCTTTTGCAATATTCTGGACGTTTCGGTACCACAAAATTGATTCCGAACAGAAAATTTAATGGAACTTCTTTGTTGAATAATTTCACTCATTGTAAAAATCGCCGAATGCACTTTTTGTACTTCAGAAAGACAAGCTTATACTAAACACTAATGATTATTTTGATGATACATTTGGCACAGATGTCACTGATAGTCATACAAATATAGAAAAAAAATATTTCGACGAATGGTTTTCCGCGCGAAATTTAAATTAAAAAGTCTTACTACTTTTTGTCCACAGTAGTATAAATACAAGTTTATCAAATTGACAAATAAAACAAAACTACATTCATATGCTTTACAAAAATATTCCTATTTCAGAAATTTTCAGAAAGAAATCCTATCTCAGAAAGTGTCGGAGGTATAGGTGCCCTTGTCCATAAAACTGAACGGCCTACTGAACGGCCTACGATACTGAAAATATAGAGCTCGACAAGTAGTAGTACCAACCCTAATCTCGGCAGAATCCGACTAGGTTAGGTTAAATGCAGCACTCGTGAAGTAATATGTTCAACGCAATGTTATAAATGCTGAAAACTGGGTCATCAATCTGCCCCATACAAAAGAATGTTGCAAACCACAATACTTGTATAAGAGCTACGTTAAATGAATTTAAGTTTATTTGTATATTCTACATGACTTGAAGCCGGAGATCGCAATAATTGTGAACAGTATGGGAAGCTGTATGATAATGCATAGGCTAGTGACTATATAGCAGGGAGGCTGCAGCGAGGCTGCTATCTGGACATGTTCTGGGAAAGAAAGCACGGGGAATTTTATCCAAGAAAGTGTGCTTAATTTTATCGGATATGCTCAACAATCAAGATTTGTCGATATTAATCTGCAACTGACTGCTGCAAAACTTACAGCATATCGATGCTCCAAAACAGACGTGAGTTGCTAAAATCCTTGTTTATTGGCAACATCTATACTAGAATTGGTTAAAATTAAGGTACAAAGTAGGAACCTAAGAAAACACGAGTTATTTCAACTAGACCTACTTAATATCAACTACGGCGCAAATGAACCAATCAAGATGATGTCGGAGGCCTTTAACAACTGTTGATTGTGAATAAAACACAAATTATTTAGGAAATTATTGTCAATTCCTTTTATTAGGATAATATGGTATGATTCAATTATGTATGGAACAAAATATCGGCCAAATGGCCGCCGCGACTTCGGCGGCACACCTCCACCCGATGGTCCAAATTTTCGATGACGCTTAGGCATAATTTAGGTTCTATTCCGTTAATGTGCCGAATTATCTCATCCTTTAGCTCTTGAATTGTTGCTGGCTTATCGACGTACACCTTTTCTTTCAAATAACCCCAAAGAAAGAAGTCCAACGGTGTCAAATCACATGATCTTGGCGGCCAATTAACATCGACAGCACGTAAGATAACACGGCCATTGAATTTGTCGCGCAAATGAGCCATTGTTTCGTTAGCTGTGTGGCAAGTGGCACCGTCCTGTTGAGACCACATATCGTCCACATCCATATCTTCCAATTCGGGGCATAAAAAGTTCGTTATCATCTCACGATAGCGAACACCATTCACAGTAACTGCCTGACCAGCCTCATTTTGGAAAAAATACGGCCCGATGATGCCGCCAGCCCATAAACCGCACCAAAAATGCACTCTTTGTGGGTGCATTGGTTTTTCGACAATCACTCCTGGATTATGATTCGCCCAAATGCGGCAATTCTGCTTATTGACGAATCCACTGAGGTGAAAATGTGCCTCATCACTGAAGATGATTTTCTTCGAAAATTGATCATCCACTGTTGCCATTTCTTGCCACCATTCTGACCATTGACGACGTTTGGAATGGTCAAGATTCTTTAATTCTTGAGTCAATTGCACCTTATAAGCGTGTAAATGCAAATCTTTATGCATAATGTTCATCAACGACGAGCGTGAGAGGTGCAATTGTTGGGCACGACGACGAGTTGAGGTGGACGGCTCTTCAGCCACACTATCGCGAACAGCAGCAATATTTTCTGCTGTACGAGCATGCACTGGTGTTTTAAAATCTCCTACAGACCCGGTTTGCTCAAATTTTTGCACGATTTTTCCGATTGTACGCACATTTGGACGATTAAATTGACCGAAAAATCACGAAGTGCACGATATGCATTTTGATTTGAACCACCATTTTCATAATATGCCTGAATAACTTTAACGCGTTGCTCGATTGTGTAGCTTTCCATGGTTCAAATTGAATTAGTCTGAAATTGAGAAATGTCAAATTAAATGCAGTAAAAAACTTGACGTTTAGGTGTGGTTTACATTCAACGTCGGCCCTTAAAATTTAACCACCCTTTAAATAAGAGCAGCTAATAGTTTTTATTTTATTCTCATACTTTATTGTTATGCCTTATTTCTTATACTGTTGAGTGAATTTTAATTTCAAAAAGCCCCACCTTTAGTTTCAATGGCATTTTTTTAAAAAATAATAATTTTTTTTAATAATATTTATTAAAATTAGATTAAAAATTAAAACTAGATAATCACTGAGATTTGTTGTAATAATACATAAATTACTACAACTAATCTCAGTGATTATCTAGTAATTGTCTTATTAGTTTAATTGCTTAATTGGTAGTCTATTCTTATGGGATGAAACCTATCAGTTCATTCCAACTTTGCCAGTTCTTTCATTTCAGCGACTCACGGAACCACTAAAATTTTTTAAAGGCTTTGTTCTATTTAGGCGCTTCGGTTTATTGGTGCGACCCTGTAGGTTCCGCAGCTGTCATTTATAATTTACAATTACAATGGAGCATTCACAATGCTACGTAGTACTTTGTTTGGAAGTGTTTGTATGATTTGAACTGTAGTTTTCTTTGCGCAGCACCAAAGCTGAATACCATACGCCTAGATGGGGTTTACCATTTAATGCGTTTACGATGTTATGCGTTGTCAGTTCGAACTTTCTTCCAATAAGCCTCAGTGCATTTTTCTAAATTTTAAATTCAGTGTTTGCCTTTTCTTTTTAACATTCACTTTCCACCTGAGCTTAGAGTCTAGCGTTATGCCGAGGTACTTGGCATTATCAGAAGAAGGAATTTGTTGCGAAATCATTATAATCGGAATATATTCTAATTTCTTATTTGTAAAGGTTATATGTGCTGATTTCGATTCGGTTAGTGTTATTCTCCTTTTTGTTCAGTTATTCACTATATTACTACCATTTTGTAGTTTCTGTGTTAACTCAGAAATACTAGCATCAGTGGTCATAACAGCTGTGTTATCAGCAAACGTTCCTATTCTAGCTTCCTATTATACTTTGTTTGGCAGATCATTTGTAGATAGGAGCTATAATACAGGGCCCAGAAGTTTACCTTGTGGAACCCCTGCCAATATTTTGTTTAGTTTTGAGTATTTCCCTTCCTATTTCATCCGGAAGTAACGGTCGTTAATTTACGACTTTAGCAAATCAAAATATAATTTTTGCAAATCTCGTTGGAGCTTACATTCCAGACCGCGATACCAAACCTTATCAAATGCTTGGGCTACGTCTAAGAATATTGCTGAACATACTTTCCAGCGACTCATCAATTGTATCAGTAATGTTATGTAGCAAGAGCGCCGGATTTAAATTTGCCACCATTTTCTTAATACGAGTTGTACGGTGATTTTTTTTGACAGTTGTCACGTACGGACCACGCAATTTAAGAATATGAAGAAGTATTCAAACCAACAACGTTTAATTTTTGTAAAAACACATTCCAAAAATGGTGAAAGTTTTTTGGAAAACAGTTCGCCAATTACGTCAAGTTTTGTCGCCATAATGTGCCAAATGAATCGACAGTGAGGCGTTTAATTACAAAATTTGAGACCAAATTTACGTTGATGGATCAGAAGATCATTATTCGTCGTCGTCCTTGTCGGTCACTCGAAAATATAGCCACAGTAAGGGAATCTGCGGCCGAGAATCCAGGAACTTGGAACTCCGTTAACGGAGTTTTTGTAACCCGAATTGGATGTAATTGACATGGAGGACATGTCAATGTTTTTCCAACAAGACGGTGCGACCTGCCACACAGCACGTGAAACAATGGTGTCACTGCAGACTAAGCTTCCAGGCCGTGTCATTTCTTGATTTAGCAATCAACATTGGCACCAAGATCGTGCGATCTAACACCGATGAACTTTTTTCTTTGGGGCTATGTGAAGGAAAAGGTGTATGCGAATAAGCCTGAAACAGTTGAGCATCTTAAAGAGGAAATACGGCGCGTTATTGATGAAATACACCCACATTTATGCGAAAAACTTTCATCATTTTTGTAATGTGTTTTTACAATAATTAAACGTTCTTGGTTTGAATACTTCTTCATATTCCTAAATCGCATGGTCTGTACGTGACAACTGTCAAAAAAATCACCGTACAACTAGTATTAACAAAATGGCGGCAAATTTAAATCCGGCGCTCTTACTCAGACACCCTTTATAAGATTTATGCTCTCTATAATTGACTTTAGTCCCTTTTTCGAAAATCTTTAATGTTGTTGTTAACAAAGAAATTGACATATACAATGTTTTGTAGTTTAGTGGTTTATTAGGATTCCAAAGCAAGGCATCATTATGATTTCCGCTACTCTTCACTTCACTGTCTCGGAACATAACTTAGTCTAAAGATAGCATTGATTAGTTTCCTTAGTAATTTTTCTGATGGGGCTTTTTTTATTTTTGATGGTTTTTTACTTCTTGTTTGATTTCGTTCAGAGTAACTGGAAGCACAGATACCTCGTTTAATTTGCTTTTAAGTTTAAATATTCTTCATCTGCGTGTCCAGTTGGTGGTTTGAAGGTATTTTCAATGTGTGCGGCAAACAGATCAACCTTTTGCTTATAACTGCGAGCCCAGGTTTCATCAAACATTGTTATGGGTGGTACTTTCATTTTAGGTATTTTTAAACCTTTGGTGGCTTTCCATAGAGAGTAGTCCATGTCAGGTTACTTAAGTAGTTTAAGTTTGTTGCACAAGTAGTTTAGGATTGTTTTATCTTCAAGAGCTCTAGTTCTCTGCCAAGCTTACGAGCTCTACTTTTTCGTTAACCAACTCTCTCACTTCAACTGGATAGTATATACTTTTTGCAATATTTCTTTTGATCTGGGGTACTTTCCCAGGCCGCTTTTTGTACACTTTCAATGAGGCTTTCCAGATCTTTTTCTATCATGTAAGTGTTTGACTAGTTGCCAAAAGTATGTCTAGTTTGTTTTACTATTTGTTGCCATCCAAGGGCTTGCTTTCCTTATTACCGTGGCACTTATTGTCATTAAAACTGGAGAATGGTCTGATGATAGCCCTTCTTCATTTTCGACTGCTAAGTAATTTTCATTTCATCAGGAATTCTAATTGGGTCCGTAGGTCAGTAGGTTGGCTTTCTACTGGAGTGAAACTCACATTTTAATGTTATACCTGCTTCAAATGGCTTTCTTCCTTAGTAGTAGTTCTTTGTGTCCCCCAGAATGTGTTTTCGCGTTAAAGTGGGATTGTAATAATAAAATTACTAGCAAGCGGTTTAAGAAGTTAGACGTAGTATTTTTGTTTTGTGTTCTACCTGGGTAGACAGTAGATTGCTGATACACTAGAGCTCGTGTTATTTTTGGTTTCAATAGATACAGTTGCTACGTGCACAGCTTCCTCCTCTATTTTTAATTCTTCGTGGTGTTTAATATTACCCTTAATAAAGATTATTGTCGCGCCTGTACCTCTTTTTGGTGGAGGTAGAGCTTGATAGCACTGTTATATTTATATTTTGGCATACTATTTTCTGGTAAAATTACTTTCTTAGATTAGGCATATACCAACTTTTTTGTGTTTCAAAATACTTCTAATTCTGGAATGCGTTGCTAAAGGCCCTTTGCATTCCAGGTAGCAATTCTTCAATAGTGTATCATTATTTGTTCTCGTGAAGTTTGCATGAACTAGAAATAAGGTATTCATTGATTACCTGAGTTTTACATGTCGCATCCATTATTTTTTTTAAAAAGAAAAACTAATTAGGAAAAACAAAATTCTTTACAATAAATTATTGTATTTTGCAAACTCCCATATTTTGATTGTTTATTTATTCCATAACCATTTTCTTGATATGGATCATTTCTAAAAATCTTTTACACTCGCGAGCAACTAAATCGACCCAAACCGTCAACGCTCACAGAAAAAAGTTTTTTTATTTATTTATTATTTATTTATTATTTATTTATTATTTATTTATTATTTATTTATTATTTATTTATTATTTATTTATTATTTATTTATTATTTATTATTTATTTATTATACAATAATTTTGTTAACCATCGCACCCCTTTTGAGCATATACGCTCATTTATAAGAGCGTGCGTGGTTCATAAAATCCAAATACAGTTTGCCAATATACTTTCTTTGCCATGCTTCATGCACAATGCTTGTGTTCATGCTGTATCCAAAGTTTCTATCTTTTCAGTTACTCCAAAGCCTAGTTTTTTTCCTGATCCATTAGATACCACAAACGGCTTAACCGATTTTCACAAGACACGTGCCTCATATTTTTCTTTAAAATGACACTATTTTCATGAAAATTGATTCAGTACTTTTTTATATTGAATTTTGAATGAAAACGCAACAAAAGTTGATGATTACGAACAAAAATAATAGGGATATTTAAAGTTAAATTACAACAAAAAATTCAAGCAAACCAAAAACAATTTTAGTAGTTAATACTTAGTGTTAAGCCCCCTCTTGCGTCTACAATGGTTCGCATGCGGTTCCCCATTGACCTTAATAAGGTTTTGGTCTGGACTGAGGGCTAGCCATCATCTCGAATTCAACCACATCCATGAACTGCCGACTGGTTCAAGCTGAAATCTTCCCATATACATACTGCGTCGGGCACTACATGATCCAAGAGAATGTCCTCGATATATCGGGCCGTCTTGGAGTAAGGTTGGCTTCATCTAAGCGTATTTTTACTATCCTTTGACTAACAGCTCCATCTCTATCTTGTCTTAGCATCTGCTGCACATCGACGTCCGTGAGATGGCGATTTCACAGTGAAGTTAGATAAATCAATCGTCTCACTTAGATGTACGCCGATACCGGCTAGTATGTGGTCTCCGATTGAAGGTCGATCAGTTTCCTGAAACCTTCTGGATACTGTAACGAATACATCGTTCCTTAGTGTAATACCCCTGCCTACGTTACACATACACCTCGGTAAACATTGGGGAAATTATTTTTGTATGTTGCTTTCAAATAACAACAATAACGAAACGGGTCCAAATAAAACTGTGGGGGGATAGCCTTTTGTTTACGCTAAGCTATAAAAATCTAAAATGTTTGGATGCAGGGGACAGTTGATTGTAATAATTTAATGAGTGATCTTGTTCTAGCGCGTGGTCGAAAAAGAAAAATAATTTTAATCTAAACGGAAAGACCATAATCCCTTTAACTTATAAAATAATACAATTTTGGATTATATAACTTATATATGTACATTGAGTGTGATTAAGTATATAGTAAGTGTGTGAACAAAACAAAATTATAAATCGA
Organism: Nephrotoma guestfalica; assembly: GCA_963691935.1. Taxonomy (NCBI): domain Eukaryota; kingdom Metazoa; phylum Arthropoda; class Insecta; order Diptera; family Tipulidae; genus Nephrotoma; species Nephrotoma guestfalica. Next base: position 169,790,015 of record OY829913.1, on the reverse strand, counting down.
ACATTACAATCTATCGGCCAAAATAAACAATAAAAATAATATCCACGTTGTTAAGGTCGGTCATATAGTGGTGTGATTTAAGAAAATATAGTGTTCGTGGTGTATGATAAAGCACTAAAATCTAAAAGTGCGATCAACTAAGGAGTGCAACATTACGTGTATGACACAACATTTAAGTGCAAACACATGTATTTGGCAAATAAATTTAAATCATAGACGATTGCAAGTGAACTGCTATTTTTATTGTGATCATATTGACAATCTAAATTATACGAGTGTACGTCAAAAGTACTGTGCATAAATGTAAAAAAACTGTGTAATATACGTATCGTGCGCTGTACAACAAGTACCAAACCGTAATTAAATACAATTTGGTGTAAAAGCTGTTATTGTGATTTCTCAAAATCCACCAATAAAATACAAACTGATCAAAATGACTTATAACGTCGAATGAGTTTGGTGTGAGAAAAAAAATGTTAATCTTGATAATTAATTAAAATCAAGAAAAGTATTTAAAACTAAAACTTACATACACTAATAACGGTTATTATAATACTACTATCGTTAATATTAATACGCCTAATAAAATTCATCCATCGAACATAAAATTAAAACTAGCATGATTAAAAATAATACAATAAAAATTAAAATCCAAGTCAAACTACCGAAATATACAATAACCTCCTCCCTAACCTACAATAACCTTCAGTTAAGATTTTCTTTATTATTTCTTAAATTTTTATATTACCTATATATTATAAACATAATTTTTTTATACTTAGTTTCCTTTTCTTATAATATTATTTCATATTTCTTGTTAAATTTCATTTCTTAATTAATATTTTAGTTAAATTCAATTTATAAATTAGTGAAAACTAATCATTTTTATTAGTTTTTTTCTTTGCCCGTTTATTAGGTTATCTGTATTTAGTTAGATTTTCATATTTTAAAAATCATTAGTTATCGATTATTTCCGTGACGTCATTTAGTTAACTTTATAGTATAGTATATTTCTCTGTTAATTCCAAATTATTTAATTGGTCTTAATTGTTGAGAGTGTTTGAGGTTACCACGGGTAAGGCCTCAAAATACTCTAAGAATGAACTGCACACTTTAATTAAACTGAACAAAATCACTTTATTTAGCAAAAATTTCTGGTTTTTAACAATTTTGTCGTTGATTATACTAACAACAATTTACATTCATTACACTAATAACAAAATTTTTATTTAACTATATTCAAATAAAGTGCAACGCTAGTCAAAAATATGTGAGTTTATATTACATTTAGATTTAATTAAAACGCGGTGTAAGAGAAAAACTAGATAATACTTAATGTGTTAGTGACTTAATTATGTTCACATAAAAGATAAAATGCAACGCTAGTAAAATCATGTGTCGATTTGTTTTGGGTTACATCTAAATTTAATTTTAACGCGATGTAAGGAAAATCCGGAAATGACTTAATACTGTTCAATCATAAGTTAAACATTCTCTATCGTGTTATTTTTGGGTTATGAATTTTGTTATTCTTATTATTAAAATTATTCAAATTGTCGACCGAATTTAATGTTTTTTTTTGTTCTTCTTCTGCTATTGTGTGGTTACTTCACTTTGATTCATTTTTCAGAATGAGAGACTAATTGTGTCATTAGGGGGAGGAGGAGGGTAAGTTTGGTCAAAGTTGTCTAGGGTAAGTTCATCAGTATCTTGCGTTCTATTCTAATGTAGTTAACCTCATATTTCTTTTGTTTTCTGTCTATAGTGGTCAAACCAGCAATTATTTATCTTCGGAAAACCCCACCCCAATTCGCGAGCATTTAGCCGGCAAAACTGACCACTTTCTCCGAAGCTCTAAATGATTGATATATTTTGTTTTGTCACGAATGGCCTTAATTTTCGGAATCCTAAAGTTGGCAATCCTACTCAGGCCACGCCGGTTCGTTACAATACTCTTGAGATAGCAGATTGACTCATGTTTAACTGTCGAGCGACTTCTTGTTGATTGCGTGCTTCTTGCAATAAATCGGTAGAGATTTGTGCAGGTACCAACGTCTGATAAGTGACTAATGGCAAATATCGGCCAACGTAGTATTATACAGGAGATTACAGCACGCCAATTGTTTTCACAATATCATAAAACCAGTTCATTGTTAGAAAATTAAATGTTTGCAAGTAATGGTAATTTAGCTGCTTAAGTCAAAATTATGCTGCTTTTGCCACTGCCGGATAACGGGAACCTTTCAAAGCGGGTTTCAAAGTGCAGATCATGGCAATTTTAATTTACATATTTGTGAATATGTATAGATGACGAACTAAACGATTTATTATGGTTAATTGTTTCCAGTTGTATGTTTTGATCTTAGTAATGCCTAAAACGGGGCGCCAATAAAAAAAACTATTTCGATTTCATTTGTAGAAAACTGCGAACTACTTTAATTTTTCAAATAGTTGTGTTTTTTACTAGTGTGCGTGCTGCTTCATGAAATGTTGTAGGATTAGTTTACTTTTGTAAAAATGTACAAATGTGATTTCAAATTACAAAAAAATATTTTGGTAGTAATTATTCGATCATTTGTACCTCGCATGCAGTTCAATCTTGTTGAGCTTGTTTCATGTAGAAAGAACCAATTAAATTGTTTGACCAGCCACTAACTTCTTAATAATTTAATTCTTGGTACACTCGTTGAAAAGATGAATAAATAAAATGAATAAATTACTACTAGGTGCGCAAATAAATTTCGGGGTATTTTTGAAAAATGGAAAATGGAAAATTTCAATAGAAATATAAAAAATGTTTTATTCAAAATATTGTCCTTCGCTACCTACACATTTGCCATCTCTCTGGCAATACATGAATACCACGACGATAAACCGACTCGTCTTTGGACCGAAAGCATTCATCCAACCAATATTGCAGTTTTTCGAAACTGACCAAGTGTAGCCCTACCAATGCATGCGCCATCTACCTGAACAAATGATAATCCGAGAGCGTTCTCCAGCGTTTTGATGAGGCGTTTTCCAGCGTTTTGCTGGTGTACTGGAAGATATGAGTGCGATGGCTTGGAGCGTTGTTGTGCTGCAATATTATTCGTTTTAAATCTCGTGTGTCATTCTGGCCGTTTTTCGAGCAATACATGGTTCAGATTGGTTCACATGGTTCTCATCTCATCTCCCGTAGCAATTACATGCAGGAAGCTTTTTCTTACATGCTGTGAAAGCAAAATATCGCAAGTGGCTCTTCGATTTTCCATCTGTCTCTCAGTCAACTCATGCGGCACCCATTTTCCCTCCTTTTTTATTTTTCTCATAGCATGTAAACATTTAGGAATATCTTGGCGACTCGTGTTTAATGCCTCCGCAAGTTGATCTTGAGTTTGCGTTTCATCTTCAGCCAATAACGCTTGCAGTTCGGTGACTTCAAATGTTTTTGGTCTGCCGGAGCGCTTTTTACCCTCAATGTCGAAAACGTCACTTCTGAAGCGTTTAAAGCGTTTTAGTTCTCTTCAAGCAAATGACGTGCTTCAGCTGCAATTTTTTTCAAGTTAAAGCACAAATGCTGCTTGTTTGGCACACAACTCGTCATTTTGTTCTTAGAAAAAATATTTTTGCGTTGCGATATGGGCTGGTATTACAACCTGCTAACACCATCTATGTGTGAACTCCATACAAAACAAAAATAAAATTATTATTTAATAGTTTCTCTCCAGCTTTATGTATGTACGATATTATCATTAAACTTATACGATTATCTACCGTGTATTAAATTAAATATGTCCTATTAACACGGCAAATGTAGTAAATATATAAAATAAAAGTCATTAGCATATACCACACATTTTAAATAGCTAATAAATTTATTTATTATTACTAAGAGATCTACAATTTTATAGTCCAATTTAAAAGTTTATTAATCAACAAACTAAAACAAACGCAATCTTATTCAAATCACAAGAAGTTATAACAAAGGTTATGTAGTTAGCCGGCTTGCTCGCCGAAGCGTCGTAGTTTGATGACCATACTATAACTTGGTTATGCAGGAATTTCATTTAAAAGTCAAAATTTTTGTTATTTTATAGCAAAACTAAAAAAATCAAGTTCGGAAACCCAAGAAATGTAATAAAAATTAATTACTTGCCGTAATTTAAGCAACAAGAACATTAAAATTAACGAAATTATTGAAGATAACACGAATTACTGAAATAAAATAAAAAAGTAAATGAATATATTAATTATTCTAGAAGCGTTAGGAGAAGAATTAAAAATCTAAATTAAACTAAACACTAATAAATATGTACCTACCTGTTATGTGCCACCACTAGTATACGTTTGTTAAATTTTTTATTAGAACTGGATGATTAAAATACATAAATTACATTGGTTTTATTACAAGCTTAAATAATGGCTTTATACATACAGTCTCTAATTAAATAACAGCAGCACAAATACGCATAGATAAGAACGCAGAAAATGTATATCATACGAGTTACGAGACCCAGGTATGTCTTTGACTACGTAGAATTTGGTCTTTAAAAATCATTAAAAGATCTGAAAGAATTATTTCACGTTTTTTTGTGATACAGTACTTGTTTTTTAATAGCTTTCAGTTTTTAATGATACTACCGTCTCACGCCCTCACGGTTCACTATAAAAAAATATGTACTTATATTTTAGTTTCATGTAAACAATGTGCTGTTAGTTTGATTATTACTTTCATTTTTATTTGTTTACTTCAACGCTAATAGCGATTACATACTGTGACTATATACAGTATTGCAGGGTATCATCGTGCCCCGACTCCATTTCGCTACTCATTTCTAATGCATCATGGCAGCAATTAGTAACCTTTGGTGTTAGTAAACCCTGTAAGATGTTCATTTAGAATTTACAATAAAATCCATCTTAAGATTTACCTTATCACGAGCAGGATCGGTTAGTGTAAGTTTTCAATTGTGTTCTTAAAAAAAATACTTTGACCTTTTATAAGCCTTCTTTCACGCGGTCCACTATGTTAGATAGAATTACGAAAACACAATTTTATGAGACGTTACAAAATTGGACGGTGTGTGCCGTTCTACATTGAAGAAATTTTAGGCGCAGACAAAACATTTAATCGGTATATAACTATATCTCTAAAGAGATCAATCATTAAAATGTTGAGTTTGCAAAATTTCATTAATACATTTATAAAATTAGCCCGTGAAGTTTCAAACAAAAATGATAAATTCAAATGGAATCCAATAGCCGTCATACTGAATTGTTTTAGTATTGGCGATTTACACTGTTAATATTTTATAAATTGAAATTAGTGAAAATTTTATTAAAAATTATTATTATATTAAATAAATTCATAATTTACATATTAAAATTTAAAACATAATAAATACAAAAGATATTTAAAAAACATACAAATAACTTAAATAAAAACTTAACCAATAAATAAAATTGAAGCGTTAATAAAAACAAATATCAAATATGTTTATTGCAATTTTTCACTCAAAATATTGAGTATTTTATCAATCTGGGCCAATAACAAGCCACTTCCAGAGATTAGTGCAAGATACCACTATATAAGTCGAATTGAGCTATACATAGAGAACAATTTCCGGTACAGGGTTTTTCCGAGCAGAGTAAATGTAACCTTGTTAGTAGCAATTTTCCACCGTAAATTTTGAGTATTTTATCAATCTGGGCCAATAACAAGCCATTTCTAGAGATTGGGGCAAGATGCCACTATATAGGTCGAATTGGTCTATCTATAGAGAACATTTTCTGGTATAAGGTTTTTCCGAGCGGAGAAAACGTAACCTGGTTAATAGCAATTTTCCACCGTAAATTTTGAGTATTTTATCAATCTGGGTCAATAAAAAGCCATTTCCAGAAACTGAGGCAAGATGCCAAAATGTTCTCTATGGATGGGTCAATTCGACCTATAGTAATATCTTCCCCCATCTGGGGAAGTGGCCCCAATCTCTCTCTGGACGTGGCTTGTTATTGTTCCAGATTGATAAAATACTCAAGATTAATTGTTTAAACTGCTATTAACAAGGTTACATTTTCTCCGGTTGGTCAAACCTTATACCGGAAAATGTTCTCTGTATATAGGTCAAATCGACCTATATAGTGATATCTTGCCCCAATATCTGGAAGTGGCTTGTTATTGGCCCAGTTTGATAAAATACTCGTTATTTTGATCGCAAAATTGCAAAAGCTTCTATTTTTATTTATTTGTTAACTAACTCACACATGAGTTTTATTTGTTTTTTTACTTATCTGTTTTAATAATTATTGTATTTCATTAGCATTTTGTATTTCTAAATAAATTTTATTTTAAAAATTATAATTTTTAAATGTACTTGATTCGGTGAATAATTTAACAGTGTAATAAATCACACTCAATTTATTCTAATGAGAATTTAATATTGAATGGTACTAACACATACATAACTTGGATTTTTTGTTAGAAACCTCACCTCGGTTAAAAAATGCGTTGCGTTCTTGTTCCTTCGTTATAATAAAACCAGAACACACTTTACAAAACGGTACACATAACACTTTAATTCATACTTTTCCATATAAATATGAATAGTAATTTTGAAGTAAAAGTACGGCGAGCAAAAATTTCGTGTTACGACAGAGGTTAGAATAAAAATTCCAATCAAAGTTTATACATATCTATATATCTTCTAGCTGAAGATAAAAATTTCGGAAGTGATGCTAAACGATCATATATGATAATGATATTGTTTAATATTGTTGATTATTTGGTTAATATCGACGCTATTATTAAATATTGGCATGATAATTCCCTAATATTCCCCTCTCGTCATATACCATTCAGTGTTGTGCCTTATTGTCTATACCACGTAGATAATTAATAATCTACTCATGTGGACAATGTTTGTAGAACATTAAAATAATGTCATCGACAATGTAGAGAGTGTAGACAATCTAGAGTTCATTCTTATTTCACATTTAACAACTTGAACACAAAATTTTGTTACGATCAAGGCGCAAATTCGTTAAATCGATAAAAACGATAAAAAAACCGGTTGTAAATGGGCCGACAAGATTATTTATCCCTATATTTAAATACCCGTAATATTGCTTATTCACCTTGAGTGGATTAAATGGTACAATAGAGGTGTAGCAACTTGCCGCGTGCTCGTGACAGTTAGGTTGGCCTACAAATTTGGCTTGGAAAGTTATTATTGTAAAAATAAACTAAATCATTTTTGGATTTGAAAATTAACAAGTAGTTATTTGACTACTGGGAACCATAATTTTATTTGAATTATGTCGGTTCCGGTGCGACGATTAGGCCCAGCAAGAGATTGCCAATAAATATTTATGTTTTCTTGCGTTACCAAGTTGTAAGTGTTACATCCAGTTAGACATGGTGGTAGTTGTTATATACAGTTACGTGGTGCGGCAGATCATGGTCATAAACCAATCCGGCTTTCCAAGTCAAATAGTGTATAAATTTTTTTTGAATTTTCTCGATCATATCACAGATCTTCGTAGAACGGACACCACACATTTACAGCATATTCTAGCTGGAATCGAACGTAAACACAATATAGGATCTTAATTGTGTCCAAATCAAAAATTTCACCCGTCCAACGTTTGATAAACCCGAGCATGGCACCATATTGCTAGATTGTCTTTGTTAAATAAAATCGAATATTAAATTATTAAATATAAAATCTAATAAATACCAAAATAAGATCGAACGGTTATTGGATATTTCTTAGAAATAGTTTTTCTTTATTTCAAATTTAGGAGCATATAGTACCTACTACGGTGGGCCGCCTAACTCTGTTGGGTGCTATTGCTTTGATTTCCTGCCATGACTTTCCGAGTTGTTTCGCTTCTGCTAGCATCGTTCGTTTCCATGTTACAGCTGGTCGTCCAACTTCCCATTCCAGAGATCTTCTTGTTATGGCATACTGAGACTTCTGGCTCCTCAGTGTGTAGTCAACTCATCTCCACTTGTGCTTTCGCATTTCGATGATAATGACTGATTGACTCTTTTATCCATTTTGTTGGTCCAGAAATAGTATTCTTCTAAGGCATTTATTAGGTGTGCAAGTAGAAACTCGCTCTGAAGTTGGTTGCATTAAAATATACTTGAACGCATCCAAATCATCCGCCATTTTGGATATATGTAGCTTAGTCATTGCTGTTTTATGAGATTAATTAATTTTAAGAGATGGATGTCGATAAGCAACATTTACGTTATTGCATTCTATTCTGTTTTAAAACGAAAAAAATGCTGCTCAAGCTATCGAATTAATTATCGATTAATTCGCCTTTGAGTGAACATTCTGTGAGTCATTCAACAGTAAAAAAGTGGTTTGCAAGATTAGTGATGGCAATTTTAGTCTTGAGGAAGATCCACGTCCAGGTGCAATAAAACAATTTGAAGACGAAGAACTTGAAGTTTTACTGGAAGAAAATCCATGCCAATCTCAAAAGGAGCTTGCAAAACAGTTAGAAGCTACTCACCAAGCAATATCACTTCGATTGCATGCAATGGGAAAAATACAGAAGGAAGGAAAATGGGTTGCTCATAAACTGACCGAAGGAAACAAAAACCGAAGAGTTGACATCTGCTTGAATTTACTTTCTCAGTACAAAAGAATGAAATTTTTGCACAAAATCATTACGGGTGATGAAAAATGGATTTTGTACGATAATTCTAAACGCCGAAAACCATGGATTGATCCAGGACAGCCATCCAAAATCAGTTTGCAAAAATGAATATTCATGCCAAGAAAGTGTTGCTGTGTGTCTGGTGGGATTGGAGAGGAGTCATTTAGTTCGAGCTTCCCGCACCTGGTTAAATTGTTACAGCTGAACGTTACCAGGCCAAATTGATCAAATTAAGTGATGCACTGGAGGAGAGAAGACCATTTACGAGTCAAGAAAGGCGGAAGATTATATTGCTGCATGACAACGCTCGTCCACTTACCGCAAAATCAACCCAGGAATCCTGTGTCATTTTCTGTTTAGGTTTGTAAGTTTTCACGAAAGTTGAAAATATGCAAAAATGGCTCGATGGCTATTTTGCTTCGAAACGATAAATGACAAAAGACCATAGATAATAATGGCGAATATTTCGATAATTAATCTTTGTAATAATTATAGTTTCAATAAAGTTTAATTTGACCAAACAAAAGCAGGGTTTCCACTTGCGCACGCCTAATACTTACTTAAAAGACTACTTCTACTACTACTTAAAAGAAAGAGAAATTGTTTAGTACAAAGGAAATTATTACGTAATTCAAAAGAGTTATTATAGCTTAAGATCTGCACACTTAAGATCTGCACACGTATAATTTTAGTATGCTACGTCGTTCCACAAAAAAAAATATTGAGCAGTAGAAAGCATGGTGTAGCGAGTAACTTGAATAACCGTGAACCTTCATCATTACCATCAATACTATTGTTCGACCATCATAATGCGTTTATACTTGCGGAAGCGATAGGGGAAAAATTCTGCAGAATCGTGCTTAATGTATTAAAACAACAACAAAGTTAAAAATATTTCAACTCGAGTGTGGAACTAGTAGGCGGGGCATAAAGCATTTCACGACATTTGATTGGTTTAGAGTGTGGAAGCGAGTGCCTCAATTTTTATTTCCGCAAGTATAAACGCACAGTCAGTGTCAGCTTAACGTTTCTTAAGTAGTCTATCCCTGTGTTTGCGAGGAAATCGATTTTTCGCAAATGTAACGCAAACTTAGTTGAACCCTCAATCAAGCAAAAACAATTTGAACAAAAATTTAATCCGAAATAAATCTTTAGACCCATCAGGTCCCTGCTCGTGCCATTTTGTAACAACTGACATTATCATACGTACATCGGATACATCACACGGAGAAAAAATATGGAGCACACTGGCAAAAATATGTTTAATGCACGCACGATTTCATATATCTAATGAGTAGATCTCTATCTCAGTTATTATGGTAGTTTGTGATTTTTATATTCGTCCTTAATTAAATTATTATAAAATATAAACCAAACACGGCGAAACAACTTTGATAGGATGCTTATTCGGCAGACCCAATTTTCAATGACTGTCGCATAAATCTGACTGAATTGGCAGGATGGCCTTCGTTATTTTCACTTTAAGGACTTCCATTGTTTGCGGTGTATTTGCATAGACTTGCGATTTAAGACAGCTCGAAAGGACGAAGTCTAAAGACATTAATCCCAGGAGCAGTATGTCCATCGTGGCATAATCTGTGTGCCACGTAGTGCCGTCCTGTTGAAACCACATGTCGTCGATATCAATATTCTCCAGTTTAGGCCACAAGAAGTTGCTTATCATTAATCTATAGCGCTCAGCGTTGACGTTTATGGTAATGTCAGTTTCGCACGCAAAGCAAATGTATTCAGCAGACTGTGCTTTTCGATGACGAATGAGTGTTGGCTGATTATTTATCGAACCGATTGACTCGAATTTGGCCGTCGAATCGTCGACTCGATAGGACAAGTTGTGACGAGGATAAAAATCACGTAATGTGCGGAACATTTCTCGAATGGAGCATTGATTTGGAAAATAGAATTTGCTGATTTGCACCTATTGATTGTTCAACGCTATAACCTTTCATGGTAATTTGCCATACACTTCTGAACAATTCACAATAAATTTGACAGATGTTGCCTTAACAACATGGCTGCAAGAACCTAACAAATTTCGAAGGTCCCTATTTATTCGCGTGAAGTTCGTCTTAAATCTGTCCTAAAAAAATTAAGATTCGTTTAGGACAAACTACACGGTTTTGTACAAATTCGTGAAGTTTATCCTAAATCCTAAAAACTGTATATGTACAAGTGAATATAATATACTTCTTTCGTATAAACAAATAAAACTGAATGGTTTACCATTTAAACTGAATTTTATTAAATCCGAAAATGAAGTATCTGACAACTTTTTGATAAATCTTATAAATCCTATAAACTTCTAATAAACGTTATAATTGTAAATTATTTGTATTTAAAGCCAAGTGGCCGCTCCCCTTCACTATATTTCCAAAACCTAAAGTATGTGTTTGTTTGCCTAGACTCTATAACGCACACGTTTGCGTTACAAGTTTGCAAGTTCTGATCTTACCAATTGTGAACAATCGAGTGGGTTTTTTTATTATCGTACGATTTTTTTTTTAAATTTTTTTAAGGAAGCGAAAAATTTGAAAGATCTACTCTAATATTAGATTATACATGTGGCAATTTGCATTTGTTTAATCAGTTTTATTTGATTTATTAAATCGGTTTTATTCTGATAACACGTTTAATAATAATTGAATATATTGAAGGTTCAGAAAAACTCCGGGAATTGCCAAGGTTACGTACTATGTGCGTAGAATGATTCAGTCAATTTCCTCAGTTTCTTATAAAATGTTGTTCTTCTGTTTCTTCGATTATATTGAAAAACATTATTCAGTACTAGCAGTGATTAATAATTATCCCCTACTCACAAGTAAATCATTCTTTGTAATTTTATTTCTTGAAATTGTATCTATTAGTGTTTTCTTAAACATTATTACATATTATATATAAGTAGTGTACTGAAGAGAGAACTACTCATAGTTAAAAGCTAAAATATGAAAATAAAACAACTGTAGTTGTGTGCAAATAACAATTTTGACAATTGAATTAATACGTCTTGAAGTCTAACGGCTCGTGACGTAAACTTTGTCGTCATAAATAACAGCTATCATTATACGGTCGCTGCCGTCAAGGTAAACTACAAACAAAACTGATCAACAAAATATTACAATAAATTTTTAAATTTTATTTAGAAAAATATTTGGCTTCACGAAATATTCCTTACAGCAGCTCGTGTTTCATTCAAAAATGGTTGGTTTGATTTTTGAAGTTCCGAAAATTAAAAACTTCAAGAAAATTTCAAGTCGTATAGGTGACAGGTTGGAATTAAGGAGGTTCCTCAAGAAAATTTACCATGACAATTAAAACACCTACATTACGTATAGACCATTACTAAAAAAATGCTACGTGTCAAATATTTCACTCTTTGGATTTGGATTCATCTTTGGATTGGATGCAAGCCCAAAACCACGTGAATCCAACACCTCTATAAAGCAATATAAAGCATAATACAACTATGCATACTACAATTATACATACTATTATTTTTAACACTGGGCCGTGGGCACTTGGCGAACACATTTTTTAAGCACTTTCAATTCCAAAACCAAAATATAATCGTCTCAATTTGCTCTTTAAGACAGTTTTGAGTCCCTGCTTTTAACGATGTATAAGTATGCTCTACTTGAGTTTTGCCAATTTAACGTTTTCTTAAATATAATTTTAGTATTTTTTAATTAAATTTCTATCATTTGCTTTAAGCAATTAATTGTAAATTTTTTCTCGAATTTGTAACGGAATTTTATTCCGTTATCACGTCAAACACCCAAATCCACATAATTTCTGTTATCCAGGTAATTTCGCCATGACCTTGAAGATCTCATCTTCATTAAAATTCATTAAACATTTAGTCATGTCGAAATTCCATAGTCTTCTTTATGTTTGTAGTTGAATTTGTGTACGTAAAATGGGTATAATATGCAATCTGTTTGCATAAATATATTTCTTGTTTATGCTATTGAATTGCAAACTGCGTCATTCAATGTATATATAATGTAGTTATTATAAAACAAATGAGTAAACGTAAATGTTTGTTTTGTAATTTGATTGTATATGTTTTGTTTTGTGTTATGAAGAGCAAACGTTCTACCTAGAGGTAATTGAACGACCTATATGTAGAAATTTAAAAGTTACAATTTTCGTGGCACATGCGTAAATTCCCTAAGTAGTTATTTTATAACACTTTTTAAATGGGCGGTATTTGTGCAATATTTTGTTAATTTTGCAAAAATTAAATTAATTGATGGGGAGAGAAGTGCATTTCTTGTACTAAACTTCCCCATGTCTGTCCAATTGGCAAGAAAAAACCATCTCGAAAAGATTTTTTTATGTGATGTGTTTCCATGATAAATTCAAATCTCAGCCCGAAAAAAATTAAAAAACCCGAATTACATCCCGAATTTTTTTTTTCTAGCCAGAAAAAATGTTTATCACCAAAAAGAAATCTAATTTTGTTTTATCTATATAACTATACTTCAACACAATATTTTTTTAAATTACGCAATTCTCTTCTGTCAAATATAAATATATTCACTAAAAACAATCCATATATTTTATATTTAATGTTTTATTTAAAAAACAGTCTAAAAACGAATAAATATATTATACTGTTTTTTGCGTATTATGCAGAAAATCAAAGCCAAACGGGTATTGATTTCAGGCTTCTGAGTAATCAGATAATAAGATAGCCAAATATCATTACCATATCATGGGGAATACTGCTAGAAATAATTTATTGAATCATTCTACCACTTGGGTATTATGAATTATTATGAATTTCTGTAAATTTGGAATTTTCCAGCACCAATCTCAGAAATGTCTGGGCCAAACAGGTATTGATTTCAGGCTTCTGAGTAATCAGATAATAAGATAGCCAAATCTCATTACCATATCATGGGGAATACTGGTAGAAATAATTTATTGAATCATTCTACCACTTTCTTCCGCATTCTTTCCACCAGAGGCTTTATATTTGTAAACATGTGCAAACTAAATGATTTTGATTTTCCAATTTCAACCAATTTGTTGGTTTAAATAAAATTGAAAAATGCAGGAATTGTTCAAATAATATGATAGAAGATCACGTACATATCTAGATATAATAAGCATTTACACTGAAAATGCTTTTCTAGTTGTAAATAAAATTACGACGATATAAAGGTTGAGCCAAATAAATTTTTTTTAAATGCAATAAAACAAAAAGGTCTCAATATTTTTTCAAATTTATTTTTTCATTGTAAAGAACAATCCTTTCGATTAATTATGGAATACTATTTCATTTATATGACTGCCTCGGCTGGCCTTGACGTACCCCATACGGTCGGTTCAATTTTTGAGCACATTTTCGATGGTATGCAGCATTATGTCTTCAATGACAATGCGAATATTGTTCTTGAGAGCGTCAATCGTTGCTGGTTTATCGGAAAAACACTTATCTTTGACGGTCCCCAATGATAATAGCCCAACGGCGTCAAATCACAGCTCAGAGGCGTCAAATCACATCAACATTTCGGCTGATAATTCGATCTTTGAAGACAGTGCGCAAAAGATCAATTGAAACGTCTGCTGTGTTCGGAGCGCCGTTTTGTTGAAACCAAATGATGCCTATGTCCTCCACTTCAAGTGCCAGGAACAAAAAATCGTTTATGATGGCGCGGTAGCGCTCACCATTGACAACGGCGGCTCCTTGTTCATTTTCAAAGAAAAATGACCCAATGATGCCACCGGACCAAAATCCGCACCAAACAGTCATTCGCTGAGGATGCATCGGCTTCTCTACGATCACATGCGGGTTCTCCGTGCCCCAAATGCAACAATTCTGCTTGTTTACATAGCCGCCAAGATGGAAATGCGCCTCATTCGAAAAGATGATTTTTTGCCAAAATCGGCATCTTCTTCAAGTCGATCGCACACCCACTCAGCGAACCATTTCCAATACACAACCATTTTCGTTCAGCGGAAGGATAAAACTAACTTTCTGTCAAATCAGAAGTGACATAACCCTTACCATTCTCAAAGTTGTAACGGAATTTCCTCAAACTCCGTTACTAACCTATCCCAATAAATAGATAAGTTCCTTACAGAATCTTATCAGCATGACCGTGATGATAAATCATCACCTATATCTAAATACAGTAAACGTCATGTCTATTTCCCACATTTCTTTTTGTGTTGTACGGATTAAGTTTCAATTATTTAATTCATGTTAGAATTATTAATAGTAACCTACATTTGTACAAGCATAAATCTACTGTAGTAATTCCATCAACCTTGAAGATATCATCAAATTAATTTTTCTTGTTGTTTTTACGTATTTTGCGTAATCCAATTCTCTTTTCCGTATGCATATTAAGTGCAAATAAATCCCCTGTATGTAGCATGGTTGACCCTGCTACATGATAAACGGAAAAGTGAAGAGTGTGATCAAGCTTAATACCAACTCGGTTGTACTTTTTGCTGGCGCCGAAGTAATATGGTTAGTCGACTGTGAGAATATTTCAATTTAACTTTTTTTGTCCCCCCCATTTCCTCTCACCTAGTCGATTAATTTGGTATAAAGACGGAAAAATTTGAGTGAAGAGGGTCAGTCTTTGAAATTAACTACTACGTGAAGTAGCTTGAGCTCGGCGGGTAGTAATTTATAAAGACAAAATTAAAATAAATTAATCGAGTTTAATAGTATAGAAAAAAAAGAGTGAGTTTTTTTTAGTTAGATATTTTTTGGAGATTTGGGGAAACAAGCCGGAAATATTTGGTGAGTATAATTATTAATATATAAGTACTCACATTTTGGGTACCGGCAGTAATCTGTCATCCGACTGTCTCTAGGGACGGAAATTGTTGTTGCTTGCAACTCCCTTTCCTTCTGTCGGGAACATTTTACTGTCTAAAATAAAATTCTTACTAACCTTAACTGAAGTTAGAAGTCCCCAAAATTATTCTATGAAACTGGGTTAGCCCTAGCATAAGGCAAAAGCTAACTCGTTTCAAAGTAATCGCTAATTCAAAAAAACAAATTTATTTGGCCCACCCTGTAACACCATAAGTTTTGGTGGCGTGTGCTACAAACTATCGTCGATCGTTAGTTACTCAGCAGGAGGAGGGGGGCACTATATAAGTTACTGTTTCAGAAATAGTAAATGGCTCAAATATGACGATTTAAGTGCTTATGTAGCAACGGTCGGAAACAGCGAAACACAGAACGTAACACCCCACATAATAATATACGCTAAATCTGTTTAAAACCATGATCAAACAAAACAAATTCAATAAAAATACAAAAGCGTTCAAATGAATTTTCTGACCATTTCTAATTTATCCGATTTTGATGCGTTAAAGAATCAGGTAATTTCTCACCGCCACTCGAGTGAATTTTTTAGCCAATTTTAATTTATCGGTTTTTGATTAATTAATATAGAACAGCGTTGACCACTGTAAACTATCGGTCGAATTCAGTTACCAAACTTCTTTCAGTTTATCGGTTTTTTATAAGCTAAGTTGTTGTAGATTTATTAGAAATGTTATGGTCGATTGGTTCAGGAAAATTACAAATTTACAGAAATTCATAATAATTCATAAAACCCAAGTGGTAGAATGATTTAATAAATTATTTCTCCCAGTATTCTCCATGATATGGTAATGAGATTTTGCTATCTTGTTATCTGATGACTCAGAAGCCTGAAATCAATACCCGTTTGGTCCAGACATTTATGGGATCTGCACAAGAAAGTTTTAAAAAATTATTCCTTCTAAGAGAGATTTTATTTTTAAATGTGTAAATATGAATGTCAATAATATTTGCGAAAATTGTATAGATGTAATTTTACAATTTAATATTTATTTGTATGGATTTTATGTAATGTTTAATTTTTTGTTATAATTACTTTCGAAGAGGTTTTTTAGCTAAGACACAAAACTAAAAGCATTTTCGGGCTGGCTGAAAAGACTTCTGGCTAAGTTATCATACGTAACTTCCCCTCCTTTCTCAATCGACCAATTATTTTTTGTATAAATACCGTGCCAAAATTTTGGTTTGGGAAAGTTACGTTTTGAGTGATTAACGCGTACGACTCTAGTTACACACTGAGCATTGGGCGTGGTAACTGGATAGTAAAATAAATAAATAATCAATAAATCATCAAAGTAGTGTGAATCTGCTAATATTAAGTAAATTATGTATAGTTTTTTTATCGTTGCCAATACAGTCATATTTCGTTTGATACAAAAGTACCTGGTCTGTTGTGTTATTTTTCTTTTTAATTTGTAATTATTGGTGAGTTCGAGTTTCCAGCATTTTTATTGGAAAGTATGCTTAATAATCAGCCTACTAACTAAATGGGCCCAATTGGTAAAGGGTCTACTAGCTGTTCTATTTGGGTTTCCTTTTGCTGGTAACGCTTTACCATTTATAAACTTCTTACTAATCATTAAGGCCTTAGGCCAAAATAATTAAATTTCATTCCTTCATTGTGTTACTCCATGTCTAATTTAGGGTATGTTACCCTAAAACTTCTTTATTAAACAACCACGGTGGACATACTTAAAGTGTGGCATGAATTTCACTAATGTGGTCATTTCCCGACTCCCTCGTGCATTTTTGTTTAATCCCAAGTTAGACGGCATAATCCATGCCGTCTCATCTGGTTCAATTATATATGCGGTAATATAGGCCGTGATCTGGGTACCCCGAGACCCATACCCCGAGTCCCCTACCGGCTTAGGCTGCGGGAACCGACGCCGCATGAGGCACCTTTCAGATAACGGCAATTCTATGAAACATGGGTGCTTCTGCGCAAGTAGAAGTTATTCCGTTTCAAATTTTATTTTCTAAATTACCTTTGAAGGATTTGGTATTGGTCCCTATCTGTTCCACAAATTTTGGCCTTCTTGCGAGTACATGTGTAAATGAACTATTCTATATTTTTCATTTAACGAAGTTGCATGAACAACCGAAAAATGATTTCCGTAGTTTATACTCTCCAAGTAGTACAATGTAGCGCTTAATCAGTGCATAAACGTTATATAAACGGAGCGCTTAACCCTTTAAATTTAACATCGGTTTGCGATTTAAAATTCGTATACAAAAGCATACTTTTCAAGGTAGTCGTAGGAAATAGTTATTTTTATGGATCTACAGCGCAAAGTAGTATTTTGTTGCTTGAGCATAGTGAACTACTACTCGAGAGCAACGAAATCCTTTGCGCTCAAGTTACACACAATATTTTTCTACGACAATAAAAATTTCAAAAAACATTGTATTAGTTCAATTATGTTTACTTATTTTCAAAAATTGGCTGCAGTAGTTAAAATGAAAACAAAAATAATTTTTGAATACATACTAGTAAAGTGGATATAATTAATCAAATATTCAGCTGTATTAATACTGATTGTACTAATGTTTGTACTAAAATTAAATTTAAATTATATGTAAAATTAAATTTTACATATAAAATGACACAAGTGAAAACGAAAATGAAAATTTCACCGCTGAATTTTATTTTGCGGTACGGAATTTGGTATTTTCCATATTCGAATATAGATGTCTCTGTTTAATTCTACACTGCATTTTTATCTGCAGGTACGATAAAAGTCAGCTAAGTTTATAACATTTCATCAATTATTTTTATTTTTTGTTAAACACACTCAACTCTTAAAAAATAGTTTGACATGGAGTTATAAAAAAATAATAATTCAGCATGACGTTATTTGTCTGCGTTAAAATTTCACGAAAATCGATAAACAATTTTTCATGGAATAATTTATCTGGTTAATTTTGGAGACCAGCGAAAATTTAATTTCACGTCAGCTGCTTACTAGCCTTTAATATCAAATATTTGGGCTAGATAAGATTTATGACAGTCTAAGTCGTAGAAAAAAATGGTGGCATTATACAGCTAATCAAATATCTATTTGATTCCAAGGTAATTGGACAATTGACTGAAATTTCATTTTAAAATTTGAAGAATTTTCATTCCTTGGATCCCTTCTAAATAAGAAAAGATAACAGCGTGTGAGTCTTCTCCCACCGTAAATACAAGTATGCATAAAAAGTAAGAAAGATAGCAATAGAAGGTGTGTTTTTGGGCCAAAGAATCATTGTTTCAAGAAATGAAATTACTTTCCGGACACAATTTTACTCATTTGTACTATTCCCAATACAAAATTTTCTGATAAATGTGGCTCACATTAAAAGAAAATTGCACAAATAATGAGTATTTATGCTTAGCTTAAAATTAATTTCAAATGCATCCAGCCGGAATAATAATTTTGTCTATTCCTCAGTGCGCAGATAATCGTCTAATGTTTAACGAGATTCTAAATTATACCTAAATTTAGGTTACGGTTTTGGTGTAAACTAATTTGTAAAATTATTTGTCTGTTTGAAATAGAATAGTAGTATAATTAAATTTATTTTTAAGACATCTTACAAAAATTACATATTCTGTTGATGCGACTTCGTGGTATCTTTGAACTGTCACATAACAATGGAAAATGGGAATAAAATGCATTTAATAAAGCCAAAAAATTAAAACGAGTCAAAAATATTTTATTTTTATTTTTGAAAGAGGAATGAAAATAATGTATGAATAAATATGCGCGCGTATAATAACATGAATCGTGTCAAAATAAGACAGTCGAGCGCCTTTTTATATTATTATTGTGTACATGTTTTGATCAAAACCTATGCTACTGGATTCTAACAATACGATTTACACAATTGAATGATTCTGTGAAACACAAATCTTTATACAGAGATACGTACATAGATATTTCTCCGTAGACAGAAAATAAATATCATCAAAGTTGGTCTTAAGTCGTTAGTTGAATACTTAAGTAGAGTAATGTAAAATAATGTGACTTAAATTAAAATTTCAAATTTCGTTAGACCGTCCGTCAATTGTTCGCGTTTTTTTAGAGAAATTTATTACTATTTTGTTAGTATGTAACCGACACATTTTGATTCTAAAATGTGCCAAATATTTAGTAAGCCTTTTAAAAAAATTACGATTTAAGTAAATTGTATCCCCATTTTATTTTTAGATACTAGGATCCGTTTATTTTATTTCGTATTTTATGATTGTTTTGAGTGAAACACAATGTAAAAATTTATTGCTTTTTGCGACTGTGAACGAAGTTTGCCGATTTTAGGAAATTTTAACTATGATAAGCAAAATTAAGTCACAATTTCGAAAAATTCAATTTTGAAAGTGCCGAACCAAAAATGTCCCTTAAATTTTGAAAAATGTGGTCTAACTTTGCTGCAAATTTAATTAGAAACCTTTTCTTGCATATTAGCTTTTCTCTTACAAAATACTATACTTTTTAAAATATTTGCATAAAATTTACTTAAAAAAACTTGAATTTTGAACTAAATTTAGTTCGAATTAATTTCAATTGCGGAATTTATTTCTTTAATGATGGTGTACGTGAAATAATAGTTCGATGACAAGAATATTCTTGTTTGATCATAGATTTTCATAAATCATTTTCGATATACATTTCATCTCAGAAATCAAGATGAAAATTACAATTAAAAATATTACTTAAATTCCACTGTTCCCATATTCTTATAAAGTATTCCGTATTACCCTTTTTTGTTAAATGGTAATTACAAGTATTACATAAATTACAAAATCTAAATGAAATATAGTGACTTACTCGTACATTGAATTATGTTGTGAGTACCTAAAGATCTTAAGATGTTTTCGTTCTGTTGTAAACGTTGTCTTGTTAATCTCTGATACATATAACATTATTTTAATTCAATGTTGTATTTTCGTCCCATATTTTCATTTTACGCGAATCTCTTGAGTATATTTATTTGTAATATTAAACTTGTAGTCAGAAATAATAAAAATAAGAACTGGATTGAATCTTTATAATTTACTTTTTTAGACACAAAAATCTGTATTTTACTCTGGAAAATTACATAAGTTAGTTTTTGTTTTAATTTTTGTAAATTATATTATATTATTATAAGATTAAATTCTATTTTAAATGTATTAAATTCAATTTTATTTTTATTTATAAATTTAACAACTTGTGTGTAATTTAATACCATCAATAGTTAAATTAATCGTAAATTTTGTTCTCAATCGATCGATTCTCGTTTTTTTTAAATGTTGTACCATTTGTACTCGTATTTGTAAATTACAAAAACAATATACGTACTTAAAAAAGTTGTTTATACGTTTTTGTCGTTAATTGATTTAATAAAAAAGCGGTTTTAAAATTTTCAAGTTACTCTACACTAATTAAATGATATTTTCCTGTCGCGTTTAAGAAAGCCTTAAAGATTGATTGACCACGAAAATTTACGGTCTAATTGAGTCTAAAATTTCGTCTGAAATATTATTAAAAAAAAATTATATTAAATTTTTATCGGTTTGCGCAATATTGAAAATAATCTTCGAAGCTGAAATCCGGGCCAAAACTCGTTATTTTTCCTGTTTTCGTTTATCGAAAGTCTATATAGGTACAATTTTATGTCAAATTAAAGATTATATTTTAAAACAAATTAGTCTATGAAAGATTTCTGCAAACCAAATTATACTTTTATAAAATTTGTTCCGAGTCCGTGCGATTCAACAAAAGAAAACATTATCAAAATTATCATTCTTAAGAAAACATGGGATCTTCGTGTTATCGATAAGTCCGATGTGTTATCTTATAAGCGAAACAAGCACTTCGCAAGTAAGTAATTTTTAGGCTACGATATATAAGAATAACCATCATTGTTAGATTTCACATAAAGTAATTTAAAATTATTATTTAAACATGAGCTACTCTATTACCCAATTAACAATTTGCGATAACTCGATTAACCTAATAGCGGTCTCCTTTGTAACACTGTTGATCTTGTGGCGATGTTTATAAACTTAAATGTCAAATTTATAAAGTAGAAATGAGCTCGCTAAAATTATGGAAGAGACTAAAAAAACCCGGTCTACCAACGTAGGTTGTGATAAATAAAAAATAAAAAATGTTCAATTTTTTTTTTACACACAAGAAGAAAATCCGTAGTGTGGAGTTTTGATTTTTAAGAATAAAAAATAAGAATTTCAACGCAAGTGTTTGCATGTTTGTATATGGTGAAGTGAATTATAGTTTGAGCTTATATAATCTCGTAGAGGAATTAACCTAAAACGAATCAAATTTAATTGATATCGTTCAAATTACCAAATAGAAAGGTTTCGTCGAAAGGTACACCTGGACACATCAAAAGTATATGTGCAGCCATATAAGGGAGTAGAATATTGTATTCCTTTAAATTGGTGACCACCGTCGTGAATACGACTGCGCAAGGATACGGCAGCACATCACAGGCGTTTTCTCTTTGGAGTACTACGAGCAGAGCACAGCAGAGGTGTCAACAGCAGTTGGCGATTCAGTGGTTAAATCATCTGGACATCAAATCATCTGACATCTGGAAAACAAATTCACAACAAATTTGTAAACGTGAGTAGATCGGGGGTAAGTTTTTCTTCCTTAATTTTATCGAGTTCATTGCTTCAAATTTAATAATAAAATTTTATTTAAAAATTAAAATTAACTCCGGCATTTTATTTATTTAATTTTTTTTTTTTTCCTCTACTCGATTTCGCATTTTTGTTTCGCTTTTCTATTTGAGTTTATAGATGTCGTCTGATACTCCATCCAACTCTCCGGTAAATGACGAGGATTATGGAGATGCAAGTTCTGCAGATCCAATTAATTCTGCATCGCAACTACAAAATTTATTCGCAGAACAATTTCAATTGTTTCTGCAAGCTCAAAATTTATTCCGGGATCCCGGAGTTGCTCAGTCGTCTGGGCAGTCTGGTTCAGGACCTGGTTGGACTGGGGTCCAAAATCCAAATTTGGAGATTGGAGCGGTCCGATTCCGACCTCCACAACCGTTGTATGGTCAGAATCCGGCCGTTTGGTTTACGATTCTTGAATCGCAGTTCGCTGTCGCGAACATCAGGTCGGAGACCACCAGGTTCTCTCATGCAGTGGGGGCATTGGATGCGAGACTGCATGATCGCTTCGCGGATTTAATTCTCCGCGATAAGGGTACACTTTCTTACTCGGTGTTTAAAGAGGAAGTGATTCGCGTGTTGGGCGAGTCAGAGATGTCACGCCTAAATAACGTCCTGACGAACCTGACTTTGGAGGATAAAAGGCCGTCTCAATTACTAAGTCAGATACGTTTGAACGCTGGCAGCAATTTCAACGACAAGTTGCTCAGACAACTTTGGATGAAGAGGTTGCCTTCGCAGGTTCAAGTTATCCTGACCACTTTTGAAAACGACGTGACGTTAGATGTTTTAGCAGCACGAGCCGATAATATGATGGAGGTGATGCCACCGTTAGGTTTAAATGCTGTTAAATCGTGCAACCCTTTCGGCCCATCCTCGTCTGCAGCATCTAACGGGTATGTTGATCCAGCTGGCATTTCTGATGCATCTAATTTAGACGCAAAATTAGAAGATTTCAAAATTAAAATTTTAGCTGAAATTAAATCTATGGTTAACCCTAGATCTCGATCTCGTTCACACAATAGAAAACAAACAAATTCTCGTTCGAGATCTAGAGGTCGGGTTAACCCAAAATTCGATTTATGTTTTTTTTCATTTTCGGTTCGGTGAAAAGGCTCAGAAATGCCAGCCTTGCTGTAAATTTTATGATAAAACCTGCGGAGGTCAGTCGATCAAGATGGATTTTTAAATGTTCATCAGGACGTGACGACCGTTACTGATGAACCTACTACCAGTCGTCTATTAATTCATGATGCCAATTCAAGAGTTGCATTTCTAATAGACACTGGTGCTGACGTTTCGGTTGTTCCACTCAAAATTTGTCACATTCCGCAGGCATTAACTACCTCCAAACTATTCGCTGCGAATGGAACGCCAATTAAAGCTTATGGAACAAAAATTCTAAATTTAGATTTTGGGTTACGGCGTAATTTCAAGTGGGAATTTATAGTGGCAGATGTCTCGCTGCCCATTATTGGAGCTGATTTCGTTAAAAGTTCTGGATTGATAGTTGATCTTGGCAAACATCGTCTTCTAGATCCAACGACATCATTGTTTACTGTTGGTTCTATCTCTCTCACAGCCGAGTCAACACTGTCTCAACTAGACAAATCCCAGGTGAATAATCAAATCCAGCAACTTCTCTCTAAATTCTCAGAAATTATGACAAACTCTCTAAACGTCAAACCAGTTAAGCATATGATCACTCATCGGCTGGAAAATTTTGGAGCACCGGTTTCTTGTAAAACTAGACGTTTGGCACCTGATAAATTAACGATTGCAAAACAGGAATTCGAGAATCTGATGGCACTAGGAATTTGTCGTCCGAGTAATAGTGCATGGTCTAGTCCTTTGCATCTTGTCTTGAAGAAGAATGGAGATTGGAGGCCATGTGGAGATTACCGAAGTCTGAATCGTGTTACTATTCCAGATCGTTATCCTATTCCACATCTTCAAGATTTTTCGTACCAGCTTGAAGGATGTACAGTTTTTTCGACTCTTGATCTTGTCCAAGCTTATCATCAAATCCCTATTGAACCATCTGATATTCCAAAAACCGCTATTGCGACTCCCTTCGGTTTATTTGAATTCACTAAAATGACTTTTGGTCTCAGGAATGCAGCACAAACTTTTCAGAGATTCATGCATTCCGTATTGTTGGGACTTAATTTCGCATTCATCTACTTAGATGATATTCTGATAGCGTCTAAAACTTTCGAGGAACATCACGCGCATCTCGAACTAGTTTTCCAAAAATTATCAGACAACGGTTTAATAATCAATCCTGGAAAATGTGTCTTCGCTTCACCTGAAGTTAAATTCGTAGGAGATTTTGTTAATGCAAATGGCATTTTACCTGTTCCAGAACGTGTTGAAGTCATCAAAAATTTTGAACGTCCGTTAACGGTTAATCAACTCAAAAGATTTTTGGGGATGATTAATTTCTACAGACGTTTCATTCCAAACGCCGCGGCTGATCAAATTTTACTTAATGATTTTCTTAAAGGTTATAAGAAAAATAGTAAAATTCCAATTAATTGGTCAGCAGAGTCCATTGATGCCTTCAACAATTGTAAGGAGAAATTGTGTAAAGCTACTCTTCTTGCACACCCTTCATCTACGGCTAAACTCGCTATCATGGTAGACGCTTCGGACACAGCTATCGGCGCAGTAGTTCAACAGTATATCGGCGATATTTGGCAACCACTCAGCTTCTTCTCGGTTCGTCTTAATGAAGCGCAACAAAGATATAGTGCTTATGACAGAGAGTTGTTAGCAGCGTACTCTGGCATCAAGCATTTCAGATATCTTTTGGAAGGGCGACAGTTTACGTTGTTTACGGACCATAAACCACTTGTCTACGCTTTTTGTCAGAATCCGGAAAAGGCATCACCGCGTCAATTCCGACATTTGGATTTCATCGGGCAGTTCACAACCGACATCCAACACATATCAGGCATAGATAATGTCGTCGCAGATACACTTTCCCGCATTAATCTAATTTCTATTCCTGAAAGTATAGATTATGCACAAATTGCGGATGCCCAAACCAATGATGTCGAGCTTAAAGATCTTATACGAGATAATTTAACTTTAAAGTTTGTCCAACTTCCGTTGAGTTTTATCTCTAACAAAACTATATATTGTGATATTTCGACAGCTAATCAAAGACCTTTTATTCCAATTGAATTTCGGAAAAAAGTTTTTGAAGCCTTTCATAATCTTTCGCACCCTGGAATTAAAGCAACAACTAAATTATTGACGAAAAATGTCATCTGGCCCTCCATCACGAAAGATTCAAAAACTATGGCACAATCCTGTTTAGCTTGTCAGAAATCCAAAATTTCAAGACACACCGTTTCACCTCTTGGATCTTATCAATTAACTTCGCAACGCTTCGCAGAAATTCACTTAGACATCATTGGTCCTTTGCCTATTTCTGACAATCAGCGGTATTGCGTTACATTAATCGACAGGTATACGAGGTGGGCTGAGGCAGTTCCAGTTCCTGATATTACTGCAGCTACTGTCGCTTCTGCGGTATACTCCACATGGATTTCACGCTTCGGGGTACCAAACGTTATAGTCACCGACCAAGGTTCGCAGTTTGAGTCTTGTCTTTTTAATGAATTGTCAGCGTTAATCGGATTCAGGCGAGTAAGAACGACGGCTTATAACCCAAAGTCCAACGGTATGATTGAGAGATGGCACAGAACGTTAAAGACCGCAATCATGTGTCACGAGCGAACTGATTGGGTAACGTTCTTGCCAACCGTACTGTTAGGTTTACGCACGTTATATAGTGAGGAACTTAAAACTTCTCCTGCTGAACTTGTTTACGGAAGTACGTTGAGAGTGCCTGGTCAATTTCTAAATTCTTTTTCGACCGATAAAATTCTTCAGACAGATTTTGTAAATAATCTTAAAAAACATTTTGATGAAATTAGACCGTCTCCGGCAACCAGGCACTCCAATGTAAAAACTTTCGTAAGCAGAGAGCTTTCAACGTGTTCACACGTATTTTTAAGGTCGGATTTTGTGAGGAAATCCTTACAACCACCTTATTCAGGACCGTTTAAAGTTCTCGAAAGAGGGGATAAGTTCTTCACTATTGACGTAAACGGCAGGTCAGGTGTGGTGTCTCTGGATCGCCTAAAAACGTGTTTCGCGGAGAATGCGGACATCGTGGGATCGTTTCCGGCGACCCCGCTGGGTGAGAGAACTTCGGATATCGAGCCGGCTTCTGATGATACACACGTGTTAAAAAAGGTTCGCTTCGATCTTCTACCGAAGGAACCAGTTCAAACCAGGACTGGAAGAAGAATTAGACCACCAGCACGTTTTAGCTGAAGCAGCTTTTGGATCACCTTTGGTTCTTTTAATTAGTTTATTTTCGGCCTCGCGTATAGACTTGTATTTTCATAAATTCTTCCGAATTTATTGGGGAGGGAGTATTGTGGCGATGTTTATAAACTTAAATGTCAAATTTATAAAGTAGAAATGAGCTCGCTAAAATTATGGAAGAGACAAAAAAAAACCCGGTCTACCAACGTAGGTTGTGATAAATAAAAAATAAAAAAATGTTCAATTTTTTTTTTACACACAAGAAGAAAATCCGTAGTGTGAAGTTTTGATTTTTAAGAATAAAAAATAAGAATTTCAACGCAAGTGTTTGCATGTTTGTATATGGTGAAGTGAATTATAGTTTGAGCTTATATAATCTCGTAGAGGAATTAACCTAAAACGAATCAAATTTAATTGATATCGTTCAAATTACCAAATAGAAAGGTTTCGTCGAAAGGTACACCTGGACACATCAAAAGTATATGTGCAGCCATATAAGGGAGTAGAATATTGTATCCCTTTAATCTCCCTCAGTCTCATTCAATATATCAACCTGTTCTGTACATCTGCCACATATGTGCGTGCTCTATATAGCAATAGAATCATCGACAGACTATCCGAACAAAAAGCGCAAAGAATTACTAACAGATAAAACTCCGTATAAATGTTAAAGAATATTCGTCACTGAATAGCGTGACCAATTATTCAATGTACTTTACTCACTTTTCTAAATAAATTGGAATTGGTTCATAACTTGGAATTATTAAGTCTCGTACAATGAGAATTACGGATGAGCGTCAATTGTGTTTCAACAAGTGTTTGGCGAATCTAAAAGTTTTAAGGGAGATTTAGGAATTCCAATTGTGCTCTGCGCATTAGAGAGTAAGTAGACTTTAGACCTGAATATTTTATGATGAACGCCGATTAGTTTGAAGGGTTCGGTTTACGGTTACGTTTCCATTATAATATATACTTTTCGAAAGAATATTGATGTAAACTTGTCACTTGACACTTAAATTTGAAGATGATGAGTATGATGTCTGGAAAAGGAAATTTTTAAAGTGTTATGTCTGGAAAAGGTCTCATTTGATTCGGTTTGTTGGTTTAAGGAATTTTAGGAGAGTGAAATACGAGCAAACTTCAAAAATTTGTTAAAATTTAACGTTTAAAGTATTAGATCTGGAAATAGTTTCATTTGAACCGATTTGTCAATTCTTATTGCTGGAAAATTTTCAGGGCCTAGATTTATCCGGGTTTTGTTGAGGTCCCGATCCAGAGCTCCCCACCCGAAGCTTGGCTTTCAAATGAGATATTTCCAAACAAAAAACCCGTTTTAAAGTTTACACTAACAACCAATTTTGAAGTTTACATGTGAAGTGTAAGTGATTAAGTACACATTATTCTCGTAACTTAGCTGTAATTTCCTTCATTAATTTTTTGGGCGTTTTTGTTATTGCTACATTATCAATAAAGTAATAATAAAGATTATATAGTATTTTCTACTATATTATCTACGAACATGTCGATAATGTCAAATCATGGCATAATTCAATTTTGTTCTACATTTATCTGTGAATAATTGTTACTTTTCTATTCTTTGTACAATTGGTGTTTCTCTTTGATCTTTACGGATACAGAACAAAAATGAATCACCAATTGCGAAAATGTTTTATGATATAGGATAAATATGGCCTAATATGTCGCCGCAATCGATAGCTTAGCAAGTAAAGTGCTTGCTCTGTCATTCGGGGATCCAGGGCTCGATTCCTGGTGGTGGTGACCAGAAAAAAAAGTTGCAATTGGTTTTTTTTAGTTTTCAGATTTACAGCGATAGTAATTACGGCTTTGTCCTGTAATATTTCAAATTTTTAAGAGATTAGATACTATATTTGAAAATTTTATAAACAACTTTTTTATGGTTCCAAAAAACACTAAAGAAATAAGTGAATATTTATGGAAAGGACCAAAAATGAAATATCAATTTCAAATTATTATCGTTGGAATGACTAAAAAGAAATATACTGTAATTTTCAATATTTCCTTAACAATTGAACAGAGATAGACCAAACCAGATGTTTCTCTTTATAGAATATAAAAGCCTAAAACGACATTTTATATGCGATGTAAATAGAACAAAAAGGACCTCAATATCCCAGAAAGTAAAAGGTGTAGGACAAATAAATGAAAAAATGCCCTGATAAATGCCTTAATTTGTGTAGCACAATGGAATTATTCATGTATATACAGAACATACCCTAGATTTATAGCTTTACAGTGAATTATATTCTAACCTATGAAACCAATTCTTCCAAATATTTAATTAATTTTCAGCCTTTGTGTAAGTATTTTTAGTTTATTTATAATCATGCCAAAGCTTGGCGTACTATGAAATGGTAAATGTTAAAATATTATTTGCGTAGTATGAAACGTATTGATGATTACTGATATCGCTAATATTAACGCCTATAATTACCTTTGGTTTCACGATTATACATTTTAACACTAATACTGAAAACACACAAACCACAGAGGAATTGCTAGCTAAATTTCTAATTCTAATCAGTTGCAAGATTAACTTGGTAGTTTGTAACTTCGTCAAAGCAACGATTTGCCGACTCTAAATAGTTCGGGCCAATTTATTTATACATAGCTTGATTTTGCCAAGTTAAACCACTGAATATTAGTAATATTTATTACTCAATACTACTACAATGTACTTTGTACAAAAATCATTTTTCACTTCGTGGTACTCCTCGTACCAAAAATATTTATACACCGTGGCGCTTAATTACGAGGGATAGCTCGTTTTGCTGAACAGAGCTAAACAACAAAACAGTGTCGCGAACAACCGTTCACACCCTAAAAAGTTGTGAAATAGTAAAATAATAGTTAATAATGAAAAATTATACTTAACCATAAATAAATTAATAATTGATAATAATAAAAATATAGTGAGTATTAATAATTTAAATAATGAAACCCGATAGCACCGCTATACTACACCTATCGCAAGCTGTCTAGAAGCTAAAACGCAGCTATCTAGAAGCTACCTTGTTAATCTGAAATCGCGAGCTTCTAAACTAAAGGATTTGGTTTTAAATTATATTAATTTCACCGGATTTTAGGAGGATATGGTTTGTTATGTACAAACTTGGAGATCTTACCTTTATACCCAAAATTTTTGATAAATGAAGGCTTTCTTTATACCGTTATAATTTTCTATTCAGATACCTAGTCTCAAAAAATCGTCCAAGTATTCCTATAGTATTCATTTCTTACAGTTTTTGCGTTTAAATTTGTCTATCTATAGATATAGAAATATGACAATAAAAAATACATCATATTATAAAAGCCATTAGTACTAAAATTAATACATTATAATCTGTACCATATCAAATCATTCTTCATATAAATGTTTCAATATCCATTAATTAATATATTATTCAAAAATGTGTAGCGTACATAAGTATAATTCGCTTTTCGTTTTAAATTAAAAAAACACAAAATCCACCCAAATATCATCATATATGTTTATCATTAAATTAATTACTTAAACCAATTTACAAAGATAGATAATAAATTCATTGACACTTAACGAAACATAAAATCTTTTAAAGTAATTTTCTTAATTATGTAACACATTCATTTAAAGTAGAACGAAAAAATTCCCAAGTATTTTCCACTTCATTTCTTTCAACCCCACAAAAAACGCCATACTTATTTATTTTTGTAAAAAGTTATTTATAAAAAATACTTGTTCTTTTACGTACTTAAAAATTAGTAAAACCAATTTAAAAAATTGTCTCACTTATATTTTACATTCTAGTTTAATTTAAAAAAAAATCTATTTTCGAATACAAAAAATATGATAATTAATTTTTTTATTATTATTATTATTAATATTTTAAAGCGTACATTAATATGTTGATAAAATATTAATGGATGTTTATTTATTTTGAAATTATCTCGCGCAAAACTCTTTTCAACATTTTACAATGTACCATATTATAAATTTGTGTACTCTGATATTATTTTCACACAATTTATTGAGATAATCAAAGTAAATATTCTACAAAAATGTACACACCGAACCGATAGACGATACAGAGAATCTTTGTATTTATTTCAAAAATAATAAAACTAACAGATTTGTTAAGTGAAAAGAAAATTATGTTAAATTAAATAAACTTAATTTCAATTAAAATTCATTTTTGCATAAGACAAATTGCATTTTAAATGCATAAAATTGATTTCCGTTTGCATAAATTTATTTCAATCAGCACAGTAACTTGAAGTTCTTGATTTTAATTAGTATATGATACACCGAGAATTTATATTTAATTTGTTTTAAGTTTTAAACATAAATTTTCGCACATAAATTTTAGAGAATTTACTAACTACTGTTGAAATGTTTTGTGGAATGAGATTAACTGATAATGATAAGAAATTATGGTGCAATCGTAACTCGCCCTGCATCCAATTAAATGCTATAAAATCATCGACTGTCCAAAATTCATCGGACGTTACAAATTCCTACACGATAGACGATTACATTACATTGTTCAATAATGGCACACAAATAGCATTGACTACCCAAAACTTATTCCCTCTCTCCAAAAAATTGACTGACTTAAAGCGGTAGCCCTTGTTCGACATCATTTGGTGTTTTAAATAATAGGTGGTTCTGTAACTTCAAATAACTTTGTAACTTTGTACATTCAATCACCTAAATTAAATTTGTGGATTTATATTTATAAAGTACAAAGAATCTGTCTATATGTCTGAATGTTTGTTCGGGCCAATCTCAGAAACTATCCAAATAATTTTTTTATAAGTTTTCGCAACTATACTTAGCTAATCAAAATTCAAAATTCTTTCATTATCACACGTTTCTTTACGATTTATATTAAAAAACTTAAGCCAGAAAAGCTTTAGAGATTTTTATTATATAGAGCTCATATAGGCACGGTAAATGATTCGATTGTTCTGCTATCTTTTACAATGTAACGTACACAATATGTCTATCTGAATCTGAATGTTTTTAAATGATTTGTCTATCATCTTCCAAAATATTTAAACTCGCTATTAAAATAATGTCAAACTAATTCCTGGATAAATAACAATTTTCCTAAATAAGGTTTATTGTTCAATATTTGCTTGATTCATTTCAAAATGGAGTTGAAAGACTCGCTCACTTCATTTCACTCACTTGAGTTCAAAGTGTCCACATGCTATTGTTTCTGAGTTTATTTTCTATTAAGAAACGAACGAGACGATAACGAACTTCATCGCAACTGATAGCAAAAATGTATCTTCTATTAAAAATTTTACAAGTTACAAACCCAACCATTTTAAGTTAGCCAGATTGAAAAAAATATATTATGCTTATGGATTTTAATTTAAAAGAATTAAAATATTGCTACTTTTAAAAATTGTAATTCATAAACAAAGAACTCATTTTAGTCGAACTGAATTGAACTTTTTCGAGCTTACTAAATTGGTTCAACCAGGGCCGTATATATTTATTTTGTAGTATCTTTGGCCTTGGCTCAACTAGTCCACAGTCTTTCCCGGGGGTCAAGACACGTTCCATGAAATAAAAAATAGAAAGTTGTTTTCATTAGCAATTTAATAGTTTGAATTATTCGCATTTAATGTGTAGTTTTGTGTGAAATCAAAATTTCTTATGGTTAACTCAAACCTACTCGATTTTCAATGAAAAAACTTTCTTGTTTTTACATTTTCACGAAACACGACTTGACTCCCTGGGACGGAATCATGAAATACGACCAAAAATTTAAACGGATTCAAAAATATTTTCAAACATTCGAATAAAAGTATTCTAATTTGTCATAGAGAATGCAGGTTAATGTTCAAAGGCAACTTCTATAACATTTTAAGTGCAATACTTAATTTACTAGAAAATGTTCGCAATTCATTTTATACCGGTAGAACATTTCCGTTTGAAATTGCTCGATTATGAAATAGTTGTCGAATACAATTTTGCGGTTAAACTTTCATTTATTTGTGTTTTAATTTTGTATTTTTTTTAGTTTTGTATTTTTATGTTTGTCCATTGAAATATTTTAAAACAATTGATCTTTCCCGTCAGATTTCATGATCTCACCCAGGTTAATGAGCTGGTATGGACGAGCTTCGTTGCATTTGATTTCTGGTGGCTGAACTTTACGTATCAAATGCTTCAAAATAAAAAATCCGGCGACGAGAAATCAATTTCTTCAAAACAAGCCTATTTGAGTTCATTACTCGTAGGTCTAAAATGCGCAGTGAAAGCGGAGTGAAACTTTAAAGCGGACGGCAAAAATTTGTTTATTGTCGCGTGAAATACATAGAAATTAAATTTTTCACAAACCTAAATCAGAATTAAAACATCCTAATGATTTATCAATTCACTTGCTTATCAACAAATACACAAAACCAAATCAAAAATAATAATTTTGGGATATTTATGTATAGATTTACAAATATTTTCATAACTACAGAAAGGGAACCAAATTTCGTTATATTAAATTGAATTGCCTTCTGCTATTTATCTACATGCCCTTGCAAGATACGAGTATACAAAATTGATAATTGTGCAGTTTAATTTTCATCAATACCTTGAAGTATTTTAATTGAATCTGGCATTTTTCTGATAAATTTAATGTTTCTGATAATTGTATGTGTTTTGATGTCTTCTTTAAGTACACCTTGTTAACATATTTCTTTATTTTTCAAGAAATATTTATTTCGGGTTTTACATTAAAATTAATTGTTTGAGAAAGGTAGTATTTTTAGAAATTTACACAATAAAATTATTCATTAATCTGTATGTATTTTAACAAAAATAAAATTAAGATTTATTTGAATTCACTTTACAGCTGCTATTTAATTTTTTTATGTTTATGTTTTATTTTTATTTTTTAATTTTTTAATTTATATTTCAGTTTCGGCAAAATTAAACACTTGTTTACTAATTAATGTGAGACAGCGCAAACCCGATGCCCTAAACATATTCTTATTCAATTTTAAATACTAAGCCGCTACAAAATTCTACAGTCCTCGTTTTTCATTATTAACTATAATCAGGCGAGATAAGTTTTGACATGTTTTATAATCAGACAATTATCGCCAGCTCTAGCTTATTGTACGTGACAGAGCTAATAAATATATTTTACTAAATCATTCAATAAAACTTGATAGTTGTGGATTCATCCTTTTCAGTGTAGTACGAGTATGTTCAGGATACAAAACCTAAAAATGATTCTCAAAGCTGTTTTAAGATTGCAACAATTGGCTAACTTTTAACACTATGTGCCGTGGGTCCTTGGCGAAACACATTAACACTTAATAAACACATTATACACTTGTTTAACTATTTCGCAACATAAAAATTTTTTTTTTTAAATTTGTTCAACATGTTTAAAATATTACTCTATCGATTTCGGCTTGTTAGGTCATCATCATATTTTGATCAAATTTTTGTGTTGCGAAATAGTTAAACAAGTGTATATATAATGTGTTTATTAAGTGAAATACTCGTAACTCTAACTATAACCTCATCTTATTTTTCCAAATTTAACTAAGTTATTAAATGCTCTCAAAGGCGTTTTTTTCCTCCGCAACCATAAAAAACATGTTTTTACATTTTCCGACGAGCTACGTCTCTAAGATTGCAAACCCCAATATAACATGATTCTGTAACCTCATAATGAGACGTCCAAATCCTTCTATGGAATGTAGCGCCAGCAAAATGAAAATTAATCGTAACAACTAGTTTGGTTTTGAATTTAAAAGTGTATTAAATTTCCTTATAGTGGTATTGGTTTTCTCTTTATTATTAAACATAACTATTACATCTTTATAACTGCTGAAGGTTAAATTCGTGAATCGACTTCAATTAGGTTTTTCAGCAATTGGTTTTATAACAATTGTATTGACGATTTGATTATAGGCCTTTAAACAGCATCTGGCCGGCCCATTCAAACTTTTAAATTAATGGCTGTACTTCTCAATCGAAAATTTTGTATTTTGCGGTCATCTGTATGATCTGAAAGTTATGTTACGGACATTTTACTTCAGCAAAATATTTTATGATCTCGACTTGTCTTACTTATTCCAAATTTACGAAATAGACCTTGCGGAAAATGGATAGTCTATAGGCGTGGCATGTTTTATAAACGGAAAACGCTAAACGTTACAATAACCCTCATTTGTTAAGACCACCAGCTTTGTGGTAGAAAGCTTAATTAGTATTACCATCTTATCGTTTAGTGGTTTTTCAGTATTAATCGAGAGGATTAAGTTCTGTCATGCAAATTTCATAAAAGATATTTAACACCATTGAATACCTATAAAAATGTCTAACCTAAGTGGGAAAAGTGACGCCAAAGGAGTAGGATAGACCAATGTTTTATGCAGTATGAAAACAATTTAAATGAAGTCTTGAATCTTTCGAAATGTATGACTTATTTTTTTGCTTCACAACCGGATCGTGGCCATTGTTTATACTCATTATATTTGCATAATCGTAAAACTTAATAAGTACGCAATGGAATTATTAAATTTTACGATTATAGATGGAATTTATATTAGTTTCGATTATACATATTTAATAAAATTATAACCACTAAATAGCAACAAGCTTAGTTATTCATAATATCATACTACCCAAAAATTCGAGTATATTAATAATAATTTCCAAAAACAAAATTTTAACATTTCTTATATCTCCAAAATCCAAGCATGGAATAAATAACACAGAACAAACCATTCTAGTATCTCTTGAGTATTATCAAATCAAATGGTTGATGATTTGTATTAAAATGAATAATCTTCTACTAAACAACAACAAAATATGCAAATATGCAATTCATATTTTTATGTGATAAACATCTACGAAATTTATTATGCAGAAAATTCCATTGAGGATTGCATACATGTTTGGTCATCGCCAATTTTAAAATAAAAAGTCACCGTACCGTACTTCTTCTCCCCATATTCAAATAATTTTATCCGAAAAACTCAGCAAGAGATCGTAATGATGATATTTTAATAAAATATAATAAATACATTAATTCTTATAGGGACAGAGATGTGTTTTTATTCCGTATGTCATATGACACCTACCATCTATCATACCCAATTAAATAAATTAAGGATTGTTTCTGTAAATGCTGATTTGAACATATATCGTTTTATTTCAATTTTCCGACAAATGATTATACACCATTATTGTTAGTTCCTTTGGTTTTGATACTTGAAAAGCAAAACAAGATAAACACTACAAAAATTTCCGGGTGGTAATCATCAAATTTTAATTACAAATTAACACACAAGACATTTTTTTAAATGCTAAGAATATATTAGTTTGTTGTTTTTTTGGTATATGTTATTTGACCATAGAAATATTTTACAAAAATTATTAGGGTGAGGCGTATAATTTGGTTTTATGTTACAAACTCAGACGACAGATCTTATTTATTTTAAAGCACCAAGACCTTATATCAAGTATGTACTCACAATGTTACAACTTGGTATTTCTAAATCTATTGTAGCTAGTTCTGATGTTCCACACGGGTCTACTTTAGGACCATTACTTTTCATAATTTTCATTAATGATCCATCTCGTGCGCTTGTATGCCCCATCTATTCTACGCTGATGACTAAAAAATTTACTCAAGGATTACGAAGTGTAACGATCTCTATCGATTGCAGACTGAGCTGCAAACATTGAATTCATGGTATGTGACTAATAAGCTAAATGTAAATATTCAGAAATGTGTTGTAATTACCTATTCTAGAAGAAGTAACCCTGAGCTACTTGACTATTACATCTCAAACATCAAATTGGGTAGAGTCAATCATGTTACTGACTTTGGAGTTACTTTCAATTCAAAACTATCATTTGAAAACCACATCGATCAGATTTGATCTAAAGCTCACAAAATTATCGGCTATATGTTTCGCATCGGTAAAGATTTTCGTGATCAGCGGTGTCCATAACACTTTTTGACTGTCTAATAAGAAATGTCCTCGAGTATGCCAAGTTTGGAATCCGTTTTACCATAAATATATTAACCAATTATAACGCATTCAAAAAAAGTTTACTAGATTCTTGGTATATAAATCTATCCCGCATACGGGCAAGATTATGTACGGCACAAGGTTAAAAATATTTAGTATGGTTAGCCTTGAAAATAGCGGACATACACATGATGAGTTATTTCTGTACAAAATAATAAATTCTAAAATTTATACCTCCGCCTTATCATTGTTGAATTTGTATGTTCCTGCTTATAGGACGAGAAACCATCAGTTGTTTCTTCTTTTCTCTTCGCGTACTAACCTTGGATCCTCCAACCCGCTTACCAGATTGCAAAATAATCATAATGAGTTATTCTTCTCCTTAGACTTATCATTGTCGTCTATACAACAAAGTAGATCTAGAATTTACAATTTGCTAATACAAAATCAATATTAACCTGTCTTGTCTATATTAGTTGCTTTGCTTCTGTGTTGCATTTGATTTTATTAGACTATTGGAGGGAGAGAAAGTGTAGGAAGGCCTATGTCTGTGCTGAAAGCAGCAACCCATAGGAAAACAGTTGCCTTGGTAGGCTGGCGAAGCAAGGATGGCCTGAGCTGAACTTAAAGCGCTCCAAGATCTTAATCACACTAAGGAAGCGTGATTTAGGTAAAATTGTAAGGGTACTTACCAGACACTGTCTTTTCGGAGATCATGCGAGAAGGCTGGGTCTGGATGCAAATGACTTCTGCAGAAGCTGAAAGGACGTGGAGGGGGAGGAGACTCTTGTTCACTCCCTATGCTCACACATGATCACTTTGGCAAATACACTATGGACAGCCTCTCTGATAGCGAAAGCTGTAATGTGCGAGATATTTTACGCTATGTGAATAGCACTAGATGGTTTTAAAGGTAGTTTAATTATGTCGAATCCTGTGGTATCAAAATGGGCCAAAATCGGCCTAGTGTGCGATAGCAACCACTGAAATCCAACCTATTGAATAAAAAGTAATGCATGCACTTATTTTGCCTTTATTGAAGATTTATTCAAACAGCGTTATAAAATTAATTTATCATTACCCTCGTACTACTCCCTCCAGGGGAACTCGTCAACTAAACTTACTGTCTCTAAGATATCTTTACGTATATAAAGCATTGAAAATGTTTTTTATACGAAGTGACAGTTTCCACAGTCGTGTTGTTACTCATATATACAATATAAGAAGTCGAAATAATTGTATTGGTGTGCGATGCAATAGCGAAAATATTTTGTTTACAAGTTATCAAAAAGTATAAAAATGCTTACACCGGACCTCAAACTTAAGCTTGAGCGGGAAATGCGCAATTGTCTGTCAAATATTGATAATATCGAACAATTTTTCTAATATTATAGAATTAAGGCATCCCATTATAAGTAACTATCAAAAATTGAATTGTGTGGGTATTAACCATCAACCATCAAATGTGTGATCATCAAAAATCACGATATTACTTCTAAAACTGAATTTGGAGCGGTTTAGTCTCAGCAGCAGCTAAAACAATTCAAACACCAATCAAACTTAGTACCCAAGTTTATGCTATTATTTACCACTACAATTATATAGTAGTTTATTGTGTTTTCCGTTTTGCTTTCTAACGATTTCATTTTATATTCCCTTTTACGTGCATATTATAATTTTCAACCCCTTACAATGCCACTATAAAAATTAAATCATTCATGTTATTTAAGTTTAACAACGACATTATTAACTTTTATCGTTTATCATTTTTTAATTTTTTGTGACATTCTCGTACCTAGAATAAATTATCTGGTGTCAACGAATAGATGTCGAGTTTTTTCCTTTATCAGGGTATTAGAACCACCCTAAAAATTATGTTCAAACATGGTTATGACAAATATATTTACTCCGTTTATGTTTCGTTATAAAATGAGAACTTGTACGATATCACATTTGAACTATCCTGTTTGCATTTTTATGAAGAATCTTAAAATTCATTCCTATTTCATTAGGCAATATATAACAATATTGAAATGTGTAAACTGCTGTTGGTATTTTACCCAATGTATACGGACAATTATAATTATAACAAAGTCCCTTAGTAACCAACTAATAGGATATTTTTGTGTTACACTCTTCCTTCAACATTTAACACATTACGGTCCATCCATGCGAAAACTGTGATACGCGCTGAATTTCGGTGAGTTCATTCGGTGTTTCGTTGTATGGATTTTTAAGCTACAAAAAAATACTAAAGAG
Source organism: Nephrotoma guestfalica (assembly GCA_963691935.1). Classification (NCBI taxonomy): domain Eukaryota; kingdom Metazoa; phylum Arthropoda; class Insecta; order Diptera; family Tipulidae; genus Nephrotoma; species Nephrotoma guestfalica. Next base: position 169,751,187 of record OY829913.1, on the reverse strand, counting down.
CAAAATGTGTTTTGATTACATCAAGATATGGTGTTATACATATTTAAAAATACAATTTAATAACTTAAAATAAGAAAAATATTTTGTTATTGTCAAAAAATGGTTTTAAACACAACTGAATGGCGTTTTTTTGTCTTACAACAAATTCCAAATAAACAAAAATTATATAGTTTTTTTATCGTACAAACAAGGCGCACGTGTATTATTGCAATATTGAGTAAAAAAAAATCCGTGTAAAAACAGTTTAGTTAATTTTTTTATCTTTTCTGCTCAGATATTTCATCTGAATTGAAATATCTCTTTTTGTATCTTTCACGCTGGTACGTATACCACAGATTGTAAACCACTGTTTTGTTTATCTATATAGACAGTGTAGACCAATTGGAAGGCGCCTATAAAATTTCGTTTTAGTTGATTCGTTGGCTTAGGAATTATATCGATTTTACGAAAAAAGAGTTTGGTTGCCGGTTTTGGCGAATTCTCCCGGACTCCTTGCAACACAAAATGAGAATTACCGCGGACTAAAGTGTATCATATCCATAATAAAAATATTATATTAAACTTATATTCTAAATTACGCTCAAAATCAAATACATGGAACATACAATTATAATTGGTGCGGTGCTTACTACTTTTATTTTCGCCTTCGACTTGTACAACGTAGCTTACTTATACACACTCTAAACATCTAACAATAACTGCGATAATTTTATTTTTTTTTAAACATTTGTTAACAATAATATTAAATAAATGCATTTGCGTGTAAAAAATTGGCATTACCATAAAACGACAAAACGTAAATTATGTAAGAAAAGTAAAATAAGTTTTACTATTCATCTGCCTCCACACCCATTGTTCAGGCTGTTTGTATATATAAGTACATATTGTTTAATTAAATTTGTAACTAATATTTTTTATTTATTAGTTTAAGAAATAAGAAAAATCGTCATTTAATATCATTGTTTTGATGTGAACATGTACAAAAGAGAACAGAATAATTTTCAAATAAATTTACATATTTTTGATTAAAGTGTCGGAAATTAGTTAAATTATTTATATTTAAAATGAACATTGTTAAATATGAATAAAACAGTATTGTAGATTTACACAATACGGCTATATTCGTTTAAAGAACTTGGTAGTTGTTTCAAAAACAATCCTTCAAATTGCGAGAATTTCCATGGGCCGCGACGTAAGAGTGATATCGAATATTTATTTATTTATACATTTTTTACAATTTTGATTAGAAGTTGCACCGCATTTTGAGCTTAAAGCTCATTTATAACGTGGTGCGAACTCTATAAAAATGTTCAGTACAATGTCCACCATCATCATGTCAAAAGCCATATCATATTTCTTATCTGCATTTGGCCGATGAAATCACAACTTTACAAGATTATTTATCGATGGTACCACCTTAACTTTATTTTGATTCCGGTGGACAGCACCACAACTCCAAATTGTTATGATTCTGCGATCCGCTGGATAAACTCAGAATTTTAACATACAACCAGTTCTCTTGACTTATTAGTTGAAAAGTTACAAAATTTGTGCGCTACAATATTTTTAATTTTTTTATTATTATGTATTCAATATTACAACTGATTCAGAACCTGTTGGTTATTGATTTTACCAAAATTTGTTATTCTAATTATTACTGCCCAGCTTTAGCAGTTTCTGCCGTTGGAGTCCTCTCACTCCATTGGTGGTGTCTAACATATGACGGATATCTGCATTTTCTTGTCGAGATTTTCTTCTTTAAGTTCCTATGAAGACTATTAAATTAATGTACCATAGGACATTCACAATCTCTCTTGGATACCATAGGTCTATACTGATTTTAGCATTTGCCTGTACAGAAGCAATTTGTTATGTATTCAGAGCTCAGAATTTCTACAAACAAGGCAATACATTTTCCTATGTTTGATGTTTAACTCTTATTTTCTTCTTTGTGTTAACTACATTTTGACATCCTACATCAACTGCAGATATTCTTTTTAGTTGAGAGAGTACTTGTTTTCAAGTTTGACTCGATCTGCAATCGATGTGACGATCTGCGATGTAGGATTTAAGAATTTGATAAATTTGCTTATAGGTAGATCTTGAAGCAGTTTAAATTCAAGCCTTGATGGTTATTCTGTGCACTTATTCAACCTTTGATTGATTTTATCTAAACCCAAATTGATGTGCTGGAATTATTCATATTTCTTCTATTATAGGTTTCATCCTCTTGAGCGGCAGTTTTTAAAATACTTTTGATATGACTGGAAGTAGTGATATCGTTCTATAAGAATTTTTATCGTTTTCTGATTTACCTGGTTTACGAATCATAATTACTTCTGCCACCTTCCTCATTGATGTGGAACTTATTTCAAACCGAAGGCAGCAATAATTATTTGAACCAATTTATGCAAACCTTTCTTGGGAATGGCTATCATAATATTTTTAACATTTAAATTATTATTAATTTCATTTTTTTATTCCAATAAGATCACATGTTTAAGATCATCTACTTTGTTAACGACAGTTGTATTTTCATTTACTGTTTGTCTCGGCAACGGTTAAAAAATCTCTTCTAAATGAGGATCCGTCCTCATTTTATATAGGTGGCACATGGATTTTGGTTCTTTTAACCCCTTCGTTGCTTTCTAAAATGAATAATCGTCATTATTATGATCAGAGAGACCGCGAAGTCGCTTATTTATGCTTTTGTCCTTTATTTCCTTTATTAGTTGTTCTAATTTGTTGTATGAAAAATTGAGGATATTTTTTTGTTGCAGAGCATAAGTTTGCTGCCAGATTTTACGAGCTTTCTGTTTCTCTTTAACTGGTTCTCTGACCTCAAGAGGATAGTTATGTTTCCTTATGGAGTTATAACTGGAGGATCAACTACTTCTCGATGAACTTTTCTAAGCTGCTTGTCGGATAGTATTATTGAATGCTTCTAGTTAATCTTCCAGCTGCATCTCTGATCAGATTGGTTTTATTGTTTCTAAATTTAGGCAAGTTTTCGTTTTTTATTATCATTCTACTCAGAGTTATGATCACAGATGAGTGGTCAGATGATTGTCCTTAACTATTTTCGATGCAGGTGTAGTTCTCTAAAACTCCCTTTGTTACAAAGAAGTCTAGAAGATCTTATACTTTATGTATGTCAGTAGCCCACTATGCTGGTTTATCACCAGAATAAAATTCACAGTTATTCTCGCAAGCATTAGAAAACTATTTTCCTTTAGAGGTTGTAAGTCTAGATTTTCATTAGGTTTTCTTTGTATTGAAATCGCCGGCTATCATAAAAGTTGGTCCTAAAGGTTACTAAGGGACTTAGTACCTACTATTACTAGATCCTAAGTAAAATACAATTTAGTTCCAGGCCAAAATTCTAGTATTTGGAAGATTAAAATCACCAAGCAGAAGAACTACATCTAACGAGTTTGTTGTATTAATAACTTCATCAATAGCATGCAGGTTGCGTAATGATCACTATTTAATTCAGGTGGTATATATGCTGCGTAGATGATTAGATTTGTTTGGTTGATTTTTATCGCAATCGCATCAGTAAACAACGTAATCATGGCAAAAAAACTCAATGTTCCGTATGCCGGGTTTTTTAAAAGTTTCAAAAATTGCATATACAGGGCGTCCCTAAAGTAGCTGACACGAATGGTATCGTTGGATTTGGATCCCTTGATCACAACGAAGGTGATCAAGTTATAGACGTTTAATGGGGAGCCTCCCAACACAGCGCATTGTATTAAACAAACTTCAATATCTTGAGAAATAACCATTTTTATTTTTAAGGATTAATTTCATTAAGGTAACATTCTCTTTTAAATAAAGTATAATAATTATGACTATTTAGTTAACAAGTATTTCAAATTTAAACAAAAGTTCTAATTCTAAATTCTATTTTTTGAAAGAATTTTATTTTTCTTTCTGTACCATTTAACTCTTAACAATCACTCTACGTCAGTAAATATTTTTTGATGGAAACTCTTAGCTTTCAGAAAAGTAAGGTTAAATTTTTTAACTAAATAGTCATAATTATTTTACCTTATTTAAAAGAGAATGTTATCAGCTTTTTAATGAAATTAGTCCTTGAAAATAAAAATGGTTATTTCTCAAGATAGTTTCTTTAATGCAACGAGCTGTGTTGGAAGGCTCCTCTTTAAACGTCTATAACTTGATAAGAAGGGCTTTAACGTGCGAAGTGTTAGAAGTAACCTCACCTTTGTTTTGATCGAGGAATCCAACGGTACTATTCGAGTCAGCTACTTTAGGGATACCCTGTATAAGGTAATTAGATTTTAAGAGGAAGTTATAAAACTGTGACTTTTGATGCCACTTTTTTTTAATTTTGATAGTAAATTGCACATTTCTCATAAATCATTGTTTTCTTGGATCTTTTAGGTCAATTTATTATTTAAGCAAGGTTCGAGCCTTCATTGAACGTGGGTGTAGTCTATCATTAGCCACTGGTGAAAAATACCTAAATAACTGTGTGTGTCTTGTAAATGCAACTTTGGCATGCGGTATACTATCGAACAGCTCAATCAACATACCACATTTTGTGAGGTTAAACCTTTTGCTTCATGGATTGTCCTGACTTTACTGGTTTCTGGTATCTTAAAGGTTGGATATTATTTGTTTATCAGCTTTGGTAGAAGTTAGATAGAATGCATTATCTAACACAGGTAACGACGACAATGTTGGTGGCAAGTTTATAAATTTGGCTGAAATTTCTACGGTATTCATACTACTGATGTTAGGGTATCCCTTGAGAGCAGATGTAACATCAGCTTGCGCTGTGTGTGTTTGTGTGTGTTTGTGTGTGTGTGTGTGTGTGTGTGTGTGTGTGTGTGTGTGTGTGTGTGTGTGTGTGTGTGTGTGTGTGTGTGTGTGTGTGTGTGTGTGTGTGTGTGTGTGTGTGTGTGTGTGTGTGTGTGTGTGGCGTACAGATTAAATTTGGTTCTCTACAGCCGAGGCGGGTTTGCTCACCGGGATAAAACTGCATAGTTAAGCTCTTTTCGGAAATAACGTTTTTAACAACAAACTATTTTTAACAAAAAATTTCTACCGCTATACAACCTACACGTATTGATTTGTCGGGTGTGAAACTTTATACTTAAACTTTTAGCATTAATCAAGAGGACCCAGTTATGTTTGGCCGAAATCGGTCCATCAGAAGTGGCAGTAGAAGCTTTTTCGTGTTTTCCAAATATTTCGAAAAGTATATCATTTATTAGAAAGACGATTTTTTGACAGAAAACTGTTTTTCCGTAAAAATTTGGTCCCTGTACAGCCCATACTGATTGATTGTTCGAGATAAAATCCCTTACTTAAGCATTTTCCATAAATTTGGTGATCCCAGAGATTTTTGGCCGACATCCGGCCACCGGAAGTGGCACTTTCATAGTGGGTTTTTTCGTTTTCGCAAATATTTAAAAAAATATATAACGTTTCGAAAAAACGATTAAAAACAAAAAGATTGTAAATTAAATTTCAAACAAAATTAGTTCAGATCATTTGGAAAACTTCATACTCAAAGTTTTTAAGTAATTAGGAAATCCTTGCAAAATTTGGTTCAAATCTTTGTTCCGGTAGTGTCAGCTTCAGTGAGAGCATTTAGCAAGTCTAGCATTTACAAAAAACGCCAAAGAATTAAAAGATTTACATAAATTTAGAGATTAAATTTTCAACCAACAAGGGTTATTCTTGATGGTTTTCAGAAATTTAAGCAGAGATAATGTTTTTTGATCAAACAAAACAGTTTTTTACCGCACTGTAAGTTTAATTTTTCGCTTTGGAAATTAAGTGTGTTGTATTCGAGACATAGGATTACATTCGTGGTAAAAGAAAATCGAATGTTGGCCACAACATTTATGTTCGTCGATTTTTTTAATTAATAAATGAGAATTAATTATATCGTTTAACATGGTCGAAGTAAATGATAAGTTTTGATTTAGGGTTCTAATTGCAACAGTGTGATCACTGTAGATTATAATTTTTGAGTAAACGGCTAATACTGATTATCATACTCGTAGTTATTACCGTCGCTTTGGAGACATAATAATATAAAATATTATTTCCAGGTGTATCCGAAATTTATTATTTATTTTCATTAATCTTAATCAAATTTAATTATTTGCATAAGATTATCATTTGTTTTATGACCAAAAGTTTAAGTCAAACTAATATTTTATAATTGTTTATTAACTTGATGTACCCTAATAATGTTGGGTATTTGAGACATTACGCAATTATTTAAGGAGTAGGGTAGAGTAAGGTAGTTAAACACTAATTATTTTAGAATAACGTTAAATTGGTTTAACTTTCAGTTTTTCGATCAGCATAATGTATGATGTTGAACTACAGATACGTAGCTGTGAAATTTGTTAATTAAGTTAAATTCCATAAATTATCCTGCAGTACCTAATTAATTTAATTAATTTAGTTTTTCTATCAAATTATTTATAATAATATTAGATTCAATCCCAATTTTAGGGTAGCATTTGATTATTTTCAAATATATTTCCATAATTGAAAATATATTTCCATTTAATCAAATTTAAATCTAGTTAAATTTTGTAGTTGCCTTTTCCTTTAATGAATAGGAGATACATTATTAAATTAATTTAAGTTATTTAATTTAATTTTTAAAATTAATGCAGATTGTATTTTTGATCAATCACCAATTAATTTAGAAATATTTAGTTAGTTAATTTAGATTTCAGTTTTCTAAACAGCATAATACATGATTTTCGAGTTACAGATAGCTTATATCCTTTACTTAATTTTTCTATTAAATTACCTAATAATATTATAAGTTCAATAGGAATGAATTTCCGTTAAAGTGAAGTAAGTAGTTTACATTAATATTTTTACCATTTCAGAATCTTCATTAAGCTGTGAAAGCATTTTTTAATTTATTCTAAATTTCGAATTATAAATTGTGATTGTCCTGTGCTAACCGACTTATTATATTTTTTACTAATTGATCAGTCAGGTATCCGTAACAGGATGGATTTGCATGATACTAATAAACCTATTATATCCTCCTTATGTTGTGTGTAAATGGACGGGACCGATATCATCTAGAACACAAGTTTCGGCTTGGCTATACATTCCAATCAATCAGTCAAAAAATAAATGATATTTATTAAAGAAAAATATTTTGTTATTTAATACATTACAGTGTGCAGTAATCCGCATTTTGTGTTGTATGGGGTCCAGGAGCATTACGCAAAAAATGTTAACCAAACACTATTTTCGTAAAATAATGCCTAAGTTGATCTACTCTGTCTATATACATAAACAAAACAGTGGTTTTCAATCTGTAGTAAAGATGTACTAGCGTGAAAAAATACAAAACGAGATATTTCAATGCAGATGAAATATCTGAGCAGAAAAGAAAAATTAAAAATTAAAAAAAAAATTAAATTAACCTGTTTTTACACGGATTCTTTTACTCAATATTGAATTAATACATGTCCGACTTATATTTATACGATAAAAAAACTATTTATTTTTTTTTTATATGAACTTTGTTGTAAAACAAAAGAAACACGAAAAGCGTTTGTAAAACGAAAAAAATATTATTCTTATTTTAAATTATTGTATTGAATAGTACATATTTTAGCATACTGTGGGCAAAAAGTAGTAAGACTTTTGAATTTAAATTTCGTGTGGAAAACCATTCGTCGAAATATTTTTTCTTTTTCTATATTGGTATGACTCTCAGTGACATCTGTGCCAAATGTCACATCAAAATAATCATTAGTGTTTAGTATACGCTTGTCTTTCTGAAGTACAAAAACTGCATTCGGCGATTTTTACAATGAGTAAAATTATTCAACAAAGAAGTTCCATTAAATTTTGTGTGCAGAACCAATTTTGTGGTGCTGAAACGTTCAGAATGTTGCAAAAGGCCTTCGGTGATAATTGTATGTCGCGAGCAAGTGTTTTGGATTGATACAAATTGTTGAAAGAGGTTCGAGAACGTGTTGACGACGAACCACGTCTAGGACGGCCATCAACATCAACTGATGATCAACACGTTAATAAAATCAAGGAATTGGTGCTCGAGAATCGACGATTAGCAGTCAGAAACCTTACTGGCATCGCTGAAATATCGGAAGGATCAGTGAAAACCATTTTGAAAGATCATTTGGGCCTAAGAAAAGTGAAAGTATGATTGGTTCCAAAATCACTCAATTTTTTGGAAAAACAGCGTCGCGTTGACGTCTGTGAAACAATGCTTTCCGACTACCAGGATGTCATGAAACGTATTATAACTGGTGATGAGTCTTGGATCTATGCTTACGACCCGAAAACGGACGATCAATAGGCCGAATATCGTGCCAAAGGTGAGCCGAAGCCGAAAAAACCACGTCAAAGCAAGTCAAAAATCAAGGTGATGTTGACAGTTTTCTTCGATTATCGAGGTGTGGTGCACACCGAATTCCTTCCGACCGGCCAAACTGTCAACAAGGAATACTAATTTGAGTATTATGCGTCGTTTGCACGAAGCTGTTCGTAAACAGAGGCCGGAATTATGGGTCGACAACTCTTGCTTTTTGCACTACGATAATGCACCTTCTCATACTGCCTTAGTTTTACGTGATTTTGGAGAAAATTGACCAATACAGACCTACTGTAGAAAGCAAAATGATCCCAAAATATGTTCCGATAGTTTAATTTTGCATATACTAAAGTGGGCCCATTGTGGAGTGTGTCTTTTTTGCAAAGATTTTCAGCGTTACTTAAACACCCCATTAATATTAAAGAAATTGGTATCATAGAAAAAAATGAGTTCATAATTGATCAATAGCACTTTGAATCATCATCCATCCTGTTTATTTCACTAGGAATAAAAAACTATAATTTATGATATGTAATATATAAACCTTTAACTTTTTTTGTTATGCTGATTTTTCTATTTGAACCTTTGAATTGTATTTTGTTATAAAACACTTACATCAGCTTCTGTTTTTGGTTTTCATTATTTAATTAATATTCTGCCATCATTGGTATCTTCAGAATAATAGTAATTTTGAAAATATGTGTAATTAAAATTTTTTTAATTTTTAATTTTATTTCCACTGATGGCCAAATTTTAACTAAATAAAAAAAATAAAAAACAGAAGATGAGTTTTATAAAACAAATACAATACAAATACGTAAACGAACGAGTAAACGACATTAAACATATTTATCATCTAAAAATCCTTTCACTAAAATCTTTTTATCTTAACCCCAACGTCTTGGTGAATAATTCCGTGTAAGCTACATTTTTAGTAGTATGTACCGATCCTTGATTGTTGAACTACGAACGTCAGTTAAAATAATGTTGTAAAGCAAAATAGCAAACAGTGAAATTCTTGCAATATATTACTCGTACGTACTGTTACCTTTCTAGTTTGCGACACCAGTAGCTCTGTTCGGTGAGGTGTCTAATACGTGGGTTAACTACACTAGTTTGAAGGCAACAATAATACCTAAGAAAACTACTATCCTTAAATTTCACTCAACCAAATTAAACTATTTATACTTTATCGTAACATGAAGAAAAAAAAATTAGAAAATATTTACAAAAAAAATTAATAAAAAAAATTAAAATACAATTTAATTAAAAATTAAGAAAAAATATTAATATTAACAATGTTTTTTTTTAAATTTCTTTTTCCGGAATATTGATAAATACAAAATTCTGGTCCGTCCGTAGAAATTCAAATTCTCCTGCATAAACGATTCTGCATAAACGATTCAGCTGGCTACAAATTCCAGAAACTGCTTCTCAAATAAATTTTGCACAATTTCTTCACAAATTTTTTTGATAGACATATAATTATATATTTTTTAAATAAAGTTTTATTTATATTTACAGATTGCACAATTTACAAATTCATAATTTACATTTTTTTTAGGAAAATCATAGTTTTATATAAATTTTAACGAAATTTGTCAAATACATTTTAATTTTATTCACGTCTTCCATACATCATCTTAACATTTGTATTCGTAATATTTTATATACATATACAAAACATATACCCCAGTTTATACCATACACATATATTTATAGTTAATTTAATATATTTTTCAATTAATTTATCATAAACTAATTATTATTATAAACTAACAAATCACTTCTAACTCAATTTTTGTCTTTATTTTTACCACCAACTCAAACTCAAATTTTCTTACGAACCAACCAAAACTCAAAACAAAATTTTTCTTTTTTTTCCAAAAATAAAAAATGAAAACTCTAGGCTAACTAACTTACGAGTAATTTTCCGAAAGTTGATAAAATTCCTTAACTAAACCTAAACAAGTATAAAAGCCTGAGTGCAATTATAAAAAAGCATCAATATTCTGATGTTGCTAGCTTCTAAAATAAGTATCCTTCTGCAATTTTCTTCTGACCAAGGTCATTTTGTTTCATTTTAATAAACTCCAATTGTGTTCAAATAAAAATATACAAAAGGACTTTATGTTTTCTATGTTTTTGAGACTACTTATTTTAACACAAGACAATTAGGCAGTAAGTCATTTTCGATAGTCATTTACAACTTTCACCCTTAATAACAACAAAAGGGGCTATCATAAAATATCACAACTTGCTGTTTTTAATGTGTGAGAATGTGTGTTACACCACGTGATGAACTTATTTACACAAATTAAAATAGCTTATAAGGAGAAATCTAATATACATACGACGTACTTACATTATGAATAATTCAATATTATTTTATACAGAAAATTTCAGAAACTAACAGAAAATAAATTAGTGAAACTAGTTTATTTAACCACAGTACAATTAGTTATAAGTAACACCTACACAAGAAAATTAGTAGATTAAATTAAAAAATATTAGGCTAATCTGTGTATCGATTTTGTCCCAAATGTGTGAAACGAAATGAGTGTAACCGGAAAGATATAGTAGTAGTATTTATGTTTATGTTGGTTAGTGACGCGCGTATAATTGGTTTGCTTTACTATACACATGCAAACCACGTGGCATTGTTTATTTGTTTATTCTATTAATCCTTGATGAGATTTTGGATTCCTATATTGAGGAGCGCGATTGCGCTCTTTGGCACTCAAAGGGTTAACCATTGTAAACGCCATATTATTGTGTTGTTTGAAAAAATTAAGAAAAATTCATCATTTTGGAACAATATGATTGGTCGATAAAATTCTTTAAACGAATGAAAAGACAAATTAACGCAACACTGAATCCGCCTTTACAAGATAGTGTTACTTTTTAAATATTTATGTATTTTCGATTTTTTTTTAATAATTAATATTTTATTTTTAAAATTTATTAAATTTAAATTAAATTTGTTTATAAAATTTTAACATATAACATATAAACATATAAAATTAATTTATTATAGAAAAATATTAAATATAAAATACATTAGCATGTTAAATAATGACACTCCACAGCTCGTGAGCAGACGTGTTGAGAAAAGGAAATAAGCACCATTACAATTAAACCGATTCACCCGGATCGCGTTATTTTGGTACTGTCCATCATAAAAATGACACAAACACGAACAAAAGAAAAATACAAATACAAAGACATAATTGTGTATTATACAGTGTATACGTATTCGATATTTTTTACTTCACACATTTTAAATGAGTAACTCACGGGACAAAATCGATATACTGAACGATAGCCATTGATGTTAAAGATGGGTATTGTTTTACATCAAGGTGAAATTACTTTGGAGACTTTTGACTCTATTTTCTCATTAGACTACAATAGCCAAACTACAAAAATACGGTCCGAAACCCAACGAATCACGTAAAACTATTGTATTATCATTTTTACAATTAATTACCGATCAATCGCGTGATTACTTGTTGATTTAAACACCAAGATACAAAACATACAACGTAGAAAAGAAAGTATGTACAATGTTACCGTATACATTTCAACTCCACGAACATATTTTTAATTAATCTAATTCTCATAAAATCTATAGAACCCATACGTAATTCTTTTTATGTATGTACTTATTTTAAAGAAAATAATTTAATTCGAATAAAAAGTAAAAATGAAATCGTGCAGATTTACGGCAATATAATTATACTGTTCTTAATTTATTTTGTCTCCAACCTTACAACTATATTGGAATCCTTAGTTAGTTGAACGCCACTTAATTAGTAATATGTCCACATTTTTCTGTTGATTTGATTTGTGCGATTGAACTAACAATATGTTAGCGTTAATTTATCACTATAAATCATAAACTTGTTCTTCATACGGGTTTCAAGACTGTACATTGAAAACATTAAATATTTGACAAATTTTCGTTGTACATTTTTAACCAATCGTTTTGTTCATTTCCATTCCATTGTTGTATCACGCAGACATAAATTTCCATTTTAAATACTATAAATCATACAAAAAATGTATGTATTTTAATATTATTAATTGTCGTATCGTGGCACCGAACCCTTTACATAAATATGCTATAATCATAAAGTAATGAAAAATTTTAAAATATTTATAGGAAATTATAATAAATAATGGTGGGGTAAATTTTTAGACTAAATCGTTATTAATTTACATAAAACGTGTACCTAACTTACTACATACCTAGCATACTCAAAGATCTATATTTAGTTTTAAACCTTTTTTCCACTTCAACACACAGATGTTACACTTTACGAGTTTGTATATACGCTAGAATGTGCGCATTAGAAATTAAACAAATAGTGGCTTATCAATCATAACGTAATTAAATAGAACCACACAAAATATTATAAAAATATTAATACATCATAACAAATATGTATCCTTAACTCAACTCCGTCATAAAAATCACAATCAATTTATTTCAAAAATATAATGATTGAGAAATGTTCTACACAATTAAACATATTTTCAAATTATCAACCCCTTTTTAAAACTTCCACACAAAATTAACGATGTTCTTAATTGTGTTTCTCTATATCTTAAACAACGAGTAGATTGTGTATAGGGATGAACATTTTTATCATTCGTAACGACGCGCTAGCGATCTAATCGAATCAAATAATTTGCTTGTTACATAGTTAAAATAAAATTAAAACATCCCTAAATTGATAGGGCGATTATACCACTTTATTACAGAAAAAATGTATAAAGAGGGAAGGATGATAAAGGGGGATAATCAAGAACCAAGAACAAAAACTAGTCCTTCCCATGAGATAATTCTATTTAGTTATAATTTTATATAAAATGGTTTTGTGTTTATTTTACTTTATATAAAGTATCGTACCGTATCACATAATAAAACTTTTACTTATTTACCCAAGAAAATACAGCACTCTCTTCCAATTTGGATTTTTATCCCTATACATACTTTGTAAATTAAACGATAAAAATACACAAGAACAACGAACAACAACAGTATACGGATCAAAAATCGTTTATTTAACTAAAAACGTGCGTAAATAAGTAGCAAAAATTAGGGAGATATAAAACTACAATAAAAATAAATTTCCTTTTATGAAAAAAACGTACATACTCCAGCATCCCTGCTCTGCTTTTCGGGGATTATTGTGATGAGGTGATGGATACGGGGATGATTGTGGTAAAATCATCATCATAATAATGGAACATGATATAATTCTTTTTATTTTATGAGGCACTGCTCATGATATCGATTTTATATTGGGTGAAAAAGCTTTAACATTAAGTTTGTATGTTGGAAAAATACGGTTTCCGAAATTTATAGTAAAAGCCTGTTAAACGATGTGATATTTCGCCAAGACGATTTGGTTTAAGCGACTTATATTATCAAGTTAACAAATACATCTAGGATCTTTCATTTTAGCTTCCAGCAACAAAGTAAAACTACCTTGCCTGTTTCTGTAAACAGACTAACTATATATTTATTTTTTTTTATTCATTTCATAAATGTTTTAAGTTCTTACAAACTTATTCCATAAGGTTTAACATTAAGAAATTTTATGTATTGTGGATACTTATTTCAATACAATTAATAAATTAATGCCAATACTTACCAATACCAACTTAAAAATGTACAAACATACTCTGAATTCGTAAAACATGAAGTAAATAAGTTAAAGAAAGTTCAATGAAATACTTTTCTTTAATTGAAATAAAACAACGGCACCATATATAAGATGTGGAAGCACTTACGATTTTATAATTTGGAGTCTTTGGACTTTAGAGTCGAAGCATTCAGTAGTAGACCACAACATTCTCAATAATAACATAACTCTGCGACAAACAGCTCAATATGATACTTCTAACACATGGTTTTATCAAAAATTAGGCCCAAATTGCAAATAGCATCGGAGTAATCAACATCTAATCTAATTCATTAACAAAAATTTTAGGAAAATGGTCCGTATTACGATTTGTACAAGATATAATGATGCTTTGTGTTTTACCATTGTTTAAATCCATTTTATTATTTATTGACCACTGTATTATCAACTCAATATCCGTAATGATGGAATTCGAGGGCGACATCTCCACAGGGCGACAATATTTGTAGATTTGAAAGTCATCAGCAAATCAATGATGGATACTGTTGGAAATTATAGATGGTAGGTTGTTTATGTACATCATAAATAGAAATAGTCGCTTAAGAAAGAATGAGCCTTGGGGCACACCTCGGTTGGTACTACAAATATCTGAAACACCAGAATGTGTCCTAACTGATTCAGGGCGATCCAGCAGATAAGACAAAATAAGCGACAAGCCTTAATCAAAATTGAATGATTAATTTTTTCGAATGCGTTGCTGATATCTAGCAATACCCATATCATCCCATTGTCAATAGCACGGCAGATATAGTACTAGTAGTCTGCTTAAGTCTGTAGACTGATTGGAATTTCGAAAATAGTTTGCTGGACTCGATAAACAACAAAATTTGTGATCTGAGTATTTTTTCAAATACCTTAGATAACGACGATTAGCCTGTAATAGGCCGAAGATCAGATAAGCTGGCCGGCATCTTCTTTTTGAGACTAAAAAGTACATTTATTGAATATTTCCAATCAGATAGAAAACGTTATTAGCAACTTCAGGAGCAACTTCACGAACTTTATAGGTATTTCATCGACACCAGTTGCATTGAAGTTAATCGAGTTAAAAGCATCCATAAACTCAGCAAAATCAACATTTCTCTCAGACAGGGCTGGGTCGATGCTATTAAATGAAAAATAATTGTTAAAATCGTCTGAAGAGAACTGGTCAGTATATTTGCGTTTTATAGCAGAAAATATACCAACAGATCTGATATTTCTCCCAAAAACTGTTGAAGGTAATCATGAATTTAAAACCACTGAAAAATATTTTGTTTTGGCCCGCTTATAGACGTTGTTAATTTGTCTCTCAGAATTATCAGAAGTCTCTCAGATTTATCATGTTTTTCATGCCCATCATTTCACACTCATCATCGGTAAAGTAGTATTCGTTACTATCTTTAAGCAAGATTTTGACATGATTAACTAAATTAAGAGAAGAGTAAGAGAATTCGTATTATCCTGTGTCTTGTTGCGCGAACTTTTAGTTTTTATGATGGTACTTTATGATACCGCACGTTTGGTACCAGGGTTCGGTATATAATTTTAAAGTCAATATGGTTTGAAGCTTGTGTAATAAGATTGAATTTTTCATCTAATAACTTTTCTACTTGAAGTAGCTTATTTTGAGCTGTGCTGATCACAGAATTCATATAACTGATGCCTTTGTCGGGAAGCATCGAATTTCCCGTTTTTCCACTTTTTGCGTTTTGATATTTTTTCTAAACTACACACGATGGCGCTTTTTTGCATTTTCTCAAGCGTAACTGGTTCATGTCTTCACTAATAACGTCCAGATTCACGATTTTGTTTATTCACTGCACTTCGTTTTTCACCACAATTTGCACCATAAAATATTATGTTAAGTCTTATAGACAAGGCGTTAGAAGTATACATATTTTAGTTGCTTTTTTTTGCTGTTGAGGCTGAGGCAGGACAATGTTTCTATATTTAAAAGCGGTTTAAAAGTGTGTGTGTGTGTGTGTGTGTGTTTTTTTTTGTTTTTTTAACCGGGTAAAGTGAGGAAAATCTTCTATAAGACGAAGCTTCGATGGGCAAACATCTCAGCAACAGTGATGAATTCCTACCATCTAAAAACCACACACCCTTTCGAACATCCCCCATGCGGAACTATCAGTTAGACATTACTTTGCATGGAGGTGACTAGTTGCTAGACTCTTTTCTCCTCTCAGCGTCTCAACCTAACATTGAGATTGCCACCGCTATCTAGCCATACCGCAATGTTCCTCTCTAGCACGCTCTAAGCATCTCAGCTCCTTATGCACCACTGTTGCCATGTGGCTTACTGCATTCCAATTACGTTCACACACAAGCCTTTACCCCTAGTATGTTATCAGGTGTCACGGGCTGCCCGAGGACACTGGACAGTTCTATTCGAGTTGTATCGAACCTTGGACATTGAAAGAATATATGTTCCACATCCTCTTCTGATCCTTTGCAGGCAGGACATTCCGGTGTGTCGGCATGTTTAAATCTGTAAAGATATGCACCAAAACAACCATGCCCACTTAACAACTGCGTCAGATAGTAATTAATCTCACCATGTCGCCTATTAATCCACTTATTGATGGATGATATAACGCGATAGGTCCACCGGCCTTTCTCTGAGCTATCCCAGCGCCTTTGCCATTCTATCATGGTTGCAATGCGTTCTGATGCTCTACTTCCTAGGTTTTCTCGACACACATACCACTTCTTCCTTTCCTTTGCAAGTAGATCGATGGGTTTCATCCCTGCAATAAAGAGCGTTGCGTCATCGGATACTGTGAGAAAGCCACATATAACCCTTAAGGCATCCAGTCGATACACCGATGCCAGCTTTGTTCTATACGATTTATTGTCCATCGCATCGCTCCAGATAGGTGATCCATACAGGATGATGGATGTTACCCGCTTTCCTGCTCACTATCCTTAAGTGCTCCCTAAAATTTATACGTGCATCAATTTGGACACCAAGATATCGTAACGAAGGTTGTGAGAGGATTAAAACTCCGCCAACATCAATATTTACAGTCTCTATCACCTTCCTACTGGTAATTAAAACTGCTTCGGTTTTATGGTCAGCCAACTGGAGTCCATATGAGATCAACCACTGTTTGATAATTATAATGGTCAATCTACATATCTCCATTATTTCCTCTATGGTTTTCGCGACTACAACAACGGCAACGTCGTCCGCAAATCCAACAACCTCTACGCCATCGGGTACGTTGAGCCTAAAGACGCCGTCGTACATGATGTTCCATAGTAGAGGCCCCAATACTGATCCTTGAGGAACTCCACCCGTAACTTTGTATTCTATGATCCCATCGTCCGTATTATACATCAGCATTCTATTGTGAAAATAATTTGAGATAATCCTCCTTATGTACATCGGTACTTGCAATTCAAGTAGGACATTGAGAATACAGTCCCATCTTGCCGAATTGAACGCATTTTTCATATCCAGCGTAACCACGGCACAATACTTTTTAGAACCGTCCTTCCATCTTCTACCTTGTGTTGCTTCCTTTGCGACTTTAACGACGTGTTGAATGGCGTCGATTGTCGATCGGGCCTTTCTGAATCCATACTGGCTTTCGGTGAGGTCTCCGGCCCCTCTCATAACTTTCTCCAATTGATTATAGATTATGCGCTCTACCACTTTGCCAGCCGTATCCAACATGCACAATGGTCGGTATGCAGATGGCTCTCCAGAAGGTTTATTTGCCTTTGGCAACAGAACCAGCCGCTGCCTCTTCCATCGTTCCGGGAATAAAACTCAGACATGAGTTGTAGACTTCTCTGAAGTCGTCAAATCTAGCTCGAATGGCGGCCTTTAATGCAAAATTTGGAATATTGTCAGGCCCAGGAGCTTTTGAATTCGCAAATCATTGATATGCATCTATCAGCTCTTCTGTGGATACCAAGGGAACTTTTTCTTCCACGCCAGGTATTACATCAATGGCGTTGATCAGATCATTTTGCTGCGGGAATAAGGCGGAAACAATTCTGTTCAGCATCATTGGGCAAGTGGGAGGTGAAGCATTTGCGTTTTTGTTTCTGAGCCTATTCATGACGATTTTGTAGGGTCTCTCCCATGGGTCATGGTCCACTTCTTCGCACAGCTCTTTCCAGCATTCACGCTTACTCGCCTCAATTGCCTGTTTAAGTTGTTTTCGAGCATCCAAGTACTTTCCGCGCAAGCTAGGATAGGGCTCCCTACCCCAGGCACGTTGATGTTTTCTCCTTAATGTTGCCAACCGACGTAGTTGTGCAATTCGCTCAGTCCACCAGTATGCTGGTTGACGGTGACTATTTAATTGTCTTTCTACCATAGTTTTGGAGCAGACGTCCGTGATCATACTCATTATCTGCGCTGCTTTTGCATTGGCAGTCCCCAGGAGGTTCGGCTTTGCAAGAACTAGGTTAAATAGATCTTCCTCGAAGGTACTTGCCCTCCAACCCGCTGGTTTCCTTTGAAGTTTTGTACGTCTATTTTCTATTGCCAGTTTTATTTCAAAAATAATGGCTTGGTGGTCGCTATGTGTGTAGAGTTCACTGACTTTCCATGTGGTCTTTACGGAAAGTCGGTGAATCACCATTATTGAGAAGCACAACATCTATGGAGGAGAATGCCTCGAGCAGTGCCACTCCTCTTCCATTCGTATTACTTCCCCATTCCGTTGCTCAGGCATTGAACTCTTCTATTGTGGCACTAGGTGGTGCATAGCAGCTGTAGATGTGCAAACCATCCACTTTCGCTCTTACAAATCCTGCGTTTGAATTATTAGCCCTCTCCTGTATTGCCCGTCTGCCATATTGCGGCTTTACCTGTTGCATCAGTTGTCCAGTTACACCCTTCCATATTTATGTATTGTTCGCACAGGATTGCGACATCAACTTTCGCTTCATGCACAGATTGAACCAATACATCCTGTGCAGCCTCACAATGGTTTAGATTTAGCTGGAGGAACTTCATAGACGCTGAACTTATTTCAACGCCTCTACGTAAGCTATGCATCTACCACTGCCTGCTATATGGTTACGGTTCATCTTGGTTTGGCAAAGCACACAATTTTCTTCTCCCTTACATTCTTTTACTCGATGACCATCTCTTCCGCATTTGTAACAAAGGCGAGAGCGATCTACGTCACAACTATCTGATTTGGCTATATGTCCATACTGCCAGCACTTGTAACACTTTAAGGGCAATTTTTTCCCACGAATTCCGCAGATTACCCATCCAACACGCACCTTACCTTCAGCGTTCATAACTTTGGCTTCCGATTTTTGCACAGCCACTACTGCTGTTTGCGTACCGCTGTAGGCAGCTCTCAGTGACTTGACACAGTCCTTCGGCAGATTTTGTGCATCAGCAAACTTATCCGTAATGGCTTTATGTACCTCTATTTTTGTTGTAGCCTCATCAATAAATTTAATTTCGACCATAACCTCATCCTTCTGTGCTAATGTTTGCACTGTTGCATCCGCGCCAAGTAAATTTTCTAACGCGACTTGGAATCCAAGAATATGCGCGTATGTCTTCGCCTAACTCAAGTAGGAGCTTTATGTGATCCGGATGGCATCAGGGCGAGGACGCGGGGTCCTTACACGTTTCTTCCTTTTTCTAGTTCTTTCCACCTGCCATTCATGGTCCTCCTCGTTGTCGAGCTCGTTGCGCTCTACTGGGTTTCCACATGGACTTTTGGCTCCTAGATCCTGGGTTTCACCAGGTTTCTTTTCCCCCTTTTTCTGGGCCTGTCTAGCAGTTGGGTTTGGCTAAAGCGATCTTCTTCTTTTACTATTCGTATTAAGTGCCGTTTTTGATTCGGCTACCAGCGGCACTGTCCTTTCTTCCATGTTTCTCGGATTTGAGATGGTTAGCCGGTAGCCAGCTTTGCAATTGTCTGCGTTGTTTTAATCTCCTCCTCTAGTTTTGCGCTCTTATATGAGTGTTCGGTATAAAGATTTTTAATCGACGTGGCAAGCCTCTTTATCTCGTGGTGTACATTACTTCTTCCCCTGATGTAATCGCAGAGGAGATCCATTTTTCTTCCCATCAGAATAAGAGCATCAGGCTAGTTATTGCCCGAAAGTAAACCAGACCTTTCCTCATCTACAGAGCTACTACGAGGCTTAGGCGATTGAAATAGCCTGGATTTTTGTTGTAATACCTTCGTCACAGGCATTATTTTCTCTCCTTGCCCTGCAGGATCCGAAAGGGTCAAAGAAATGTCCCTCTGGATATTTAGAGGTGTTACTACTTTTAAATGGGTCTACGGCCCCTAGGCTGTAGTTACCGCTGCCTGCCATATTCATAGGAGCTCCTTGTTTCGCCAATAAAAATTGACTTAGCTCCTATTTCTTCTGCAAATATATTTGCTTCACTTGTAGTTCCGTATACTTCAGCAGCCAAGTTTTCCACTACCGAAGTACTGCGGTCGCTTGCTAACGACGGCTGGGAGCCCGCTTGCTCACTCCCCGAAGCCGCCGGCACTAAGGTAATCATCCGTTGCGCCGTAAACAGGTTTACATTTTCATCATCACTCATCTCGGTTTTTTTTTTAAAAGGGTGGCCTTCCCCTAGCATTTTATACTTACTGCCAGGTAAGGAATTCAGCCACCTCTTACATGAGGAGCAGACGCTGTTTGAAGCCGCACCTCCTGGTGAACAGCGCTTCTTGCAAGTTTTGGTCCACGAGTGGTATTTTATTTCCCACTTACCCGCCGGTATACCGGTGAGGGCATCCCCTATCCGCCACCTGGGGACGTGCCCGATAGGAGACTTGCAACTCCCACGGGTGTGTGTTTTTTTTTTTTTTTTTTTTTTTTTTTTTATAAGGTAGGTGGAAATCCATCATGGACGATGTAGGGGATAACATAGCTATCCACCACAACGGTGTGAGACTCCTACTCACTAAAACCACCTCCTGCATCCTTTCCCCCCGGAACGACCGCTAGGTATTACTTCGAAAGGGAAGGCGCCTGTACTAATTGTACGATCACATCTCCCACGCAACTAAGGGTACGGGCTATCTTGCTTGGCGACGTTGGCGTTCCAACCGTCGCAACTCCTTAATCGTTGTTGTTGCAAAATTTGCTACAGCAATCCATGCCTCTGGGGATGCCAGCATCACTTCAACTATCTTCTCTGGGGTAATATCAAATTGATCGATGACTCCAGCCAGCACTTCTCTATTTCCCTGGAACCGTGTGCATACAAAAAACACGTGTTCAGCATCTTCTACGGAATCTCTACAGGATGGACAATACGGTGAATCATCATGCCCAAAACGATTAAGGTATGATCGAAAGCATCCGTGACCTGTTAAGAGTTGTGTTAGGTAAAAGCCAACCTCGCCATGCTTACGGTTTATCCACGGGCCTATTTCAGGAATTAGTTGTCGAGTCCAATGTCCCTTCTCCGAACGGTTCCAACGCTGTTGCCAATCAAGGAGAGTATCCCCACTGTACGTTCTTGTGTTGTTCGCTCGCACCATTGGTCTATCCGGTGTTCCTCCAAGGCTATTCAAATATGACTTTTGCCGTTCCGCTGCCAGGAGATCAAATGGGCACATTCCCGCAATGACGCAGGCTGCTTCGTCCGAAAGAGTTCTGAACGCACTAATCACTCTAAGTGCACAACTGCGATATACGGAGTTAGAACTACGACGATAGGATGGTACCTGCAGCGCTCGAGCCCATATAGGGGACGCATAGAGCATTATAGATGTTACTACACCAGCTAATAATCTTCGTCGTCCTTGGCTCGGTCCGCCGACATTCGGCATTATACGGGACAGAGCCTTGCTAGCTCTGGCTGATTTCTCACTTACGTATTTTATGTGCCCCTTGAATGACAACCTTGCATCGATTTGTACCCCTAGGTACCTTATCGAGGGTTGCAAGAAAATCGTATGTGCTCCGATTGTAATAGAGATGGTCTCCAAAACCTTTCTGCTAGTTATAAGCACTGCTTCCGTTTTTTGTTCCGCCAGCTGCAACCCAACTGAGTCCAGCCATTGTTGGATTATATCCACCGTATCCCTACAAATATTTTCCAGCTCTTCCTTGTATTTTGAAACTGCTACGATGGCGATATCATCGGCAAACCCAACTACCGTCGCCTCCTCAGGGACCTGGAGTGTGAACACATCGTCATACATAATATTCCAGAACATTGGGCCGAGTACAGATCCCTGGGGGACCCCGCATGTAACTGTGTACTCCTTGCACCCTTCATTCGTGCGGTACTGCAAAGTGCGGTCTTTAAAGTAGCTTGAGATTACCCGCTTGATGTAACAAGGCACATTCCTGATATTAAGGGCGTTCATAATATGTTCCCATCTTGCTGTGTTAAACGCATTTTTAATATCTAGTGTAACAATAGCGCAGTATTTTTTACGGCCTCCTTTCCATCTGCTGCCGCTGATGGCGTCTTCTGCCAGCTTGGTAACGAGCTGAATAGCATCAAGAGTTGAGCGCGCTTTGCGGAACCCGTATTGGTTATGGGCAAGGTCTCCAGATGATACGATAGCTTCTTCTAACCGATTACCAAGCAGCCTTTCAAGTAATTTCCCCGCACCATCTAACAGACAGATTGGGCGAAATGATGAAGGATCTTCCGAATGTACTTTACCCTTTGGGATCAGTATCAGCATCTGCTTCTTCCAAATATCTGGGAATGTTCCTTCTCTTAGGCAAGAGTTATACACTTCCAGGAACTCCTCGGGCTTTTCTAGAATCGCAGCCTTTAAGGCGACATTTGGTATATAGTCCGGACCTGGCGCTTTCTTGCTGGGAATTCTCCTAGATGCGGAAATTAGTTCATCAATCGTGAATAGCGGAACGTCGTCCACTACAATGACACTCGAGTGAATAGTCACTGGTTTGCGAGGAAACAAGGAAGATACTATAGTATCCATCAGAATAGGGCATGTTGGTGCTGCACCTCCTGCAAGTTTAAGCTTGGACATTACCATCTTGTACGGCCTACCCCACGGGTCATCCTCAACCTCATCACAGAGGGACTTCCAGCATCGTCGCTTGCTTTGTTTAATGGCCACCTTAAGCGCACCCCGCGCTTCCCTGTATATTTGTTGTAAGCTGAAGAAGGAGCTGGTGTTTCTACCCCGCTGGGAAACGCGCCTTGCACGATTGCACTTTCGCCGGAGCAATGCAATTTCCTCATTCCACCAGTAGGCCGGAGGGCGTCTTGGATTTAACCTTCTTTTAGGCATTGTAGCGTTACATGCATTGGTAATGCTGCCTATTAACTGGGACGCCTTGGTGTTAGCGGTGTCCGTCAGGTTAGAGCCTCGGAGCATAAACCTGAAGATGTCCTCATTGAAAGCGTTTGTCTTCCATCCCGCAATTTGTATAGTATTACTTGGGCGTATTCCATGCAGCTCACACAGGATGGCCTGGTGGTCACTGTGCGTGTAAGAGTCGCAAACCTCCCAAGTTATTCCTCTCCTCCAGAGAGATTCGCTAGCAAACGTTAGGTCTATAATAGAACCAGCATTACCCCTGCTGAATGTATATGCAAAGCCGGTGTTGCACAGGACAACATTCAGAACTGAAAAAGCCTCCAGAAGGGCCTGACCTCTTCTGTTTGTTTGAGCGCTACCCCACTCCGTAGCCCACGCGTTGAAGTCTCCTGAAATTACTACGGGACTACGACCTCTTACGTCCAGGACCAAGCAATCTAAGAAGTGGATGAATCGCTCGATTGGCTCATTTGGAGGGGCATAACAACTGAAGATATGTATGCCATTAATTTTTGCTCGAACATATCCGAAGGAACCTTGCTGGCTTTCTTGAATGGCCAAGCCAGAGCATGCCCAGATTGCTGCCTTGCCACTATGGTCCCTCACCCATGCAGCATCATCCAAATTTTTGTACTGTTCACATAGTATTGCGACGTCTGGCTTCACTTCATGTATAGCCTGCCATAGGAGGTCCTGGGCAGCCTCACAGTGGTTTAAGTTCAGCTGAAGTAGCTTCACCTTCTACGGTTGTCTCCCATCACCAACCGTCGTGCTGGGCAATTACCCCTACCGGTGATGTGAGTACCGATAGCTTCTCCATTCCCCGAGCGACAGAATGCACACTGTGGTTCCTGTTCACAGCTTTTTGCCTTATGGCCAGCTCTGCAGCACCTAAAGCAAAGGTTTGATAGGTCAACTTCGCTCTTGCATGTGGCCGCTCTGTGACCTGATCTCCAGCATTTAAAGCATCTCACTGGGCTAACTACTTCTCGTATACGGCACCTAACCCAGCCTATACGGATTCTGCCAACCTCAACCATTTTACGAGCTATAGCCGTTGGTATTTTGACAACCGCTATCTGCGTACCTCTGTGCGCAGGTCTAAGACTAGTCACGATATTCTCATCGAGGATTTTTCCGTCATCGAAGTCCATAGTTATAGCGTTAAAGACCTCTCCCTTTGTTGTCACCTCGTCAATGTCCCATATCTCCAGTGTGCGCTCATCGGAATCGGCAAGAGTCGCAACCTCTAGTTTACCGTCAAGGTACGTCTCAATTTTACCGCGCATCGTATCAAGGTTGGCACTATCGCATGCCGACATTTGTATTTTCAACAGTAGATACCCTCTCTCGGTTTTATGGACCTGGGTCACACTATTTCCGACACTCTCCAAGGCAGGATCTATTTTTATTCCTTTCAAAACCTCTGCGAACGAGGCTGGGCTAGTGGTTTTGATCATCAGTGCGGCGGGTCTCGGAGGTCTTCCGCGGCGCCTCCTCGGTTTTCTCCCTACCACCTGCCACTCACCTGTTACTTGCCTCCCACGGGTCTCTTCAGGATTTTTGTTTGTGCCCAGTGGAGAGCGTGTATCCATGCTTCGGCTTCCTTGGTCTTCCACAGGTTTTGGAGTCTGCATTTTCTTTGCCTTCTTTCCGGTTCTCTGAGGGCTATCAGCTGTGTCCAGAGGTGAAAGGCATTTTATTTGCCTCTTATTCTTACTGGCTAGAGTACCCTGGTTCGATCCTCTAGCCGTTTCGTCTTGAACAGCGTCCTCCGTTTGCACAGCGACGTCAACGCCGTTCCTTGCCCTGAGAGTTACTTGCCGGAATGTGGATTTTAAAAGACCAACGATCCTTCGTATTTCGTGGTGGACGTTGCTTTTCCCTTTTATGAACTCTGCCAGCTCCTCCAATTGCCTACCCATGCGCTCCATTGGCTCAATCATCCTTCCGAACTGAAGAGCCTCAGAATCCTTGATATCCGATGTTGAACTAGTCCTTGTATGCCCGTGAGTTATTGAACCGGACTTAGGTGATCGGGGTAGCCTACTCCGCTGCTCGAACGGATTACGGTTCGTCGCTGAGGTGGAAGGAAAACTTGTAGTTATATCTGCAACCACAGCCAAGTTTCTAACTGCAGAAGCATTGCGGTCGCTGGATTTCGACGGTGTTGAGCCCGCTTGCTCACTCAACAATACCGCCGGTACTGGGTTTCCGACTCCCTGCACCCTAAACATTTCTTCCCCTTCTTGAGCCATGGTGGTTTTTTAATCGGGGTGTCCATCCCCTAGCATTGTATACCTCCTGCCAGGTAAGAAATTCAGCCGCCTCTTACATGAGGAACAGACGCTGTTTGAAGCCGCACCTCCTGGTGAACAGACGCTTCTTGCAAGTTTTGGTCCACGAGTGGTATTTTATTTCCCACTTACCCGCCGGTGTACCGGTGAGGGCATCCCTCTATCCGCCACCTGGGGACGTGCCCGATAGGAGACTTGCAACTCCCACGGGTGTGTGTGTGTGTGTGTGTGTGTGTGTGTGTGTGTGTGTGTGTGTGTGTGTGTGTGTGTGTGTGTGTGTGTGTGTGTGTGTTTGTGTGTGTGTGTGTGTGTGTGTGTGTGTGCGTGTGTGTGTGTGTGTGTGTGTGTGTGTGTGTGTGTGTGTGTGTGTGTGTGCGTGTTTGTTATTAAGGCGGAGAAGCAGAACCTTCTATAGGCTTCACGCATGAACCACGCATGAAACACGTGAGAGTGTCGGATTCTTAGCGACTAAACCACCACCCCGATAAACCATGCCATTCGGCTCCGTGGAACGACCGTTAGGTATTACTTCGCGAGGCAGGCTCAGCTTACGCTTCCCCTAATCGACTAGAATTAACTCCTTGCTGAAGTCCTGCTTCTTTCGAGACGTCTCAACTCTCCCATTATCCGTGACCCTTCCGCTTACGGTGTTCCATCTTCGGGTGCCAAAACTACAGTATATTTTCCGGTGTTAGTTGGACTCCACGTGCACAGATACTGCTTCTCTCCTCAGTAAATCGTGGACACTCGAATACTACGTGCTCTACATTCTCCGTTACTCCGGTGATCTAAAGCAACCATGACCCGTCAGAAACTGCGTAAGATGTTAATCGTCTTCTCCGTTTCGCCTGTTTAACTACGCCTGGATGTAAAGGATCAGGCGATGGGTACATCTACCTTTCGTTGACTCACTCTATCTTCTCCACCATACCGTGATCGTCTCAGCCCGTGCTAATCGGTGGTTCTCTGCTTTTATTCCTTGACCACGACGCAGGTACGTGGTTTGGCGCCATTAGATCTATTGGAGCATTCCCGCAAGAACACAGGCAGCGTGTTCTGACATCGTCCGAAATGCGCACAATACTGTCAGAGTGCTTAGCCTCTGAACTGTTGCTACTCTTTGCCTATAAGTATCCTTCTCCAACGAGTTGACCCAAATTGGTACCATATATATTATTATGCAAGCAGAACTCTGCTACTCATTCGCGCCCCTCTTGTATTCAGCATTATTCGTGCTAGTGCCTGTAATGCGGTGTGTCTTATATGACCATCTGGAATCGATCATTACCCCTAGGTACCTGACGGATGGTTGACTAACAATTTGTTGGGCTCCAATCTCTAAGGTTATGCTCTCCATTACTTTTATGCTAGTAATAAGAACAGCTTCTGTTTTATGTTCTGCTAGTTGCAGCCCAGCAGATGCTAACCACTGTTGAATAAGTCTGACCGTCTTATGACAGATATCCACAATCTCCTCTCTGTGTTTTGCGATAACTACAATCGCGATGTCGTCCGCAAATCCAATTACCCGTGCATCACCATCGTACATGACTCGTAACACTGATAATTGAGGAACCCCATGAATCACCTTTCTTTCCCTCCTCAGTATCATAAATCAAGATCCCCTCGCTAAAGTAGCTGGAAACTAGTCTCCGCAGGTAATTCGGTACCTTCATCCGTGTAAGTGCGTTAAATATGCAGCTCCAATTTGCCGTGTTGAATGCGTTTTTCACGTCCAATGTAACTATGGCACAGTATTTTTTACTACCACGTAGCTATCGAGAATCGGATACCTCCTTGTGTGCCGTAATTACAACATCTTTAACCGCATCCACTGTTGAGCGCGCCTTTCAAAAGCTATACTGATGCTCTGTCAGGTATCCTGCTCTAACTATAGCCTTTTATAACCGGTCACATACAACTCTCTCTAGGGGTTTACTTGCCGTAACCGAAAGGCAGACTGGACGCCAGAAGGACGGCTCACCTGGTGATTGGTCTCCTTTTGGCAACAATACCAGTCTCTGTTCCTTCCATTTACTAGGGAACACCCCCTCAACTAAGCATGCAGTATATACTTTCGTGAATATGTTTGGGTATGCTTTAACCGCCGACTTCAACGCAATATTCGGAATGTTATCCGGGCCAGGGGTTCCCACTCTGCCACATGCCTTCAGAGCCTCCTCCTCAGTAACTGGTGGTACATCATCCTCCTCGATGCCTAATACTTCTAATACACAATCGGGTTGCTGCGGAAACAGGTGACTATTATGTCAGACAGCATTGCCGGACATGTGGGAGCAGTGGCGTAATTGCTTCCAAGTTTTTTCACCACCAATCGGTAGAGTCTACCCCAGAGATCGCGGTTGACCTCCTCGCACAGTTCGCAAAAGCACTATCGCTTACTTAATTTGATGGCATGCTTGAGCTCCGATCGAGCTTTACAATACCGTCGTCGAAGGGGAGTATTTTCGACGTAACTAGCACGCTGGTATTGCTTTTTTGCGTTCAAACACCTTTTACGCAATTCCGCACTCTCATTTACGTAATCTCGTTGTTCCACCAAAAGACCCGATTTTTACGATTATCCACTATCCTCTTTGGCATAGCTGCATCACAGGCTATTGTAACATGTCTCAGGCTTCTAACAATGCGGTACCTCTGCTAATGATTTCTCTGCTTCCCCACTCTATGGCTCATGCATTAAAATCCCCGGCTATGAACAACAGGTTGTGGCTCAGTGCGCCATCCATTAATTGATCGAGAAATATTTTATATTCTTCAATTGATGCACTAGGAGGTGCGTAGCAGCTATAAATATCAACGCCGTTCACTTTGCCTCTGACAAACCCGGGTAAAATTCTCCCCCAAATTTCCTGTAGGGGGGTAGGTACCACAAACCCCTACAGCAGCTCGATTCGATCTATCTGTGGTCCAACACCGTCCATCAAGATTCCTATATTGTTCGCCCACAATTACATCGTCTGCTTCCACTTCCTGTACAGATTGCGGCAGCACAGCAGGTCCTGGGCAGCCTCACAGTGGTTAAGATTGACTTGGATGACTTCATTTCCAACTCTCTATTTGCAGCGCTTTCTGGTAAATCGAACATCTAACGCTACCAGTTACGTGTTTGCTACAGTCTTTGGCCGTTTCATCGCATAGCATGAATTTTGAATTTTTTCGGCATGTCGTAGCAAAGTGCCCTTCTTCACCACATCTCTTGCAGATCTTTGATCTATTGGCTTCATTTCTACAGTTCCATCATGACCGATGCCCACAACCATGGCATTTAAAGCATCTAGTCAGCTCTATTTTTCCCAGGGATTCAACTGGGTTTCCTATCCGATTCTTACTTTACCCACTTCTAGCACTTTCCCAACCATAGTGTTGTGGAGGCTAACAACCGCTGTCTGCGTTCCCCGGTAGGCCTTTGGGAGTGATTTAACAATACCGACACCTTTCACACCTTCAAACTGTGTTTCCAGAGCCTCTCTCACCTCTTCAGGTGTGACAACCTCGTCCATGTCTTTTATCACCAGTAGCGAATCCTAGGCAAAGGTATAACTGACGCATTGCCCCCGATCGCTTTTGCTAGTTGCTCTCGAAATATTGCGGTCTTCGGCTGTTCTCTTCTAGTTTGTAGCTCCAGCAAAAGGTATCCACTATAACTTTGACGTATGTTCGATACACTTTCACCAAGAGTATTTAGCGTCGAGTCCACCTTAACTTTCCGCAGCAGATCGGCAAATGAAATTTCGTCACTCTTCTTTCTTAGTAGCGCATCCCGGCGAGCCCGTTTCCTTCGCGGACGTGTTCGTTTTTTTGGCGTTCTTTTTTACCCCACTTTCTGCCATTCTTGTTCTGGACTAACTGTCGCACACTCCAATTGATTTCAACTCGTGGTGTTTATTTCTCCAGTATCCGGCATAGATGCCGTGGTATTTTGCTTCTTGATTCCCATCTCCTTGTTAATAAGGGTCTCCGACAATCGAAATGCTTGCAGGACGTTCTGAGGATTACCTTGCGGAGCAGCCTTAGTATTACTTTGCTTACTTTGCCTTCTTTCATCATTCTTAGGTGGCGCGGACAACTTCCTTTTACTGGGCTGCACAAGTGGTATATCTTCGTTAGTCGCCCCTTCAGTTTCTGTTTCCTACTCACACTTCGTAGACGAATTAAAGTTTACTTCCCGTCATTATTGATAGCTGAGCCATAAAGCGTGCTAATGGTGATTATTATCTTCTTAATTTCGCTATGCACATTATTTCTCGGTTTTTCGAACTACATCACTTCCTCAATTTTTTTTTCAAGCATGGTTAGCTTTATTTCTTTGGTATCCTCCGTGTAACTCCCAAAAAAAGCGATGCAAAACATCTCTCCAATGTACTGGTTCGATGACCCCCTTCCTTCTTAGGGGATCTCTGCATTAAGGCACTCTTTCCAAACGGGTTAGCGAGTGTTCTACTCCTATGAACGGATTCAGTGCTTCCTCTCTCTTCGCTTGTAGTCATATCTATCACATCGGCCAAGTTCGCCACCGTTGTAACATTGCAGTTGCCGGATCTTGACCTTTGAGAGCTTGCTTGCTCACTGTCTTCAGCTGGTACTGGGATTCCTACTTCCTGCACCGTAACTAAACTCTCCTCAACTGAAGTCATGTTGGATTGTTTGTTCGAGGTGCCGCCCCTAGCAATTCATACTTTCTGCCAAGTAGGTACACAGTCGCCCCTCCTGGGATACAGTCGCTGACCGGAAAGCTGCTCAATGTGAGACAAACTCTTAAGCGCATCATTTGCAAGTGTTCTATGTGACTCCCCTATGACTTCTGCCTCGTCCTAGCTTCTTAGCTTCTTTCTCTTCTCTTACCGAGTTACCACCGACACGAGCGTGGACGTAGTCAAGCGGAGTAGGGATGGAGAGGCTACGACTTGTAGTGCAAGTACCAGATATTGGTGTGTGTGTGTGTGTGTGGTGTGTGTGTGTGTGTGTGTGTGTGTGTGTGTGTGTGTGTGTGTGTGTGTGTGTTTGTGTGTGTGTGTGTATGTGTGTGTGTGTGTGTGTGTGTCTTTTTTATGGGCGGAAGAGGGGAACCTTCGATAGGCTTCACGCGTGAACCCATATATCAAACTTGTGATAGTGTCGGTTTCTTACCGACCAAACCACCGCCCCCGATAAACCATCTTGTTCGGCCCCGTGGAACGACCGTTAGGTATTACTTCGCGAGGCAGGCTCAGCTTTCGCTGCTAGGCTGGAATTAACTCCTCACTGAATTTCTGCTTCTTTCGAGGCGTCTCAACTCCCTCATTATCCGTGAGACACTTCCGCTTACGGCGTTCCACCCATCTTGAGATGCCAGCATAAACTCCAGTAT
Organism: Nephrotoma guestfalica; assembly: GCA_963691935.1. Classification (NCBI taxonomy): domain Eukaryota; kingdom Metazoa; phylum Arthropoda; class Insecta; order Diptera; family Tipulidae; genus Nephrotoma; species Nephrotoma guestfalica. The sequence continues at coordinate 169,720,189 of OY829913.1, read as the reverse complement.
ATTTTCCGGCGTTCCTTGGACCCCACGTACACAGATACTTCTTCTCTCCTCAGCAAATCGTGGACACTCGAGTACTACGTGCTCTTCATTCTCCGTTACTCCGATGCATAAAGGACAATCTGGTGACTGTGTGTGTGTGTGTGTGTGTGTGTGTGTGTGTGTGTTTTTTTTTTTTTTTTTTATTATAAGGTAGGTGGAAATCCATCATGGACGATGTAGGGGATAACATAGCTATCCACCACAACGGTGTGAGACTCCTACTCACTAAAACCACCTCCTGCATCCTTTCCCCCCGGAACGACCGCTAGGTATTACTTCGAAAGGGAAGGCGCCTGTACTAATTGTACGATCACATCTCCCACGCAACTAAGGGTACGGGCTATCTTGCTTGGCGACGTTGGCGTTCCAACCGTCGCAACTCCTTAATCGTTGTTGTTGCAAAATTTGCTACAGCAATCCATGCCTCTGGGGATGCCAGCATCACTTCAACTATGTTCTCTGGGGTAATATCAAATTGATCGATGACTCCAGCCAGCACTTCTCTATTTCCCTGGAACCGTGTGCATACAAAAAACACGTGTTCAGCATCTTCTACGGAATCTCTACAGGATGGACAATACGGTGAATCATCATGCCCAAAACGATTAAGGTATGATCGAAAGCATCCGTGACCTGTTAAGAGTTGTGTTAGGTAAAAGCCAACCTCGCCATGCTTACGGTTTATCCACGGGCCTATTTCAGGAATTAGTTGTCGAGTCCAATGTCCCTTCTCCGAACGGTTCCAACGCTGTTGCCAATCAAGGAGAGTATCCCCACTGTACGTTCTTGTGTTGTTCGCTCGCACCATTGGTCTATCCGGTGTTCCTCCAAGGCTATTTAAATATGACTTTTGCCGTTCCGCTGCCAGGAGATCAAATGGGCACATTCCCGCAATGACGCAGGCTGCTTCGTCCGAAAGAGTTCTGAACGCACTAATCACTCTAAGTGCACAACTGCGATATACGGAGTTAGAACTACGACGATAGGCTGGTACCTGCAGCGCTCGAGCCCATATAGGGGACGCATAGAGCATTATAGATGTTACTACACCAGCTAATAATTTTCGTCGTCCTTGGCTCGGTCCGCCGACATTCGGCATTATACGGGACAGAGCCTTGCTAGCTCTGGCTGATTTCACACTTACGTATTTTATGTGCTCCTTGAATGACAACCTTGCATCGATTTGTACCCCTAGGTACCTTATCGAGGGTTGCGAGAAAATCGTATGTGCTCCGATTGTAATAGAGATGGTCTCCAAAACCTTTCTGCTAGTTATAAGCACCGCTTCCGTTTTTTGTTCCGCCAGCTGCAACCCAACTGAGTCCAGCCATTGTTGGATTATATCCACCGTATCCCTACAAATATTTTCCAGCTCTTCCTTGTATTTTGAAACTGCTACGATGGCAATATCATCGGCAAACCCAACTACCGTCGCCTCCTCAGGGACCTGGAGTGTGAACACATTGTCATACATAATATTCCAGAGCATTGGGCCGAGTACAGATCCCTGGGGGACCCCGCATGTAACTGTGTACTCCTTGCACCCTTCATTCGTGCGGTACTGCAAAGTGCGGTCTTTAAAGTAGCTTGAGATTACCCGCTTGATGTAACAAGGCACATTCCTGATATTAAGGGCGTTCATAATATGTTCCCATCTTGCTGTGTTAAACGCATTTTTAATATCTAGCGTAACAATAGCGCAGTATTTTTTACGGCCTCCTTTCCATCTGCTGCCGCTGATGGCGTCTTCTGCCAGCTTGGTAACGAGCTGAATAGCATCAAGAGTTGAGCGCGCTTTGCGGAACCCGTATTGGTTATGGGCAAGGTCTCCAGATGATACGATAGCTTCTTCTAACCGATTACCAAGCAGCCTTTCAAGTAATTTCCCCGCACCATCTAACAGACAGATTGGGCGAAATGATGAAGGATCTTCCGAATGTACTTTACCCTTTGGGATCAGTATCAGCATCTGCTTCTTCCAAATATCTGGGAATGTTCCTTCTCTTAGGCAAGAGTTATACACTTCCAGGAACTCCTCGGGCTTTTCAAGAATCGCAGCCTTTAAGGCGACATTTGGTATATAGTCCGGACCTGGCGCTTTCTTGCTGGGAATTCTCCTAGATGCGGAAATTAGTTCATCAATCGTGAATAGCGGAACGTCGTCCACTACAATGACACTCGAGTGAATAGTCACTGGTTTGCGAGGAAACAAGGAAGATACTATAGTATCCATCAGAATAGGGCATGTTGGTGCTGCACCTCTTGCAAGTTTAAGCTTGGACATTACCATCTTGTACGGCCTACCCCACGGGTCATCCTCAACCTCATCACAGAGGGACTTCCAGCATCGTCGCTTGCTTTGTTTAATGGCCACCTTAAGCGCACCCCGCGCTTCCCTGTATATTTGTTGTAAGCTGAAGAAGGAGCTGGTGTTTCTACCCCGCTGGGAAACGCGCCTTGCACGATTGCACTTTCGCCGGAGCAATGCAATTTCCTCATTCCACCAGTAGGCCGGAGGGCGTCTTGGATTTAACCTTCTTTTAGGCATTGTAGCGTTACATGCATTGGTAATGCTGACTATTAACTGGGACGCCTTGGTGTTAGCGGTGTCCGTCAGGTTAGAGCCTCGGAGCATAAACCTGAAGATGTCCTCATTGAAAGCGTTTGTCTTCCATCCCGCAATTTGTATAGTATTACTTGGGCGTATTCCATGCAGTTCACACAGGATGGCCTGGTGGTCACTGT